>OX422220.1:26464296-27004296 GCA_949130495.1 Sambucus nigra
ACGCAACTTTGGCTTAAATTCCTTATTGTGCGAAGTTTATGATTAATTGTTAATTCTCGATTAAATTGCTCTCAAGCCGAAATCTTGGTTATAGTTGTTTTGATCCGTATGGTTGGATACTATCTTGATCCTCGTTTTTACTTTATTTAGACTTAACTTCTCTTTTTCCTTTTATTTACAACCAACCATCACCTTTTACACTTTTATTCTGAATTAATAATCCGTTACAATCTATCGAACATTATCTGTGGATTCGATACCCGACTTACCGCTATATTTTTATCGCAAGTGCAGTTGTAATTTAGGTTTTTGTATTAACGCGGTGAAACAAATTCAACGATTAGCGTTTTGACGCGACGCTACTTTTCACGCTTAATCAAAATGGCACCGTTGCCGGGGAGTGTTTTGTTATAGATTGTAGTTGTCTTATTATTTCGTAGCATTCTTTCTTTTGTATTTGTATTCTTTCTTTTAACCTTTTTTGAAGGACTTCTACACTTGAGCGCCTCGAAACACTTGAATTTTCCCGTTGCACATTGCTTTGTGGAATTTGTCGTCTCGAGCCTTTGTTGGAGTAAGCATGGCTTATTCCAATCCTTTCGGTAATCATTAGGATAATTCTTAAAATCCTCGTACTCCTATGACTTTTGGTCAATACTTTAGAGTCCCAAAAAATTGCAAATTCAAAAATGACTTTGGGCGAGTATTACAAAAGTCAAGCTTTGGAGTGCGTATATTTTGAGGATGATGATAATGATTTTGGGCCTTTACCTCCTTATTACAGGAATTTTGAAACGAATTGCAATAGTTTTCAAAACTCCTATAATATTGAGTTTAACTTTTGTGCCGATAATGATTTTCAAACTCCTCATTTTCAAGCATCCGTACCTCGACCTATGACTTTCGGCGAGGATTTTCTTATGCTTGAGAATGAGAGGTATGAAGAACGTTATCGGGGAGAACATCGTTGTTAGGAGCAAGACTTGGATTTATTATTCGAATCCGACGATGATTTCGCTTCCGAGACTTTTGAAGTCGAAGAATGTTTTGAACCAACTGAGGACTTTGTGCCTACTTTGGAACAAACCATTCGTCACTTGGCCCATCTTGTAATTGAGAATGAAAGCGAGAATGAAATGGATGTAGTATCTATTTTCAATGAGATGATTTCTTCTTTGGATCCCAAAGAAGAAAGTTTCATTGAAAATGATCCTATCCCCTTTGAAATTCCAACTTTGAGTGATGATAACTCATCTCTTGAGTTTGAATTTCTTTCCTCCCCATTTTCATTCCCCATTATCACACCGTCACAAGTACCCGATGAATCGGTACCGAACTTTAAAACGTTCAACCCTTTCACCGACGAGGAGTACTTTCTCGGTTTGCTTTCCATGAAGGCATCTTTGCCCTTATGTGCGCCACCTCCCTTTTCGCTTGCTAAATCTTTGGGAGGAAATTCAGTTTTTTTGTCCCCTTGTGTATTTGTCACTCGTCCTATCCAAATCCCCTATCCTCCCTCCCAAATTTTTAATTGGGGATGGTTCACCTTTTTCACCACCCACATGCCATCCGTCGTTTGAACGAAATTCCTATTTTTCGGGAGGTATGCATGAAAGGGAGGGTCCACCATTGATCCTCCAAAGTCAAATTTTATTTTGGGTGGACCCTAAAAAATTTAGACTTCTAGTGTATAGTTAGTTAGAAGCCTAAATAGTAGGTTGTATATAATTATCTTTTTATTCTTTCTTTCTTTTTATTTTAGTCTAGTGTAATTAGTTAACTTTTCGTTATTTGTTTTTTCTATGCTCGGTACTAACTTGTTTTGTAGATTCTTTGGACTTGTTCTTATGGGGATCGCTCCAATTTTTGGTAATATCTCTCTTTTCCTCTCTTTGACTTGGTTCTTAATTCACATTGAGGATAATGTCAGGTTTTAAGTTAGGGGGTGTGGGATATTCTATCCATTTCTTTATTTAGTCCATGTTTTTGCTCACATGTTAGTTACTTAGTATGCTGTTCTTAGAAAAAAATGAAAATTTCAAAAAGATTTTCTTTCTTTTTTCTCTTTTTTTGGGCATTTTGCCTTTGTTTCCGACGATAAATTTCAATAATTGCCCGGTCCAATAGACAATCAAATGATGCATGATCTCGATTTTAAAGTTATTAGACTTTAGTCTCCATTATTGATATTGTGAATAACTTCATGAATTAAACTTTAATCCCATTAGCACATTCACTTTTATTGTTCTATTGATTTGGTTTAAGATTTTTATAACTCGGTAATCTTTTGGTTGCATTGTATATACTTACACCGAGTAAGCTTTGTACCTTTGGTCGTTTGTGAGTGTTATACACTATTATTTTCTCATTGAAAACGTTGAATTCGTTGGTAATCTCTCTATTCTTTCATTTGATCGTTCATTAATTGAGTTCATACTTGAAATGTGTTACTTGATCATGATTTTCATTTATTGTTTTGACTCGAGAATTGCGTAAACTTTATGAAATGATTATAGGCATTCTTTGTTATATCACCCATATTAGCCTTGACCTCACCCTTATACGTTTCCCCTCGTCAACACCTTTGAGCCTTAATATAGCCTTTCGTTTCATAACCCAAATCCCATACCAACTCCACATTGGAGCTTTAAATCATACATACACCTTCCATACCTTTGTTTGGAATGTTGTTTGGGATTGAATGATGTTTGTTGTGTTGCGGTTGCAATTTAGGCATATGAGAGTGAAAAAGTAAAGAAAAGAGATATGCAAAAAGAGAAAAAGAGAAGTGAAAAGCAAAAGAAAACAAAAGAAAAAGTGAGAAAAAGAAGAAAATAAAAAGAAATAGACATTTGTATATATTGTCTATAGTGTTTCAATATGCTTTGATTACTCTCCGATTGTTATATCTAATGCTCGTTTGGAAATTGTTTCTCCAATTTTGTAATTACTCACTTTTCCCCATTATCCCGAGTTTCATCTCCAAACACTTTGAATCCGTATATACATCCCTTTCATTTCGTACCCTAGCCTAGCCTACATTACAACCCTATTAAAGTCTTGTGTGATCTTAAGTTGATGTAATTCAAAGGTTTAAATAGTTTTGATAATTTGTGAAAATGCATTTCGCCTCTTTTATATGTGCAGTATCTTTCACTAAGATTACAGTTTCTTATTTTATATATAGCGTTCTTCTTTTGTGACATGTGTGCGGCCTAGTTTCCCTTTACATTTACTCCTTATGCCCGCATGTCCCGTGTGTTACCTCCCTGTTTCAAGTGAATTCATTTGATGAGTGTAATGCCCGCGACGATTAACTTATATGCATGCTTTAATATTTAGTATCTGATTTATTTAAGTTTTTACTAAATCATATTTTGCGTGTGCTCACTCCCCTCCCACATTTTAAAGTTTCAATTCATTGAGGTGCATTCGATAATGTTAATCACTACAGACTTTTCACGTGAATTCGTTTGCTATGCTAATAACATGTTAAAATCTTGTTCGTGTTGTTGGGTTTGTCACATGTGATTGGGCATATTTTGAGGAAACTATATGATGTTTGTGGGTTTCATCCCTGAAAACCCTCACGAGACGACACTCGTCCACTAGGGTAACCTAGGGGTTTAAGGGCTTATTGCATACGCTAAATGCAATCGAATCGCCCATGGCTTTATGCTTTTATACCATATTTTTATACTATCTCCTGCTTTTGGTTTACTTGTTGTTCTTGTTGCATCCTATTTCATTGCTAAGAACTAGCAATGTCTAAGTTAGGGGGTGTGATAATACGCAAATATTACGTATTTTATCTCTCGAACCTATGCATTTTAACCCCCTCGCGTGCCTTAATCTCTATATTTTAATCCGTTAACTAGACAACCTCGGTTTATATAGTTAACATGCTATATGAGGTATAATTGGGCTTTTGTAGGTATTTAAGTACTAAGTATGGAGTTCAGACGCATTCCGCTCAAATTTTGTTCGCAATCGCACGTTCAAGGGTAATTCGGTCAATTCACAGTTTGGGCAACTGGCCTAACATCCTACAAAAGTTGTATACCTCCTCACAAGCTTCGCGTGGCCGCAAACGGTGCGCGATTCGGATCCCTAACGAAAAAGTTACGACACTTTTGGTGGAAGAGAAAAATAATGAAACCAAAAGAGGGGAGAAGATAAGGAAAAAGGAATGCAGTAGGTTCACACCTATTTGATCGATCGATCGACCAAATGGGTCGATCGATCGATCCTTCACATTTTGCCATCGAGCTGAGACAGTGGGCTTGGTTTTTTATCATCGATCGATCGATCCCCTATTTTTTCAGATATTTTTCTTTTCTTTTCTTTTCTCCCAACTTACTATATAACCCAATTTTGTGTAATATCAGATATACTTAGTTTTAGAAGACATTTTAGGTTAGGATTTAGTTTTGAGAGCTCATCTTCTTCTCTTCTTGGGGTGACATCCATTTAGTTTTGTAAGATTGAATTATTCACTATCATCTCCTTTAATATAGTTTGTTCTTCATTTTTCTTGCTTTGTTAATTAGTTTACTTGCTTTAATTCTTGCTTTCCTAGTTTAATTAGTTGTAATTTAGTTTAATCATTATGTGCCCCTAAATAAATAGGGTCGGGATTTCGTTCCGCCATTTTCGGGCCCCGAGCTCCGAAAATTAGATTTTGTGCAAAATTGCGTTTAATTGAACCCGCGCGTATTAAAGTCGGATTATTACGCGTTTAACTTTCTATGTCATGCAACGTTAGTGTTTATAGAGATAATCCGAGTTTAATCCGCGTGTGACCAATTTTCGGTGAAATATTTATTCACGCAACTTTGGCTTAAATTCCTTATTGTGCGAAGTTTATGATTAATAGTTAATGCTCGATTAAATTGCTCTCGAGACGGAATCTTGATTAGTAGTTGTTTCGATCCGTATGTTTGGATGCTATCCAGATCCTCGCTTTTACTTTATTTAGAGTTAACTTCTCTTTTTCCTTTTATTTACAACCAACCATCACCTTTTACACTTTTATTCCTGAATTAATAATCCGTTACGATCTATCGAACATTCTCCGTGGATTCGATACCCGAATTACCGCTATACTTGTATCGCAAGTGCAGTCGTAATTTAGGTTTTTGTATTGACGCGGTGAAACGAATTCAGTGATTAGCGTTTTGACGCGACGCTACTTTTCACGCTTATCAGTTACCTCGGGAGTGGTGTGTGTGTGGGTGGAGGGGGGGGGGGGATATTTAAGAGCCCTAACCACCTCTGAGGAAAAAGAATGTTCTTTTTGAGATTTCAGGAGTTATTACTAGAGAGAATATCATCAGAGAGAGATTTATTACAAACTAGAGAGTTTATTCACCCACCATTGTCATTTGTTACGAAGCTTTAATACTTGACAGAGATCCTTGAGGGTGGTTGGGGTGTGTGGCTGTCTGCCAAGGTGTATCTAGGGTGATGACTTCTCTCTCCCTCTAAATGAGTTACTTTTGAGTTTGTTATTATCGTTTTGAATTATACAGGAGAGATTTGTGAGTGTAAACTGAGCTTGTCTTCACTGAGTTTTGATTGTGTGTCTTGTAATTAATCAATAGTGTTGCTGGTTAACTTATCATTATTGTACTCAAAAGGGGTTACACCTCTATCTAATCTAAACTACCCTCTTACATTTGGCGACTCCGCTGAGGAGGCATTCTTCTAAGCAAGGAGTATGGCGCAGGATAACGTTAACCGAATACTTAACTTTGATGACATCTAACATAATTAAGAAGATGCGACGAGAGAGCTGGAGGCTTCAGGGAACGGAGCCCCTCGACTAGAGGCACCCCCAGTTCAAATGGCAACAGGTGTTCCAGGGGTGACACAAGCTTTCATGAGCGCTGGGTTGGGACCATCCCAAGTGGAACTCCTCATGAATAAATTTTACGTGTTTTTGCAAACTCCCGTAGCTTCAACGATTTTGGGGGGATTTGAAGCCAACTCTTTCGTGACACCAGGGGTAGCCCCAACGGCATCACCAAACTCGATTTTAACAAGAACAACCCTAATAAATTTACCCCTTGTTGTGGACCTAACAGTGGAAACTCCAGGAGATCTTAACGTTTTGGGAAGAAAGGAAAGCTTGCACCCCACTTTGTTGGACCTTTCCCGGTGATTGCAAAGGTTGGGCCTGTGGCATACCAACTTGCCTTGCCGGAACCCTTACAACAAATCCATGATGTATTTCACGTCTCTTCTTTGAAAAAGTACAGAAGGTGTGAAGGTGCCCTTTGGCACATTCCTTTCGAAGATATCGAGTTACAGCCCGATGTTTCTTATGAAGAACAACCGGTTGCTATCCTTGAGTTTGGGGAGCGAAAGTTAAGATCTCATGTGGTGCCCCTAGTGAGAGTCCA
Organism: Sambucus nigra; assembly: GCA_949130495.1. Taxonomy (NCBI): domain Eukaryota; kingdom Viridiplantae; phylum Streptophyta; class Magnoliopsida; order Dipsacales; family Adoxaceae; genus Sambucus; species Sambucus nigra. The sequence goes on from OX422220.1 coordinate 26,470,701, forward strand.
TTGGAGTCATCATCATGCAAGCGAATCAACTTGGGAACGCGAGGATGAGATGCGGGAGAAATATCCACATCTTTTCTCATGAGGTATGCCTGAATTTTGGGGGCAAAATTCCCTCATAAGGGGGGGAGTATGTAATAACCCTCGCTTATGAGACCGTATTTTATGGTAATTACTTATTATAGTAATTAGAGACCAGTGTTGGGTTATGATTTGAATGTTAATTCAATGTAGAAAAGCTGATATTTATTGTGAGTTTGCATACGTATCATAATCATGGGAAATATTGCTATGTCATGCTTATTAATATCATCTGAATTTAACATGATATTTGGCTTAATAATGAGATCGGAATCTAAATTGAATTTTAAAATGTCCAAATGATAATTTGGAGGTTGTAGTTGATTCCGGAATATGCGAAATAGTCAAATAATGTGACATGTTGTATTTTGCAGTTTTGGGCATTTTTGACTGGTTGTGCCTTAATTATGCTATTGCGTATTATTTTATCGCACTTTTGGTTAATTAAGTGGGGCATTTACCTTAAGTCACGACTTAAGCCTATTAAGTCTTCTAATTTCCCCAAAATCCCTTCCTAAACCTAAGAGAGTAAGAGAAGAGTAGAGAGAAAGCTTTGGAGATTGAGAGAGAGATTGCTACTACACCAAGGAATCTGCATATTTGCTGAATCAAGGCAAGTTTTTACTTGCTATTTGTGTCTTGAGATAAATGATGTGTTATGATAATGGGGTATTGATTTTAGTTTAGAAAACTTAGGGTTTTCTTATGCATTTTTGGGTTTTGATCCACTCAAAGGTGATTCATGAGGTTTTAGATGATCAATAGTATCATTGATGTCATTTTAGTGTTGGTATATAAGTTTGGTTGGAAGAAATTGGAGTTTGAGTAGAAAATGGAGTCCAAGACTCCATAGCCATTTCTTGGCAAAATCGCAGGCCCGAATCGATTCGGCCCCCTGGGCGAATCGATTCGGTTAAGTCCAGTGCCCAGGTCTTGTGAACCGAATCGATTCGAAATCCATCCGAATCGATTCGGCAGTTATGCAGAAACCCAGATTTTCTGACCGAATCGATTCGGCTCTCATCCGAATCGATTCTGCAATTATGCAGAATCTCAAACTTTCTGGCCGAATCGATTCGGCCAAGGGGGCAAATCGATTCGGTAGCCCTGCACTTTTTGAAATTTTTCTTTTTCATTTTTAACCCCTCTTCTTTAGGACTAATGATTAGGGACCTTCTTAAATGAAGTAAACATAGGGTTTAGAGTATTAGTTGAGTTGGGTCGACATCCTAGACTCGAAAGGGTTCATCTAGGATTCATTCAAGGGGGAATTTAAAGTGATGCTTAGGCATTTCTTGTGTCTTGTAGTTTTATAAGGGTCTAGAATCTATTAAAGTCAATTTGGAGACTTTAGAATTCAACTCGAGTTAGATTTGACTTGATGGTTTATAGTAAAGCCTAAAAGAGGCCTTGGGAAGAACTTTGGAGTCTAAATTCCTTTTGAGGATGCTATGTCGGTACGAATTACACATAGTCCCGATTTAACTTATACATTTATTTAACATGGGAATATTGATAAGGTAAATGATAATTTACTAAATCATGTAATGGAAATTAATAAAATGGATGTTACACACCTCTCTAAATACCATCTTAAGGGAAGTCCGTGCGATAGGTGAAGCCCCCTGGCTAATGAATGCAGGGTGGATATAGTCCTAGGCCATATGAGCGCTTGTTTTATATTTTTCTGCGATGGGTAGGAGATTCTGGGTGTGGTCTTGACTACCCCGCAGGCATATGGCCGCTTCCCGACGTTTTCGATAGGATCCCAGGTTGTCTTATGTTAGGCCCTGGAAGATGATGGTTATTTAGGGACGCGCACAGTGGGGAAACCCGGACGGGCGGTCTTAGAATCGTTATATTTATAATTATGAATATTCTAATTATCGAGTTGGACTCGATGGAACATTAATGCCATAAAGAGCAAACTTATGCCACAAAGAGCATGCTATTGGGATTAGTGCCATATAGAGCACATGATGAAATTATATTCCTGATAAGGAATGGAAAAGAAGATTAAAATGGAAATATGATGAATGATGTTAAAGGCTCACATGTATTTTAAATTCTGTTTTAAATGAATCTCACTCTATGTAGTCCTTTATTAGTTTTAGTTCCTTATATGATGTTACCATGCTAGACTATCTTCCTTGATTATTGTGCATCATTGTCATACCTGTCATTTATCTATTGATCACATATATCCGGCCCTGATCGGTTTTCCTTTCTTGTTATGTATGTATATCTATATAATCCGTTCAGGTGTTTCGCCGCACGGTCGCCCTTAATGACCCTTCCTTCCACATGTTTTGAGGAGCCGTGACATTGTACGGGTTTCACGGGATTTTGTGTAGACGCCTCCGTTCATGTTTCTAGTTATGTTCAGTTTATTCGGGCTTGTTGCCCAAACCTTTGTAATTGTATGATGGATCTATTATGTAACCCTTGGTACTAAATGTATGTTGTATGGTTGTTATTGACCGACCTTTAGTTCGGTCCTTTTGTATCATTTGGGTTTCTCATATACACTTGTGGGGGTTTCCACCCTCTATTTCTATTATGGGTTGTTGAAAATGCTTTCTTTTTTTTTATTTCAAATCAAAGTTTTTGATAACCCGTTTTCTGGAATATAGAGTGGTTATTCCTTATACTTTGCATATTGTTGTGATGCTGAGAATGATATTTATCGATGATTTCCTATTTTATCGGGGTATGGGGCTGGCCACCCTTTATTCCGGATAGCGGGTTGTCACAGCTGGTATCAGAGCCTCAGGTTCTAGAATCTTTAGGATCTATGCGGACTTGTCACGTTCTACCGTAGCGTTCTTTGATATAGAACTTAATGTTAGGATTGTTTTGCTGCCTAGGTATGCGATCTTCTGCTAAATAGATTGTCTTATACTATGTTTTAACTATATCTCGTCTTTATCTCAGATGCCGCCGAAGAGAGGACGTCCCGCTAGACGTAATAGGGTTGTTGAGGATGAGTTTGGTCCTCCACCGCAGCAGGGGAATATCAGTGCCGCTGAAGTGGCAAATATTGTGGCCCAAGCTGTCAACGCCGCGATGACTGCAGTGGCCCAACAAATGCCACAAGCTCAAGTGAGGGGACAAGAGGCACTAGTTCCTACGGGACCTTCTCAATGGGAACGGGTGAGGGAGTCTTTCCTTAAGGGACATCCCCCGAAATTTGAGGGAGGTTCGGATGTTATCAAGGCGAACCAGTGGAAGAGAGATATGCAGTGCCATCTTAGGATGGTGGAATGTAGTGAGGAGAAAAAGCAAATTCTCGTTACTTTCAAGCCGGTCGGACCGGCCTTGCACTGGTGGGAGTCAATGACGACACCCGAGCAAAGGGATACCATGTCCATCACAAATTTTTGGGCTTTGTTTGATGGGAAGTATTTACCTCCCACAGTTCAGAGGGAAATGCAGAGGAAGCTGCAGGATTTGGTTCAAGGGGAGAGGTCGGTTGCCGAGTACGAGGAAGAGTTTACCCGGTTAGCCAGTTTTATACCGGATGAGGTATCTCCAGAAGCTAAGAGGATCTCCAAGTTTGTGGGAGGTTTACATTGGCGAATAAAACAACATTTGCTGGGAAACCCATCTCTGGTGACTTTTGGTGATGTGATGAATGCCGCTTTACTTCACTGTCAGGAGCACAGATTGTTTTTGCTAAACAAGAAGAAGGTTGTTACTGTGGGACAAGCGGGGAGGCAGGGAGGAGTTGGGAGTGGAGGGGGAACATCTTTTTCTTCCCAATCCTCGGGGAACAAGCAGGTTGAGAGGGATCCTCAGCAGGGGGATTCGTCAAAGCGTCAACGTTTCGGTGGATTTAATGCCGGTGGCAACAACAATGCTAACAGGCAGGGTCAAGGTGGTCAGCAACCACAGGGAGGTAGAGGTGGAAATGGAGGTAGGGGCCAACAGGGCCGAGGTGTGGGGCAACTCCGGAATAACCAAGGTAGGAATCAGGACAATGCGGTGAATAAATGTTTTCAGTGTGGGGAGCTGGGCCACTATAAAAGGGCGTGTCCTCAGTTGGTTGGAGGGCATCTTCCAAGGGCCCCACAGCAGCCGTATGTACAGTTTCCGCCCCAAGCGCCTAATCCGATTGCTCCTCCTCAACGGGGGCAATTGCAGTACGGTCGGGTTTACCATATTCAGGAGGCTTTGCTTCCTCCAGCTCCTCCTGCACCACCAGCGATCGAGGGTAAGTTTCTCATCCATGGGCATATGGGTCGAATTCTATTTGATACGGGTTCTACACACTCCTTTATTTCTAGAAGTTTTGCTCAGACTACAGGTTTAATAAAATCTGCTGAAAGTACCTTCACTAGTGTTGAATCCTCTATGGGCGATGGTTCATTGATTTTCTTCGTATGTAAAAACGTAGGAATTAATCTTGGTGACTTATGTTTTGATGCCGATTTGCTCGTCCTTGATATGGTCGGGTACGATGTAATTTTGGGTATGGATTGGCTAGTGAAGTACCGTGCTATAGTGAATTACTTCGGGAAGAGTATAGTTTTTGCGGTTCCGGGACAAGAGATGTTCCTGGTAGTTATGCCTTGTATGGAAGGGAGCACGAGTGCTTATTTATATTGTATTGCGGAAGATGCATCTAGAGATGTCGTGGTTCCCCTATATTCTCTTCCCATCGTTAGGGACTTTGAGGATATTTTTCGGGAGATACCGGGATTACCTCCAAGTCGGGAAATAGAGTTTGTGATTGACTTAATGCCGGGAACTCGACCGATCGCAAAAGCTCCTTATCGAATGGCTCCTGTGGAGATGAGAGAGCTGAGAGATCAGATTCAAAAGTTACTGGAGCAGGGCTTCATTAGGCGTAGTACCTCACCGTGGGGCGCTCCAGTTTTATTTGTGAAGAAGAGAGACGGTTCCCTCCGGTTATGCGTGGACTATAGAGAGTTGAATAAAGTCACCATCCGGAATAAATACCCTTTACCTCGCATCGACGACTTGTTTGATCAACTTAGGGGAGCTTCCTACTTCTCCAAGATCGACTTGCGGACAAGGTATCACCAATTGAGGATACGAGAGCAAGATGTATCCAAGACGGCCTTTCTGACCCGCTATGGATCTTACGAGTTCTTGGTTATGCCCTTTGGGCTAACCAATGCCCCTGCGGTGTTTATGGACCTTATGAATCGGGTATTCCGGGATTTCCTTGACCAGTTTGTCATTGTCTTTATTGATGACATCCTAGTCTATTCTCAGACGGAGTCGGATCACGCTGCTCACTTGCGGTTGGTCCTGCAGAGATTGAGGGATCATCAATTGTATGCAAAGTTTGAGAAGTGTGGCTTCTGGTTGAAGGAAGTTCAATTTTTGGGGCATGTGGTGTCATCCCAAGGCGTGTCTATGGATCCGAGTAAGGTGATCGCGGTGAAGGAGTGGGGTCAGCCCACGACGCCCACTGAAGTTCGTAGTTTTCTGGGCTTGGCGGGTTATTATCGTCGATTCATTAAGGGCTTTTCTAAGGTTGCTAGCCCATTGACGAATTTGACCCGGAAAGGAGTAAGATTCGTTTGGGACAGTTCATGCCAAGCGGCTTTCGATGAGCTCAAGGATAGACTGACTTCAGCTCCAGTCCTGGCATTGCCGAGGCCGGGATTGGAATATCTTGTCTTTACCGATGCATCCCTTCTGGGGTTGGGAGGTGTTCTCCAACAGGAGAGACAACCCATTGCGTACGCTTCTCGTAAGTTGAAGCCTCACAAGAGGAACTACCCAGTGCATGACTTGGAGTTCGCCGCCGTTGTATTTGCCCTGAAGATATGGAGGCATTATCTCTTGGGGGAAAAGTTTAGTCTTTTCACCGACCACAAATCTCTCCAATACTTATTCTCCCAAAAGGATTTGAATATGCGCCAGCGTCGTTGGTTGGAGTTTGTGAAAGACTACCAATTTGATATTCATTATCACCCCGGGAAGGCGAATGTGGTAGCCGATGCCTTGAGTAGAAAGCCTGATGGAGACTTAGCTGAGGTGTGGAAAGCTAAGTGGAAAGAACTCAGCCTGGAGGATGCAGGTGTGAGAGCATTCCTTTCTGTGATGACGGTTACTCCCACGATTATAGCAAAGATTGTGGAAGCTCAGAAAAGAGATAAAGTTTGTCAAGATCATACACGCCAGTTGTTGTCTGAGGGAGCGGAGTCGTACTCAATAGGTTCCGAGGGTGGACTACGCTTCCATGGAAGACTTGTGGTTCCCGATGACAGGGATTTGAGACGTGCAGTTATGGCGGAATCCCACGGGTCCAAGTTCACGGTGCATCCAGGCGGGGACAAGATGTACCAAGATATGCGTCGTTTGTATTGGTGGGCGGGTATGAAGAGGGATATCTCCGAGTTTGTGTCTCAGTGTACTACTTGTCAGTTGGTTAAGATTGACTACCAGCGACCGACAGGTTTGTTATAACCGCTCGAGATTCCCGTTTGGAAATGGGAGAGCATTTCGATGGACTTTATTACGGGTTTGCCAAGATCGCAAAAGGGTCATGACTCAATTTGGGTAATTGTCGACCGTTTAACTAAGTCGGCACACTTCTTGCCTGTGCGCACCGATTATGATACCGCTCGTTATGCCCAGTTGTTCATTGAGGAGATCGTCAGACTCCACGGGGTACCTTTGAATATTGTATCCGATCGAGATAAGATATTCGTGTCCCACTTTTGGCAGAGTTTCTAGGGAGCTATGGGGACCGAGTTGAAGTTAAGCTCTTCCTATCATCCTCAAACAGACGGTCAGACCGAGAGGGTAAACCAGATGTTGGAGGATATGCTTCGTATGTGCATACTCGACTTTAAAGGCAGTTGGGAACAATACCTTCCGTTGGTTGAGTTTGCTTATAACAACTCATACCAATTCACTATTGGAATGGCACCTTATGAAGCTCTGTATGGCAGGCTTTGTAGGTCGCCCGCTTGTTGGTTGGAAGTGGGTGATAATAAGTTCCTTGGACCTGAAATGATCCAAGATACTTCTTCGAAGATTGAGCTTATTCGAAATCGCATACGGATAGCCCAAGATCGTCAAAAGAGTTATGCCGATGCGGGTAGGAGGCATATGGAATTGGAAGTTGGAGACCAAGTATTGGTACGAGTGTCCCCGATGAAGGGCATTAAACGTTTTGGGAAGAAAGGAAAGCTTGCACCCCGCTTTGTTGGACCTTTCCCGGTGATTGCAAAGGTTGGGCCTGTAGCATACCAACTTGCCTTGCCGGAACCCTTACAACAAATCCATGATGTATTTCACGTCTCTTCTTTGAAAAAGTACAGAAGGTGTGAAGGTGCCCTTTGGCACATTCCTTTCGAAGATATCGAGTTACAGCCCGATGTTTCTTATGAAGAACAACCGGTTGCTATCCTTGAGTTTGGGGAGCGAAAGTTAAGATCTCGTGTGGTGCCCCTAGTGAGAGTCCATTGGAGTCATCATCATGCAAGCGAATCAACTTGGGAACGCGAGGATGAGATGCGGGAGAAATATCCACATCTTTTCTCATGAGGTATGCCTGAATTTTGGGGGCAAAATTCCCTCATAAGGGGGGGAGTATGTAATAACCCTCGCTTATGAGACCGTATTTTATGGTAACTACTTATTATAGTAATTAGAGACCAGTGTTGGGTTATGATTTGAATGTTAATTCAATGTAGAAAAGCTGATATTTATTGTGAGTTTGCATACGTATCATAATCATGGGAAATATTGCTATGTCATGCTTATTAATATCATCTGAATTTAACATGATATTTGGCTTAATAATGAGATCGGAATCTAAATTGAATTTTAAAATGTCCAAATGATAATTTGGAGGTTGTAGTTGATTCCGGAATGTGCGAAATAGTCAAATAATGTGACATGTTGTATTTTGCAGTTTTGGGCATTTTTGACTGGTTGTGCCTTAATTATGCTATTGCGTATTATTTTATCGCACTTTTGGTTAATTAAGTGGGGCATTTACCTTAAGTCACGACTTAAGCCTATTAAGTCTTCTAATTTCCCCAAAATCCCTTCCTAAACCTAAGAGAGTAAGAGAAGAGTAGAGAGAAAGCTTTGGAGATTGAGAGAGAGATTGCTACTACACCAAGGAATCTGCATATTTGCTGAATCAAGGCAAGTTTTTACTTGCTATTTGTGTCTTGAGATAAATGATGTGTTATGATAATGGGGTATTGATTTTAGTTTAGAAAACTTAGGGTTTTCTTATGCATTTTTGGGTTTTGATCCACTCAAAGGTGATTCATGAGGTTTTAGATGATCAATAGTATCATTGATGTCATTTTAGTGTTGGTATATAAGTTTGGTTGGAAGAAATTGGAGTTTGAGTAGAAAATGGAGTCCAAGACTCCATAGCCATTTCTTGGCAAAATCGCAGGCCCGAATCGATTCGGCCCCCTGGGCGAATCGATTCGGTTAAGTCCAGTGCCCAGGTCTTGTGAACCGAATCGATTCGAAATCCATCCGAATCGATTCGGCAGTTATGCAGAAACCCAGATTTTCTGACCGAATCGATTCGGCTCTCATCCGAATCGATTCGGCAATTATGCAGAATCTCAAACTTTCTGGCCGAATCGATTCGGCCAAGGGGGCGAATCGATTCGGTAGCCCTGCACTTTTTGAAATTTTTCTTTTTCATTTTTAACCCCTCTTCTTTAGGACTAATGATTAGGGACCTTCTTAAATGAAGTAAACATAGGGTTTAGAGTATTAGTTGAGTTGGGTCGACATCCTAGACTCGAAAGGGTTCATCTAGGATTCATTCAAGGGGGAATTTAAAGTGATGCTTAGGCATTTCTTGTGTCTTGTAGTTTTATAAGGGTCTAGAATCTATTAAAGTCAATTTGGAGACTTTAGAATTCAACTCGAGTTAGATTTGACTTGATGGTTTATAGTAAAGCCTAAAAGAGGCCTTGGGAAGAACTTTGGAGTCTAAATTCCTTTTGAGGATGCTATGTCGGTACGAATTACACATAGTCCCGATTTAACTTATACATTTATTTAACATGGGAATATTGATAAGGTAAATGATAATTTACTAAATCATGTAATGGAAATTAATAAAATGGATGTTACACACCTCTCTAAATACCATCTTAAGGGAAGTCCGTGCGATAGGTGAAGCCCCCTGGCTAATGAATGCAGGGTGGATATAGTCCTAGGCCATATGAGCGCTTATTTTATATTTTTCTGCGATGGGTAGGAGATTCTGGGTGTGGTCTTGACTACCCCGCAGGCATATGGCCGCTTCCCGACGTTTTCGATAGGATCCCAGGTTGTCTTATGTTAGGCCCTGGAAGATGATGGTTATTTAGGGACGCGCCCAGTGGGGAAACCCGGACGGGCGGTCTTAGAATCGTTATATTTATAATTATGACTATTCTAATTATCGAGTTGGACTCGATGGAATATTAATGCCATAAAGAGCAAACTTATGCCACAAAGAGCATGCTATTGGGATTAGTGCCATATAGAGCACATGATGAAATTATATTCCTGATAAGGAATGGAAAAGAAGATTAAAATGGAAACATGATGAATGATGTTAAAGGCTCACATGTATTTTAAATTCTGTTTTAAATGAATCTCACTCTATGTAGTCCTTTATTAGTTTTAGTTCCTTATATGATGTTACCATGCTAGACTATCTTCCTTGATTATTGTGCATCATTGTCATACCTGTCATTTATCTATTGATCACATATATACGGCCCTGATCGGTTTTCCTTTCTTGTTGTGTATGTATATCTATATAATCCGTTCAGGTGTTCCGTCGCACGGTCGCCCGTAATGACCTTTCCTTCCACATGTTTTGAGGAGCCGTGACATTGTGCGGGTTTCACGGGATTTTGTGTAGACGCCTCCGTTCATGTTTCTAGTTATGTTCAGTTTATTCGGGCTTGTTGCCCAAACCTTTGTAATTGTATGATGGATCTATTATGTAACCCTTGGTACTAAATGTATGTTGTATGGTTGTTATTGACCGACCTTTAGTTCGGTCCTTTTGTATCATTTGGGTTTCTCATATACTCTTGTGGGGGTTTCCACCCTCTATTTCTATTATGGGTTGTTGAAAATGTTTTCTTTTTTTTTTATTTCAAATCAAAGTTTTTGATAACCCGTTTTCTGGAATATAGAGTGGTTATTCCTTATACTTTGCATATTGTTGTGATGCTGAGAATGATATTTATCGATGATTTCCTATTTTATCGGGGTATGGGGCTGGCCACCCTTTATTCCGGATAGCGGGTTGTCACAACCCACTCTCAGCACATGGGGTCAATCTAGTGGTGGCCTATGACATGGAGGCAGAGAGAGAAATAAGGGAGCTAAGGATGGGGCAAGAGGAGTTTGAAGAATCTTTGGAAGACTAGACTGGGGGAATGGCTAATGTAGTGTTAGCTTATAACGAAGCAAGTGATAAAGATGTGGAGGATGTATATAACATTGAAGGTGAGGAAGTAGACCAAGCTATAGAATACTGTGTTGTTTCAAAGTCCCCAAAGTTTTTGTCACACCCCAAACCCAATATCCATACTAATCATTTGTTAGTAGAATAATTGGATCATAATCTCAAGCCCATTGAAAATTTAATTCATTTATCAATATTTTTCTGCATAATGAACATAATATTGTTCTTGTGCCATAACGAAGTCAACATCAGAGTCATAATTAGAGATTATACAATACTATGATTAACTATGATCAAATTTATCCATACTAAATCAATATATACAATGTGTGAGTATATTAAAATCTTCAGTGTGACAACGATAAAATCTCCATACTTAAACCCCAGCTCTTCTAACGGTGCAACTCTCAAAGTTACCGGTCATATGTTATCCTATTTGGCAGCGTACAAACCTGAAATTGTTTAAATATAAATCGTAAGCATTAAGCTTAGTGAGGTACTCCTTCCCTGCAATAGAATAACAATTCTATATCGAATATGTGGATATAAAATCCGAACAATCCTGCCCATTGGCAATAACAAATCATGGATCATAAGATCCAAATAATTCTGCCCATTGGCAATAACAAATCCTGGAACATAAGTTCCAACAAATCATTGGATCTTTGTCCAATTCCAATCCTGGATATTTTAATATCCAAACAAATCCTGAATACCGAAGTATTCAAACCAATCCTGGATCATGAGACCCAAACAAATCCTGGATATTTTAATATCCAAACAAATCCTGAATACCGAAGTATTCAAACAAATCCGCTCTTAGAGCTATATTCATATTTATATATGAAACAAATCATAAGTACACTCACCTTGGCAGTTTAACTGGCTTTGCCCTTGCCTTTATCCAGTACTTGTTCAATCAGCTCTTCTTCCCTTCCTATCATTCTTAAAATATTAGTATCATCATAATAATATCAATAATCCAAAGAACGATTTAAACATAATTCAATCCATAAGCATCACATGATTCCATTCAAATCATTTATCACAAGTGAAGTTCCATCCAAATCCATGCTAGTATATTCAACATATCCAAATCATAGACCAAATATAAATTCATTTATTCTTGGAAATTCAATCCTTGTCATATTAATATTCCAATACAAAAGACGGTACATCATTTTAGGTCTCGTAGAGCAAGATATTCTCATTTCTTTACCACATGGCAAATCTGCCCTATAGGCCCTCTTATCGTTCATTCAACTTCCACGAATTTCCATAATTTTTCTACATCATAAATTTATGTGATATTTGACCCAACATCAGTAAACATATTGAAAAATACAAAATTAAAGTTTCATAATTTTTAAGGTTCGTTTGCTATGTCAAGCAAAACACCGAACACATGGCGGGCATATTTTCACCCTTAGGGCAGATTTCATACCCAAACTTCAAACTCTCACCAAAGACTCATTTCTTGGTATTTTATCTTGATTTTCGGATATGTCATACCTATATGAGTCCAGGTTAATCTCCAATTGGAATCAATCAATTCCAGTAAGTACACGAAAATATATGGAAGTTTGAATAAACAGAGTTTCTAAACAAAGCAATTTTAGGGTTTTGTACATTCAACTTAACTTAAACTTGCATATATCCATACATATGCACCCAAGCATGAAAGGTCAATAAACAATCAAGGATTTATATCATATAAATCGTAAATGAAAGAAAAATAGCAAGATTCATGGTTGGAATTACCTTAGGGGCTTTTTCGTAATTTTCTATGAATTTTTTTGAATGTTTCTCCTCACTTTCTTCTTCCTAACCCTCACAATTGTTTTTCCTCAACTTAAAACTCTCCCCAAACTGAGTTTGCTGAATAAAGGAGGATATATCAAGGGTTTAAGTCGGCCAAAACAACCTCTACCTCCAACCAATCAATTTATAACATGTGGCATCATATAAAACAAAATATCATTTAAGGCTAAATGACTACTTTAGCCCCTTTTCGTAAAAAGACAATATCTTCCCACTCGGATGTCCGTTCGATGGACCGTTTGTTGTGTTACAACCCTAACTCATATATCTACAAATATCTAGTTTACACCTCAAGTCAATTGTTATGTCATAAAGGTCAAAACTAGTCTTAAACTTGAACATTCCTACCGAAAACTTCAAAATTTCACATTTGTAACTAGTTCGATTCTTCATATTTTATGAAGGTAGGATTAGACTAAACATAATGAATTAACATTATATATACCAATAACATATTATAAATATCACACAAGCTAATCATGATTTAAATATAATTTATCATAATTATATTCGGGTTGTCACAGTTTTCCTGGTTCTTCGACCAGGTGGGGATACCAAAGAAAAGTAGGTTGGAGATAACCTAGGCAATCCTTGATATTATGAGGAGGAACGCAGTCCCTTCACTGAGATGGAAGGGACCCATGGCCAGGTTGGTAAAGAGGTTTCTATCAAAGATAACTTTCAGTGATGCAGATAGGGCCGTGAGATTCCCTCATAATAGGACATTGTATGTGACTGCCAGCATCAACGGAGTTAACTTTGCAAGGGCTCTTATGGACGGGGAAGCTTTCATCAATATCATGCCAATCAATTCTTTCCACGCAGCTAATATTCTAGAGGAAAGGTTAGTCTCCATGCCTTTGGTGATTTCAGGTTATGATAACCAGTCTTCCAAGTCAATTGGTTATGTGAACGTTGGGATTATGATGGGAAATCTGAGTTCCCACATCAAATTCCATGTGATAGAGAGTGAAACTTCCTACCACCTGTTGATAGAAAGAGTGTGTATGCACAACCAAGGGTTAGTTCCTTCAACGTATCACCAATGCGCCAAGGCGAATATCAAGGGAAAGGAAATGACCATTAGAGCTACAAAGAGGCCCTTCACTATCGAAGAAGCTCACCTGATAGATGCAACATTTTACACAGAATTGGAGGAGGACGTCAGAGTCCTAACGAGAATAATGGAAGGAGCATGGGTTCCCTCGATAAGAGAAAGGATGGGGCCCTTGAATGATCATAATAACGAAGTTGCAAGCAGCAAAGGAGTGATGGCAGAAGAAGCCCATCAGATGGTCCCTCATCCCCAAAACATCTCAAAGTAGCTCAAAGACAGGATGTGGCCTGGAGTGGATCCAATAAAGCATGAGGTCCAACGAAAAAGTGTGATGAACTGATTTTCGGGAGGAAGCGTTGCTGAGGGTTCTAGAGAAAAGAAGAGGAAGGCAGTTGCAACTGCCAGCAGACAGTGCAAGAAGGTTATTACCGAAGAAGGAACTGTGGTTTATTGGTTATAATAGTGTGAACGAGAAGTCGAAGAAGCTGATAATGAGGCTGACCCGATATATGAGTGTTTTTGATGAATCAACGGGGGTAATGTATGGTGATAGATAACCCCAACATATAGGAGTTTGTGGAGGATGTTGTCGAAGAACCAGACTACATGGCGGATCAACCAAAGCCACAGGCACAAGAGCTGGAGCAATTAAACCTGGAGAAGGAAGAGGAGGACCCAAGGACTATTTTCATCGTGAAAGATCTCAGTAAGGAGTAACGAGAGGCATTGGTTGAGTTGATTCGGGAGTTCCTAGATGTTTTCATGTGGAATTACATAGAAATAGAAGGACTGAATGAGGAAGTGAGCTGCCACAAGTTGAACGTGATGCTTTCAGCCATTTTGGTGAAGTAAGCTATGAGGACGTACAAGCCGGAGCTGGACTTAAATATCAAGGAAGTGGTCCAACGTTTGTTAGCACCGGGGTTTATCAAACTGATACATCACCCACTCTGGCTGTCTAGCATTATCCCAGTGGGAAAGAAAGACAAAAATTAAATAAGGATCTGCGTGAATTTCAGAGACTTGAATAAGGCTTGCCCTAAAGATGAGTTCCCCCTACCCTCTATCGATAGCTTTATAGATGCAATGGCTGGTCACGAAATGAACAACTTTATGGATGGGTACGCAGGGTATAACCAGATCAAGATAAACCCCACAGATCTGGAGAAGACGACGTTTAGAACCCCGTTGGGCAACTTTATATACAAAGTGATGCCGTTTGGGCTCAAGAACGCTGGGGATACTTACCAAAGAATAATGATGGACATTTCCCATGACTTCTTTCACAAATTTATGGAATTCTATATAGATGATTTGGTCATCAAATCAAGGAAGGTGGAGTTCCATCTGAGCGATTTGAAGAAGGTGTTTATCCGATGCAGGAAGTATAAGCTGAAAATGAACCCACTAAAGTGCGTCTTTGAATTAACAAGTGGAAAGTTTTTAGGTTTCATAGTTGATCGACAGGGGGTGCAGATGGACCAGGACAAACAGCGAGCGATCTTGGAGATGCCAAGTCCAAGACCTACGAAGGAGCTCAAGAGCTTCCTCGGTAAAGTTTTCTATCTTAGAAGATTTGTGCATGGATTAGCCGAAATAACACATTCATTAATCAGCTTTTGCGAAAGAACATAAAATTCAAGTGGGAGGAGGTTCACCAGGAGTCTCTCACCGGGCTGAAGAAGCTGCTCGTTTCAGCACAGACCATAGTTCCCTCAAGGGCAGGAATACCGTTATAGTTATACCCCGCATCTACCACGAGGTCCGTTAGAGCTTTGTTAGCATAGGAGATTGATGGGCAAGAACGTCCAATCTACTACCTCAGTAGAATTATACACGGGCCAGAGGTCAAGTATAGTAGCTTGGAAAGGCATTGTTTAGCCTTAGTCTTTGTAGCACAAAAACTTAGACATTATATGTTGTTTTTTACAATTTATATCGTAACAAGATGTGATCCCATTAAGTTTTTATTAGTAAGAACTATATTGATTGGTAGGGTAGCTAGGTGGTTCCTCATCCTCTTAGAATATGACTTGAAGTGCGTGGTTCCTCGCGCGATCAAGAGCCAGGCGTATGCAGACCTTTTGGCAATCTTCCCCTCTGGGACGTTTTAGCCACCTAAAGGCAGAAAAGAAAGGAGGAGAAGGTGTTATCCTTTAAAGAGGAATGGAAGATATTTGTCTTTCCTATAAGTTATATTTCCCTTGTTACAACAATGAAGGAAAGTATGAAGCGTTGGTACTGGGATTGCTGGAGGCCCTTCGAAGGGGAATTCGTTTACTTTGCATCAAGGGTGATTCGAACTTAGTGATTCAGTAAGTGAATAGGGAATATGCATTGAAACATTTAAGTCTGGAACCATACAGAACAATCATTCAGAGGTTTCTCAGCCAGTTCCATCGAACCAAGATTAAGAGACATCCATGAATAATAAACTGCCACCCAAACGCCTATGCCACCATCGCTTAGAAGATGGTCATGAGGAACGATACAACTACAGTCGTAATTCAATGAAGAACATATCCTTCGATGGTATAGTCAATTCTACCAATGGAGGATGACTCTGACTGGGGGGAGAGATTGGAAAATAATTGGAGTCTAGGAAATGAGCAATAGAGCTGAGGAAATTAGCTCAATACTTTACAAATCACGTAAACCTTTATTTCAGAAACGCATAGGGATGGTTGTCAAGATGCATTGGCCCAGAAGAAGCAGAGAGGAGATTAAAGAAAACACATGAAGAGAACTGTGAAACAACTGAGATACCTCTTTACAGAAGAATTCAAAGGGAGGGATATTTCTGGCCTAGAATGAACCAGGACGGAGCAGAGCTACAACGTAAATGCGATACCAACTATTCTTTGATACAGCTGAATACCATTTCATTGAAGCTCAATCAGACTGGAGGCAGCCCTATATTGACTTTATTAAAGATGGAGTTGTCCCAATAGAGAAAATAGATGCGATGAGACTCAAGAGAAAGGCACCGAGGTTCTACGTTCAGGAGAGGCAGCTATATCGAAGGGGCTACTTTAATAGGCCATTGCGTTGCATCTCATAGGAATAGGCAACCGAAGTCCTCAAACAAGCTCGTGATCTAGCTCACATAGGAGGGGATAAGTTATATGACCAATTGATGACGTTGGGGTATTATTGGCCAATGATGGAGAAGGACTCTGTTGAGTTTGTCCGAAAATGTAAGGCTTGCCAACTATATGGAAATATAATCCATGCCCCATCGGTGGATCTACACTCCTTGGCCACGCCTTATCCCTTTCACACCTGGGCGTTTAACCTGGTAGGGGAAATACATCCTTCTTCGAGGGGGAATATCTGGATACTAGTTGCAATGGAGTGCTTTACAAAGTGGGCTAAAGCAATACCACTAAAAAGGGCAACGACGGGGGTAGTGAGAAACTTTATAAGAGAATACATCATTTGCCGTTTCGAGATTTCAAAGATTATTCTCTCTGATAACGGAACCCCCTTCATCAAATCAGAGGTAAAAATGCTCATAAACAAGTACTCCATTGTTCATCATACCTCAACGGTGGCATACCCAAAAGGAAACGGTCAAGCCGAAGCAACAAATAAAACATTGGTTAACATTTTGACCAAAATGATAAAGAATTTCCCAGGATCGCGAGTAGTAAGCGGACGGACTCAAGCCTCGCAACAGGAACAAATGTCTCCTCAAAGTCTACACCCTCAATTTGTGTGTGGCCTTGAGCGACCAACCTAGCCTTATTTTTTATTATGGTACCATTTTCATCCATTTTATTCATAAAAATCCACCTGGTACCTATCACATTAGTCTCACTAGGTCAAGGGATAAGTTCCCAAATATTATTCTTTTTCGTATTGTGGGCCTATCGAACGACTAAAAGGAAGCCCACATGATATACTCCATGTTCCCTTATTTATGGAGCTGAAGCAATTCTCCTAGTGGAATTGGAAGTTCCCTCTGCCCGATATACCTTATGAAGTAGCATGCTCCCTCATAACAGACATGTGCAGTTGGAAGCGTTGGACGAACACAGAGATAATGTGATGCAACACTTCCAAATGTACACAAGGCAGCTCTTCAGGGCATATGACAACTTAGTGAGACCAAGGAAGTTCGTTTTAGTTCAGTTTTAATAATATTTTTTTAATTTTAGTTGTAATAGTATCCCTTGGAAAATTTATTTAATTTAGGGTTTAAGTTATGACATTTGATGTAATCATATTAATTTCTTGATTTCAACATGACATTTATTTTAACCTATTAACACATGACTAAAATTTGAAGATCATTAAATGATTGCCCACAATATAAAAAGTGGATGAGAGAGACTAACTGAATAACAAATAATTATGCAAAAGGCGTTGAAGAGTTTGTTAAATACGCTTACAAAAATCTGAAATGTAATAAGATTCCGTGTCCATGCACCCGTTGTATGGACGGAAAATATAAGCCATTAGAAGATGTTGATTTGCATTTAATAATGTGGGAAATTTGTCAAGACAATAGAATATAGACATATCATAGTAAAAAAAACTATACCTTATATTCCGAAATAATTTTTGGTACCTGACTGTATAACAAAACCCCAATGAGTGAAAGTGGTACATGATTCACCAACACATCATCCATTAATCAACTTAATTGATGATGCTTACGGAGTCCACTACCATCAAAACCACCAACTTATGGATACGGATAATGTGCATTATGGCCAAGTAAATGAACAATTTGATGCTGAACTACTAGGAGATCGAGAATACATACGATTGAAAGCAATTGGCCACGTAGTCGCAGGACTCTCAGTTTGAGAATATGATTTGAATTTAAACAAAGAGGCACATTGAGGCTTCAAAAAGTGTCACGAGTGGGCGAGAACAAACAAAAACCCCAAATGACACCATGAGTGGCACGAATAGCTCATGTGTGTCCAACGCAACACCTACCAAGCGTTCGCGTAGTCGCAAGACTCTCAATTTGAGAATATGACCCGAATTTGAAAATAGGAACACTTAGGCTTCAAAACGTGCCGGGAGTGGGCAAAAACCACCAACAATCCATAAATGATACCACGAGTAGCACAAACACCTCGTGCGTGTCTAGCGTCACACGTAGCAACAGGCCGCGTAGTCACGGGACTCTCTGTTTGAGAATATAACCTGAATTTCTTAATAAGCACACTCAAGGTTTCAAACGTGCTGCGAGTGGGTGAAAACCACCACTAACTACCTAACGTCACAAAAAGTGGCAAGGAAACCTCGTGTGTATCCAATGTAATAAGTAACACTGATTGTGTTATCGTGGGACTTCCGATTTAAGAATAGGACCCGAATTTTAAAATAGGCACACTTGGGCTTCAAAATGTGCCGCGAGTGGATGAAAACCACCAACAGTCCCCAAACGGAATAATGATTGGCATGAACACCTTGTGCTTGTCTAACGTAATACATAACAATCGACCGCGTAGTCACGAGACACCCGATTTCATAATAGGGCCCGAATGTGAAAATAAACACACTTAAGCTTAAAATTGTGTCGCGAGTGGGTGAAAACCACCACCAACCCCTAAACACCACCGCAGGTGGCACGAAGACCTCGTGCATATCCAACGTAACATGTAACAACTGGCTTTATAGTCACGAAATTATCGATTTGAGAATAGGATCCGAAATTGAAAATAGGCACATTTAGGCTTCAAAACGTGTCGTGAGTCGTAAACGGCACCGTGATTAGCATGAACCCCTCTTCCGCGTTCAATGTAACACGTAGCAACTGACCGTGTAGTCGCGTGACTCTTGGTTTGAGAATAGGACCCGAATTTCAAAATAGGTACACTTAGGCTTCAAAACGTACCATGAGTGGGCGGGAACCACCAACAGTCCCCAAACGACACCGAGAGTAGCACAAACACCTCATGCGTGTCTAACGTAACACATAGCAACCGACAACGTAGTCGTGAAACTCCCGATTTGAGAATATGACCCGAATTTGAAACTATGCACACTTAGGCTTCAAAATGTGCCGTGAGTGGGGAAACTACTAATAGCCCCCAAACGGCACAGTGAGTGGAACGAACACCTCGTGCATATCCAACGTAACACGTAGCAACTGGCCATAGAGTCGCGAACTCCCGATTTGAGAATATGACCCGAGTTTGAAAATAGGCACACTTCTGTTTGAAAACGTGATGCGAATGGATAGAAACCACCAACAACCCACAAAAAGGCACCGCGAATGGCACAAACGCCTCGTGCGTGTCCAATAAAATATGTAGAAATCTACCGCATAGTCGCGGGATTCCCGGTTAGAGAATAGGACCCAATTTGAAAATAAGCACACTTAGGCTTCAAAACCCACCGCGAGTGGGTGAAAGCCACCACCAACCCCCAAACGACATCGCAAGTGGCACGAGGACCTCGTGCGGGTCCAACGTCACACTTAGCAACTGATCGCATAGTCGTAGGTCTCCTGATTTGAGAATAGGACCCAAATTTTAAAATAGGTACTCTTAGGCTTCAAAATTTGTCGTGAGTAAGTGAAAACCACCAACGTCTCCCAAATGGAACCGCGAGGGGCACGAATACCTCATACGTTTTCAATGTAACATGTAGCAATCGACCGCATAGTCGCGAGACTCTCAGTTTGAGAATATGACTCGAATTTCAAAATATGCATACTTAGGCTTGAAAACGTATCGCAAATGGGGGCAAACCACCACCAACCCCCAAATGGCATCGTAAGTGGCACGAATACCTCATGTGTGTCCAACGTAATACGTACCAACTGGTCACGTAGTCGCAGGATACCCGACTTGAGAATAGGATCCGAATTTGAAAATTGGCACACTTAGGGTTCAAAACGTGCCGCAACTTGACAAAAATCACCTACAGCCCCCAAACGGCACCACGAGTGGCACGAATACCTCATGCGTATCCAACGTAACATGTAGCAACCGACCGTATAGTCACGAAACTCCATTTTTGGGAATAGGACCCGAATTTGAAAATAGGCACACTTAGGCTTCAAAACTTGCCGCGATTGGGCAAAAGCCACCAACAACCCCTAAATAGCACTGCGAGTAGCACAAACACCTCGTGCGTGTCCAACCTAACACGTAGCAACCGGTCGTTAAGTCGCGGGATTCCCGATTTGAGAATAGGACCCGAATTTCAAAATAAGCACACTTAGGCTTCAAAACGTGTCGCGAGTGGGCGAAAACCAGCAACCCCCAAACGGCACCACGAGTGGTACGGACACCTCGTTGTGTCTAACGTAACACATAACAACCGATCGCGTAGTCGCGGCGCTCCCAATTTGAGAATAGGACCCAAAATAACCCATATTTTTTTTTGGCCATATATATATGGTCACGGACTTTAAACCGTGACCATGTTTATTATTATTTTCATAATATATATTTGTTGCGACTCTGGTCCGTGAAAAGGCTATAAATGGTCTAAAGGTTGGTCACGACTGTCGCCGTAACCAAGGGAAAAAAGGTATAAAGTTGGGTTAGGGCTCTAAGCCGTGACCAATGTTGTACAACTGTAGAGGCCGTGACTAAGGTGAAATGTTGGTCACACGTAGGTCACGGATTGGTCTGTGACCAACTGGTCATGACCCTCTGTAACACCCCGCCCACCCGGGGAGAGCGAACGGATCGCTAATGCGATAAAATAAATCCAAATTCATAAGTGACAAGGTATAGAGCATCTAAATAAACCCACAATAATATAAATCAACTAATCTCAATCTCTTCAAATTAAATATCAAATCTCTCGAATTACATACAACAACTAACTCGAATATAAAATACAAATCTCCAAAGCTCTATACATCAAAATAAATACAATTCTTCTCAAATACTCCACGCTAAAATCATCCCAATTGGTCCATAGCGCTCAATCCACGCTAACCTGCCAACTAAAAGAAAATATGGGTAAGTACACAATACGACAAGAAAGATGCTCAACAAATATATTACCGATGAACAAAGCGTAACAACACGAGTACGAATATTCAAATCAAAATGCAAATCTCAATAGCATTTCATCATTATAATTTCTCAACAACACTTTAACCGGGTCACCAGGCCTCACCACATCCGTATATGCTTTATCAAGCCATAGCCCGGGAAACAGGAATTTTGGCGGGTGCCCAACATTCGTGCCATATTAAAATCTCATGACAACGTGCTCATCAACAATATAATGATACCATATGAATCAAAATAATTTCAACAATTATTTTCCAGATTTCGATGAATTTAACAATTCAAATATGAGTTCAATTAACAAGAATTCAAAGAGAATGACACTCGCGAGATTTAAGGAGCATATTGTGTAAAACCCCATACCTCAAACCATGATGAGAAACCAACGATCACATCCTCAAGATCAACACAAAAGATCTACAAAAGCTCCTCCAAGAACCTCCAACAAAATAGCCCCAAAAACACCTCTAATCTAAGGTCGGAACTCACAAATCTCAAGGGCCAAAGTATAATTAAAAATGAGAGGAATATAAAATATATTTGCTACCAAAAGTTGTGCCAAAAGTAGGTTGAAAGTGTTGCCCACGACTTCCTTTTATAATGCAAAGAAATGAAGAGTTGGAATCCAAAAGACTCCTTTAAATAAGGCAAAGAAATGAAGAGTTGGAAGTCAAAACAACTTCAAGAGTTAAAAACATTTAAAAATCATTTTAAAATCCGTTTTAACTCCGTTTTCAAAATCGTTTGAAATTCTC
Organism: Sambucus nigra; assembly: GCA_949130495.1. Taxonomy (NCBI): domain Eukaryota; kingdom Viridiplantae; phylum Streptophyta; class Magnoliopsida; order Dipsacales; family Adoxaceae; genus Sambucus; species Sambucus nigra. Next base: position 26,492,844 of record OX422220.1, read on the forward strand.
GCCTTTAAAAATAATAACCAACATATTTGTGCAATAAAAATAATTTTATCAAAAACTTTATTTTCCTCCATTTTTGAGAAATTAATTAAAATAGCCCAAAATTACGCGGGTTGTTACACCCTCCTCCGCGACGATGCACCATATAAAGCTTCACGCCATGGTCCGTGACCATGTCTTTTGATCAAGAACTAAGTCCGTGACCTGTGTTCTTGGTCATGCGTATTTTGGCCACGGCTCAAATCTGAGACTATCCGCCTAATTTGGTGTAGTGAAAATACAATTTTTTTCCAAAAAAAAATCATGCGCGCTTTTATAAATTTATTGTATATATTACTAAAAATCGAATATATATTAAGGGAGAGAAACCTTAGTTACCAAAAAATATGTCACTGAAATAGAACAAAAAAAAATTATCCCCAAGAAATTCAGCAAAAAAAAAAAACAGTAAAAGAAATACATAACAAGAAGTGATATATTATAATGCTATATAGAAAATTTTCTTTCAGATCACCATATATAATGGAGCTTCTCCATGTGCTAATCGTGCACTTATTCTTGAGATAATGGAATTGTATGATCAAACCGGTGTAAGGTGAATGTAGGACATGGCAACAAGAACCACATAATTCTTGAGCATCAATTCAGTTTTTTAATTATATTAAATTTCAAGTTATATTTTACTTTACGTTTCAATAATTTAATAAAGTTGTTGGCCAAACCACTATTAACAGACTTAATCATACTTTGATTGAAGCATAATAATGTCGGAGCTCCATAGTTTAAGACATGTGAAAATTCTCCGGTTTTTGCGGCTAGTTCCCTTAATTACCGTGCTATAATATTAAAGAAAAACACTGTTTACTCACTGAATTATAATGTTGGCTATATGCTAATTAGATATACATGTAACATAAAAAGGAAAAAAAATTATTTTATTTTACTCCCTTAAAGATATTTTAAAATTTTTAAAAATAATATCCAACAATACTTAGCACATTTTGAATGCGATTGTTGTGCCTTAATGTATACGTGCTATAAGTGGATATTATTAAGAATCAAATTTCAAAAAGTCTCTTAAACATTTTTTAATATATATTTAGTCCAATTTTTTTATTCTGTGCCAAAAAGTCTGTTATTCTCTTATCTTTAAAGGTCTGCCTCAGCGGCATGATAAAACCTTTTAAGCATGGTGAAAGACTTTTTTGTGCAAAATAAAAAAGCTTGGACTAAACGTGTATTAAAAAAAATTCGAGAGACTATTTGGTATATGCCCGTATTATTAATGTATATATGATATTTTTTTATTGTATACGTGTTAGGTTTATATATAGACTAATATATAACGTATGCACTGAGGGACCTTAATGATGAAAATTATGTTGTGAATTTCGAGTGAAAAAATCTTATTATTTAGAGGTTGGATTACAAAGCTCCATTTAAAAAAATTTGCAAACGTAAATGTGTTGGATTATTGGGTTTAAAATGACAAGTTATATAGCATTATTATACTTTTCTTTTGTTTATACACACACACACACACACACACACATACACACACAAAGATGTTTTTCTACATCACATCATACATCACACCATACATCACACTTAGTTTTAGGTCATAAGAAATCTTTTTCCCAAATTTTTTATTTTTCAATTGAAATTAACATTTCAATCAACATATGTTTAAAAAATTAGGTCAAAATATATTTTATACCTATTTTTAAAAAATTCACAAAATTTCGCTGACACAAACCCTTATAAATAAGGTATTTTCAACAACTTTTTGTTGGTTTTTTAAAAAATGGCTAGATATTATATTTCGACCTAATTTTTTGAGTATGTGTTGATTGAAAGGTTATTCCATAAAAAACTGAAAAGAAAAGTTTTTAGGGCGTAGAATTAAGTGTAATGAATGGGTGATGCAGGAAGCATAATGTATAGGAGCCTTACTCTATATATGTATACACACATGGGGTAATTTCTATTTTTGAGTTATATTTTGACTTTGCGTAACACGACATGAAATGAAAAGCTTATTGTTATACTTGAATTAAATATAATATCACTCAATTAAATGCATCACTATATGAAACGTGAGTAGATGATGACTAATATGAAATATGCGAGTGATAATTCTATCAAAAAATCTCACTAACACAATACATTGTTGCAATTTTGGGTCAAGTTTGTTCATTTCATATTGTGATCTTGTTAATTCTAAATTTATCACCCGTAATTACATGATGTCCCTCCTATCGTAATGTGATACATAATGGTAAATAAATTCCCCCTTATCATTAGCAAGATTAATCATGTTGTGTCAAAATTATATCTCAGTTCGTACTTGACTTATTTATTTTGTATATGGTTTGTTTAAATATAAAAAATTTATTGCTCACATGAAAAAGTCAATGTATGCAAAGGAGATAAAATCTCACAATTTCGTTTTCTGAAGGAAGAGCTAGGAGTTAGGCTTGTATATGGCTAGACTTCTATATATTAACATTAGTGTAACTCTCATTAACCTATTAGTTATATCGACTTATGAATGTGAACCATAAATTTACTAGTCATGTGGTGTTTTTGTCAAGTTCCAAACTATCTTTATTATCTCCCCTCGTTTCATCATATCACGTCAGAGGATAAGTTTCAATTTACTTACCACTGATATAAATACAACATTGTTGTTTAATGAAGATATGAGTTACAAATTACTTATAAATAAATACAACATTATAATCAAATCGACAATATGACTCGTATAACAAAGCATAGCGGGAAGTCAACAACTTATTCCTACCTTACTAATTTGAAAATATTATTGAGAGATCCTAAATTGCATGTTGGGCAACCATCCTAGATGCTAAACATATGGGACAATCACGACTTACGTTACACAAGAATAAAACTTGTCCATCCATGACCTATTTACAGGGTTGATTAATAATGGCAGAAATAAAATTTGAGAAGCCATAAAGAGTAATAGACATTAATATATAATTGTGATAATAATATTAGCAAATGTTAGTTTTTTCTCTCTATAGACATATGTTTCGAGGCTGAACTACATAATTTTCCTCACATTGTGATTGTTTGTTTTATTCCCAACATTTTACCGTGCGCTAATTGATATGGTGCTTACACTTCACAAAAAATGAGCATAATTGATACAATTTATATAGAGTATAACATCATTTTTAAAATAAAAGTTGCTCGAGTAAAACATTTAAAGTGAAAAATAGCTAATTTCATAAATAAAGAAAACTTATTAAATGACCAACACCTTCTCTAATGCCAAATTACATTGAATTTTGAGAGTATTGTATTGGTATAGATTTCTCCAATTTTGATAAAAGCACTAACTTACTATTAAAATGTTAAATTATAATATATACAATAAATTATATGTAAATATAGCAAAATATTAGAAAGCACATAAGTAGTCACTATCACCTATTTTCTTATATGGGGTCAAACACATTAATGGTCTAACCGTACAATTTATCCTAAATTATATCTATTGAAAGAAAAATAATGTTAAAGATTCTCTGGCGTGTGTTAAGTATACGGACTATTATTATTGACTTGCTTTTGATAGAGATATTACAATCTCTGAAATTATAATCAATAATTTCGTACTCACTTGTTTTGGCACAATACTTTAATATCCTTTTAGTTTGGGTTATAGTATATTGTTATATAAGCACCTAGTAAAATATTATTTATTTAATACAAGTTGAAAAATAATTTTCACTAAATTATGCTGAACCTAACCAATTATTAATAAAAAGGATTAAGGACCAGCTTTAATGCTCAAAATAGTAGAACATGATAAAATGGGATAAATGCTAGAATGGACTATATTAATTAATATGGTTTTGACTTTGGGACCATTTTTGAAATATAGTTATGCATTATATCATTCGGAATCGGGTGAATAAGAAAATTTTGTGCCTAATTTTACAAAATTATCTTTATTATAATATATTTTATATTTTATAATATAATAGTTTCATTTTCTCTTATATTTTACCAACATATTATAGTTATTCACGTGTGATTTTTTATCGGACCTTGTAGATTTAATTAACAATAACAAACTAGATAATAATTTTAAAAGATGAGTAAAGTATTTATTTGAGTAAAGTAAAGGAGATTAGCATATTGAGAATATGAATATAGACCTAAATTTCAACACCCGGGTGATTGTTTTATTCCATAGCTAATGGATAAAAATGCTAATCCATCCTATATTTGATTCTATATTGATCATGACCAAAACATCAAAGAAAATAATTTGTTTCATTTAATTATCTTAGCTTACAAATTAAACTATGCCTATTTTTACTATTCCACGAGTCCAAAATCAATAGTAATCCATAACATTATATTTTATGTTTAGATACCATTGGAATGATTAATTTTATCTATTAATAACAATTAAGAATAGTTTTTTTTAGGGACATATACCAAATAGTCCCTCGGACATTTTTTAATACCCATTTAGTCCAAACTTTTTTATTTTGCCTCAAAAAGTCCTTTGCCACATATTTTGGAGAGGGAGTGCCGCTGGCGCGGACCTCTAAAAATAAGAGGATATTGAGTGCTTGAGGGACTAAATGGGTTAAACTAAAAATATGTGTCCTTTTTAAAAAATATATATTTATAGTAGGGACTATTTAATAATTGACCCTTTTTTTTAAACTATTTTTTTTTGTAAATATTAACACAAACGAAATAAAAATAAAAACCATTTTTTCTCACTTTTATCTATTAAAAATACTTTATTTAAAACTAAAAAACTCTTGTTTAAAAATATTAACACGAATTAAATAAGAATCAAAATGTTTTCCCCTATTTTTATTTATTTAAAAGAGTTCTTAAAACTGAAAAGTTGTTGTTTATAAATATGAAATTATATTTAATAGCATACATTCCATATTTTTTTTTTCAATAATAAAGTATATTAAATAATAATTCCATATATTTAATAACCCTTTTTACAAATAATTTTTTTCTTTATAAAAAAATAACTATCTCTTTTTATAGAATATTTTATTTATAACTTTTTATAAAACAATTTTACTATAACTTTTTTTTTTATAATTTTTTATTATAAATAAAAACTCACTCTTTACAAAAGAGTTATTTTTATAGCATTTTATAATACATATTTTAATAAAAAAATATTTATAAAAAGTATCTTTTTATAGTTAAATTTTGAAAATATATAAAATAGTTTAAAATTAAATTTTAAAACTAATAAAAATTATTAATATAGAAAAGTTATAATTTTTTTTTACATTTATAAATATATAAAAAAAGTTTATAAGACATTTAAAAAAAAAAATTTAAACAAATTATAAATTAATTTATAAACAATTTATAAAATAGTTTTTTTAACTATTGTGTAAACTGTTTGTAAAACAATTTTAAATGGGTTTATAAAAATTATAAATGTATAAAATAGTTGATAAAACAATTTTTTTAATTTACAAAATAGTTTTAACTATTTTATAAATTGTTGAAAAAATAAATTTTTTATAAATATAATTTATGTGATTTTCAAATTTTTTGAATACATATTCTATAATTTTCATATTTAACAATTATTTTTTTGAATTTTTTTACACATGAGAGAGAGAGAGAGGTGAGGAGATAAAAGACAGAGAGAGAAATAGAAAGAAAAAAAAAGCAAAATGAATGTGTTGTGGGCACTGTTCTAAAAAACCCGCCTCGCCTTAAGATTTTGACGCCTTATGCTTGGTAAAACCCTGAAGGCGTACTTTTTCTCTAAAAATAACATGCTTTAGTTAAACGATATCGCCTTTTAAAGATTTTTTTTACAAATCGAACCATTATCTCATCCAAAATAATCAACTAGTATTTTTAGTTGCAAATATTCAGACATATTTTTATGATATGTACAATTTTAGTATTTTAATAGCCTTGTTATGGTTAAACAATATTAAAATATATTAAAAAGGCCTACACGCATTTTCACGCCTTCTTACGCCTAGGCCCGCCTAGGCTTCCAAGGCTTAAGGCTTGACCTCCACGCCTCGATCACTCATCGCGTTTTTTAGAACCTTGGTTGTGGGTATATTGGGAAGAACATAACAAAAATTCAAAACGCTCTAATGGAGTCGTAAATTTTGAGGCGAAGACTAAATACGTACAAAAATTGGAGTTTGTCAAAATGACCATTTATAAAAAAATGTTTTAGTTATGAAAAAGACTATTTTGTTTATAAAGAAACAGTTTATAAACAGTTTTATAAAAAAAACTGTTTATAAAAGAGGTGAGTTTTCTTTATAAATAAAACATAAATTATTTATAAAAAAAAGTGTTGTTTTCTTTATAAAACATTTTAGAGAAAACCTATTGGGTCATTGGTCATTTTGGGATCATAAGGATACTTTAGGCATTTTTCTAACGATAGTGTCTAGGGTTGTGCCTGGAGGGTCTCTTAACGCCTTCTTTTTTCTTCTTATCAGAGTTATTTCACAAAGACTTGTCATTGTAAGGAAGAAGGGGGAGTATAACATAGAGTTGTATGTTGTGTTCGGGAAGGATGAATCGCTCATTGGAATGCAATCTAATTAAGTGATAAAATTGGGATTAAATCTAATTAAGTAACGAAAATGCTAGGTTGACACAAAATTCGAACACAAAAGTGCGTTACAATTGACGTGTCGCAACCTTATTTGCTCGTGTCAGGGCCCCACTAAGAGTGTAGCCTTGTGGAGCCCAAGCACAAGCAAATGAGGGTACGACACATCAATTGTATTGCACTTTTGTGTTCGAATTTTGTTTCAGCGTAGAAGGACTCATTAAGTAAAAACTAAGTTACGTCTAAATTACCCTTAATTTTAAATATTACTTAATTGCCTAAAAATGACTCTTAAAAACAGTAAACCTACAATAATACGATTTGTAATGCATTTTGAGGATATAAAATACGTGTTTTACTCTAATTAGAAGATGTCCATTTAAAATAACTTCCGACACTGTTCAAGACTCTAAAATAGCCCCGTAATTGCTTAAAAAAATATCTCTTGATATGGAACAAGAGACTCTTAAATTAATTATTTATAACTAAATCAAAATATTAAAATTATACTATAAATATGTGAGAAAAAAATTGATTTGAATTTTAATAGTCCATATACTAAATAGTCCCTCGAATATTTTTTAATACACGTTTAGTCCAAGTCTTTTTATTTTACTCCAAAAAGTCCTTCATCGTGCCGTTAGCGCGGCTCTTTAAAGATAGAGAATAAGAGATTTTTTAGTACAAAATAAAAGGTTTAGACTAAATGTATATTAAAAAATAGGGGCTTTGTAAATTTAGGACCTATTGCAATATGTATTTTGGAAATAGGATAACAAACATTTTATTTATAGTTTTAGTTCCTATTTTTGAATAAAGCCACTGGCGCGAACTCATATTCATAAAACCTCAACCAATCACAGCATGCCACGTCTCCCTTTAATTTGAAAATAGGGACTAAAAATGAAAACGAAATGTTTATTGTTTTATATTGATAATTAATATTATTTTAAGTTCTAAAATTATATAATCTATAAAAATTATTTGAGGGAGTTTTTGATATTAAATTCATTTTAACATCCGGGAAACTTAAGGTGAAAAAAATGAGGAATTAAATAGAAGAGAGAGAAACTTTAGACTTGGTCTAGTGGTAGCGCATTAGTACTAAAGCTCTAGGCTCGACTGGGTTTGTTCCCCAGTTCGAGTCTCGGCAGCTGCAAACAATCTGGAGGCCAGCGGTTGGCCACTGATCTGCGAGTGAGGATTAGTCAAGGTGCGCGTAAAGCTAACCCGAACACTTTATGGTACCTCTAAAAATGGGGGAAGAAACCAAAAAAAAAAAAAAAAAATAGAAGAGAGAGAGCGAGAGAGAAATGTCCGGTTAGAGCAAAGCACGCCATTTTTATTTAATCTTTTTCCAAGTCTCTCCCGTCTATATCATGTCGGCCTGCTGTAAAGTTCTACTACAAGTTAACATAAATAACATTACAATAATATTCACTAATTAATATCTCTTCTATAAAGCACTCCGCCTTTCACTTCCATCAGATTTTCCGGCGAGTTTTCAGATTCTTCAATTTTCTCTCTCTTACCTTTTCATTCTCCGTATTTCATAACCTTTTGACGAGAGTTTGCAGTTGACGATATTTAGCTGAGTTTGCCTCTATATAATCGAGAAAATTTCGAATTTCATTCGCTGAACTGGATCTTAGATTTCGATTCTCCATCGAATATCAGCTGCTTGTCACAGGATTAGACTTTAGCTATCACTTTGTGACACACTTATCACGGTGGAAATATATGTTGTGATCAAGAAAATTTTATATTGTAGCTCAAACATTCTCGGTGGATTTCGATTCTGCGTGAAATCTTTTGATTTTGGCTGGCTGAACTTATTGTCATGGGGTTAGACTTTAGCTAACACTCCTTGAGCCACTTTGAACGTCTGGAAATATATGTGTCGCAGAATTTGAAAACTGATGATTTAGTTGGAAAATCATTTGTTACTTTTGTGATTATCAGTGGATTTTGATTTTCCGAGATTGAAGAGAGTTTGCGGACATTTTTTTTCTTATGTTTTGGTGAGTGGAAAATTTTATTACTTGTGTTTGGTTGGCTGAAAAATTTTCAACTGCCATAGGAAAACATAAGTTGTGATCGAGAAAATTTGGAGCTTCTTTGGGGGAATTGAGAAATTACTGGTTTAGTTGTAATTTTGACATTTTGGTTGGTTGATTTGAATGTGAGTTAGAGGCACTTGTTTATTTTATGAGAAGTGAAGACACTCGTGGAGATTTTTATTGCCAGGATTGTTTAATTGGCAAAGTGGCTTTGGGGAGTATGAAATTAGGGCAGAGATTTGATATTTGGTGACTGAATTTTGTTTTGTGATTTGGTGTTTGTGTTGGCATTATGAAGGCTCCATCAAATGGTTATCTCCCTAGTTCAGCTGAAGGTATTCTATTCAATCTGAAATCCAAAGATTTAATGTCTCACTATTCTATATTGCCTTTTGTAATTAATATGTGTGTGTTTGTGTATATATATATACTGCTCTTATGCGGACTATCCTACAGTGCAGACCGGACATGTGTCACCTGACAATGAACCCACTCACCCAGAAATTATTGGCACTCACGTGTATAGTCTGCACTGTTAATATGCGAGACAAAGACAATCTGCATATATTCACACACTCAGGGAGAGAGAACCGATCACGTGCGGACCAAAATAACTGGTTTACTAACAGACCATCTCAAAATGATATAGTTTTGGTGTAAAAATATGGGTGGGTGAAATTACATGAAACCCCTCACTTCACCACAAAACACTATATCGTTTTGAGCCACCCATATTTTACACCAAAACTATATCGTTCTGAGGCGGTCCATTAGCAAACCTGTTTTTTTGGTTCGCACATGATAGTCTCTCTCTCTTTTCTAAAAAAAAAACATGGAAAATATGAATTTGTTGCTCCAATTTTCGCATCTTTTATTCCTAAAACCATCAATTTTTGGTAGTATTTTGTTGCTCCAATTTTTGCTTGTTTTACTCCCAAGACCATCTATTTTGTAGTTTTGATGATTTTGGTAGTTTTGGCTCTCCAAGTCTTGGCCAAAATCCTCTGGAAGTAGCGAAATTGGCGCTCTCGTGTCATTTTAATTCTCCCTCGTCATTTGGATTATCGCTCTATCCATTTTTTGTCCTTCGCTTCTTTTCGGCTTTTTCTTTGTATTTTTCTATATTTTTCACCTTTGCACGGTAGTTGGATTACCGCAAGAGTTTTTTTTTTTAAATTAAAGTTACAAAATCATGCCCTTCAACCACACTTTTCCCGACCTTCAAAACAAACCAATCCCGAAAATAAAAAAAATCGCCAAATCTCTAGGGACTCTTACAAGTGGTCCTCACAAGAGGGCACTAAAGGTGAATGTGAAAGATGTTCTCAATGGGTCACACATCGGTCGATTTGAAACATTCTTTTAGAGGTGAACTTTTTTTTTGGTACAAACATGTGCAAGGATTGTTTTGACATTAGCCCTTTTTTAATTAATTATATTTTTTCATTCATTTTGCTTGATGCTCCAACGTTGCACTTTTTTTTTCTTCGTGTGCAATAAGATAGCATTAAAGCTTTTTGTTCAAGCAAAGTGCTCCAATGCCTTCAATGACTTTGAGATGGTTTCATGAAGTTGTCCGACAAAAAAATCCTAAAACTCTTGAATTACAAAGTGAGTTTATCATTGGCTAAGTCTAGATTTTCCAAATTGGTTACATTTAGAAGCAAATCTTGGTAGTTCATAATTTTATTAAAGTTTAAACGTTTTAAACATTACAAATTATCTTCTAATCTTCTAATCTTTTAATGGATGATAAGAAAACAAAGAAATCAAGCAATGCGATGTTGAATACTAATTGGTTCCAAATTAGAAGTATGAATAGTCAAAAAAATCAAAAAGGTTTAGAAATGTTTTTTTTTTTATTTAACCCCACTTTATAATACTATATTTGACATAGCCCCCAGTTTACCAATGTCTTAGACTTAATCCCAAAAAGTTAACGGACTTCCAACACCGTTAGGTGACATCTATTTCATAATTAGAGTTAACCCCCGGCCATATTTTAAGACCAATGTACCCCCATCTTCAAACTCCTTTCCTAAAAATCCTAACCACCCAAATTCACAATGACCCTTCCCTCCTCTTCCCACCAGATCCTCCCCAAACCCAATTTTACTTTTCCCATGGAATCGATTGCAAAGCACCCACTCACACAACCACTCCCCTAAACAAACCATACTCCCAATAAAACCCCGCTACAGCTCCTCCAGCTTTGCTACAACCACTCCCCCAAAAATCCTCCCACCAACGCCGCCACCGTTGCCTCAAACTCCACTCCAACTTCTCCTTCCACAACCACCACACCTGCCATCACAATCCCCTCCAATTCGAACCCCTCGTGGCTGACAGAGAGCTCAAACGAGAAGTAAGTTCTGAGAATAACCCACTACGAACAAATTTTTCATGAAGCTCGGGCTGCAATGTTGGTGGTGTTATTGGCTTGACAGTGGTGAGGGTGTTGGTGGTCTGGATTGTAGTGGTTTGGTTTGTGGTGTGCAGATGTTGCCGTGCATGAATATGATGGTGATGAATGGTGGTTTTGCAAGGGGGTTGCGGTGGATTGATGGTGGTAGTGTAGTGGGAATAGATTGGGTTTGATGAGTGGTTTGTTTTTTTGAATCAATTCAGTTTTAATCAATAGAGAAGGAGGAGGTGGGGGTGGTGGTGGTGGTGGTTTTTAGGGTTGGATGAAAAGTTAGGGTTTTGATTTGGGAAAGAAGATGAAGTGAGAGTATTTTGGCCCAAAAAACGAGTCAGGGGTCAAGTCCAATTATGACACACGGATTTTTTAATAGATTTATAACGGTGTTAAAAATTTGAGAATTATGTCAAAGGGATTAAGAAACTGGAGGTTAAGTCAAATATGGCATTAAGAAGTGGGGGTTATGTCAAAAAAACCTTTAAAAATTTGTGGTCCTTCGCTATTACTTCTACTGTAAATCTACATGTGCACATGAAATAAATCATTGTTTATTTATTTAACTTTAGCCATTCTTGTCTTTATTTTGTTTCAGCTTTTAGCCATAAGTCATTTGCTTAACTTCACCTTAGCTTCAATTATCAATTAACTATCCAAATTAACTATCCATATGTACCTGAACTTCACAGCTATTACAGACTACAGTTCATTCTGTCTCAGTGATTTTAACTTAGAACCTCACTCGTGATAGAAATCATATTTTGGTGCTATCATAATTATTTTTTGGACGTTTGGATCTCACCACTAATGTCACCTTCAATGTTGAATATTTTACATTCAGCAATAAAAAAAGGACCACGGAGGTACCAAATTCTTAAAAATGAAAAAAAAATGAATTATGCTAGCACCAAAGTCTAATATCGACCATTAGCAAGGTATCTAAGTCAAAGGCGTACTTGCTTCGTTAAAAGGGTCAGAAAAGTGCTCCTTTGTTGCCCTGGAAAGTGCTTTTAATGCTGCTTTTTTTAGCATATTGCTATATTGATTGGAAAAAGGGACTTCGGGTTGATTTCTCTCACCCATGACCAGGGACATAATTATTTAATAATTCCCCAAGTATAATTACAAAAACGGAAGGATCAAGAACTCAATATGTGGGTTCAAAAATTGAATCGTGAAATATAATGAAGAATTAAGATATTTGATGCGTCTCTCGTCATTTCTTGAATTATAAGATTTTGTGTTATAAATATCGTCTCTGAATGTAAACAGGAGAAAGGAAGGTGATTAATTCAGAGTTATGGCATGCTTGTGCTGGTCCACTTGTTTCTTTGCCGCCCGTTGGAAGTCTCGTAGTGTACTTTCCTCAAGGTCACAGTGAGCAAGTATGTTGCTTCCCTTTGTTTTTGAAAATATAACAAATCCAAATTCGGGTATCTAATGGAAGTTTGTTTTGACAATTATAACTCTCAGGTTGCGGCATCAATGCAAAAAGACACCGATAGCATCCCAAGTTATCCTAACCTTGCGTCCAAGTTGATCTGCATGCTTCATAATGTCACATTACATGTATGCTAACCTCCCAGTTTTCTTTAAATATTTTTGTCAAGATTGCATCTATATGAATCAGCATTAACACGTTGTTCGGATTATTAGTGCCAAAAATAGGCACAGATAACAAGAAAACCTTATATTTCATTTTTTTTCTTTTATGATTTTGTTCTTTCTACATCCAACAAATCCTTTCATTAGAATTGCAATTTATTTAGATTGATGTTGACTTTAGGACCCTGTATTAGTATATTCAGGTTCTAGAGAGATTTTAAAAAAAATGGGTAAACTAAAAATTAACCCTAAAGTTTGGGGTCATTTTCAATTTTAGATATGATGTTTTAAGAGTTGCAATGTTAACCGCAATGTTTCAAAATTTGTTTTGTGCAATTAAGCCCCCAGTCGCATGGGCATCACATTCCCTTATGCCATCACAAAGATGATGTGATGGAGGTCTAACATTACCTGAATTTTGAAACATTAGGGTTAACATTGCAACCTTTGAAATATTGAGGACCCCAAACTTTCGGATTAATTTTGCATTTATCCCAAGACATTAAAAAATGTGTATGGTTAGTGAAGATAAGGCATTTTTGTGATTACTTAATTTGGTAACTTGATTCATTTTTATTGTGGACTAGGCTGATGCAGAAACTGATGAGGTCTATGCGCAGATGACTCTTCAACCCGTAACCAAAGTATGTATGCTGTTTGATTTGAACTATTTGAATAAAGAAAGAAAGAAGACGTGAAAACATGGGAAGATCTCTAAAATAGAATTTGGTACATTATTCTGCAGTATGACCAGGAAGCGTTACTTGTCTCTGATATGGGCCTCAAGCAAAACAGGCAACCTGCTGAGTTCTTCTGCAAAACTCTCACAGCTAGTGACACAAGCACTCATGGTGGATTCTCTGTTCCACGTCGAGCAGCTGAGAAGATCTTTCCACCTCTGGTATGTGAATTTTGTTTTGCTAAGTTAATTATAGTACATTGTCTGTCTTCCTATTCCATTGTTCACCAGAAATATGTTTTTGTAGGATTTTTCAATGCAACCCCCTGCTCAGGAGATAGTAGCTAAAGATTTACATGACCAGACGTGGACGTTTAGACATATTTATCGAGGTAATTTCCCTAAAAAAGTCTCATCCTCACCATTTCTCATTTTTGTTTCTGAGTATTGCATGCTCTAGTTTTAATATTTTTTTTAATCATAATTTTTGCCTGATACTAGTTATAGTAGTTGTCTTGATAATGCAACTGAATCCATAAATACGTATGGAACATTTCTGGATTCAACCTAATACAGATTTGGTTATTGGTCCCTAAGGCTTGGTTAACTTGGTGCAAAATACGTGTATTTAAAACCTTTATTAATGTGTGGTCCCTACTTTTGTAAAATTTTTGTCATGCGATCCCTGTAGAAATATCTCCGTGGCACAAAATACCGTCGCAGAATTGTAAAGTAACAATATGGGAGCTAAAAATTCTTCACAATTGTAAAATATGTGGACGTCAAGACATGATATTTACACTAAAATATCTTCCTATTGGGGACCTCAACTAATAGGCCCCTAAACCTAATCCTTGTGAATAACGGTATCTCAAAACTGCATTTTTGGTTTTGTTAATTTCAGGCCAACCGAAGAGGCACCTGCTGACGACGGGTTGGAGCGTCTTTGTTAGCAATAAAAGACTCTTTGCGGGTGATGCAGTCCTATTCATACGGTAGGAAAATGATGATTGAGTAATTTTTTTGGGTTCTATGTTTTCATCAGTTCGACTTAGCTGACTTAATATGATTTGATGTAGAGATGAAAAATTGCAACTTCTTTTGGGTATAAGACGTGCTAATAGACAGCAGCCTCCTCTCTCCTCGTCGGTGATGTCTAGTGACAGCATGCATATTGGAATTCTTGCTGCAGCGGCTCATGCTGCTGCAAATAATAGCCCATTTACCATCTTTTACAATCCGAGGTACTAGAATGGGATTTTGAAATGTTATTATCTGATTATATATTGACCACTTGTCGGATATTAAAGTTTGAAAGCTTATGATTCTGCAGGGCTAGCCCCTCTGAGTTTGTGATTCCCCTCGCCAAGTATAATAAAGCAATGTATGCCCAAGTTTCATTGGGCATGCGGTTCAGAATGATGTTTGAGACCGAGGAATCAGGAGTACGCAGATACATGGGAACAATCACTGGTGTTAGTGATCTGGATCCCATACGATGGAAAAATTCGCAATGGCGCAATCTTCAGGTATTATCACTTGATTATCATATGTATCAATCTGGAATTTCTATTAAATTGTTCCGAGGACAATATTTTGCTATGTTTCCTACATAATCCAAACCATCTATTTAGCAAGAAAGAAAGGCAAATTATGTTGGGCATTCTAGCCTCTTTGTTCATGAGTCTACTGAAATAATTCACAAAATTATACCCCCTCCATCCCACCATCCCAAATTAAGAAAACTATTATTCTTTTTAGGACGTCCCTTTATAGTTCACTTCGAAAATCTATGTACCAAATTTCACAATATTTGAGCTTGTTCCAATTTTGGCCGGTGATTACAGTCGAGTTTTCTAAAAAGTTGGATTTTCAAATTGGGATTTTTAATTTGGGTCGCGTGGAATATTGTCTTTATTTCAACTCATGCATTTCGGTGTTCATGTTCCCTCGTGTTCTTGAAGTCATCATGCTTCTGGTATGTTTTTATTTGAGAAAACCCTAGATGAGAATAATTTCCAACTAGAGTCATATTTTCATTAAAGAAAGAAGAAGGTCTACACAGTTAGGGATGTAGCCCTCATTTTAAATCAGCTCCTTAAGTCGTGTGAAACTGCCCCCTACAAGATTTGAACCCTTCCCACCCGTGAGGAAAGTGGGTAGTCATATGAGATAGAGCTCCTTGACTGACTGGAAATGAAGGTTTTCAAGTTAATTTAGTATACCTGTGGATTTAGTTTCTGTTCTAGCTTGCCTAGATAATTAATATTTCTACTTTTGACAGGTTGGATGGGACGAATCAACTGCTGGTGAGCGTCCGAGACGAGTTTCAATTTGGGAAGTTGAGCCTGTTGTGACTCCTTTCTACATATGCCCGCCTCCATTCTTCAGACCTAAGTTTCCTAAACAACCAGGGTTGTCAGGTAGGCCAAATATAAAAACCAACTTGCAAGAATTTTGTTCCGACAATAAGGGTTTCAGTGTCTGGGCTTTTGTCATGCTTGCATTTAAAGGGAGCTTCAGCAAAAATATACATTTTCAATTTATGTTATCACTTATGTGTGTGAGTGACTCCCCAAATGGTACGCTCCTTTAATCGGTTACTTGAATAATTTAAAATCAATGACCTGGTTTTGGGTCCAATATCGGTGAATTAAGTTGTTTTTCATTTGCTTGAGTGTAGGCATGTCAACAAGATGTTAAAATGGGATTTTCAAGCGATAGATGTGTTGGAAAGTTTAATATCCATGCAAATACAATTATATATGATGTGGGACAACTTTTTATATTGATGAAGAACTTTTACAAAGATAAATATATAAAATTCTTCAAAGACATGTGAGAGAGAGAGAGAGAGAGAGTTCCAAAGGACTTCTTTTTCTTTTAATTGATGTTTTTCTTATAAAAGCAAATTACTAGAAAGCATGTCATTGGCATAACATGATGATTTTCAAAAGTTCATTAATATTTCATGTCTTGTGCATGATGTAATAAGATGCATCCATATATGCTCAATAATTACCCCCCCACCCCCCAAACACACACACAAACTGGGGGTCCATAATTCAGGCCTAAGATTATAAAATAATAATCCAAGAAATGCTAAATTTACATTTGACTCCTCAATGCTCCTGATGATCAAATCTAACTCATGCACGCATTCATTACAGTATCTTGTTCAAACATTTTAACCATTTGTCCTTTTCACAGACACTAACACTCCCCCCCCCCCCCCCCCACACACACACACACACTCCCCTCCTCCTAAACAAATTTTTTGTGAATTCACAATTTGATTGTTACAGCGAAGTGTGTGACTCAAAGATGAAAATGCATTTGTACATATCTGAACTTCATTCAGTGATCGGTCCTCTAGAAATTTAATTTGTATTGAGCAGTAATGTATAGTGGAATGTTATTCGCCCTCGTCCTGCCTTTGTTTCTCTCATTTTAGTTCCTTTTTTGCAGAAGATGAATCTGACATGGACAATGTTTTCAAGCGAGGCATGCCCTGGCTTGATGAGTTTGGCATGAAGGATCCCTCAAGCTCAATACTCCCCGGTTTGAGTTTAGTCCAGTGGATGAGCATGCAGCAGAATAATCGGTTTCCACCTACTCAATCAGCCTTATTCCCACCCATCGGTTCTTCAACTCCCATGCAAAATAACCTCAACACCATCACTGACGATCCCTCCAAGTTATTGAACTTTCAAAGTCCTACCCTACCCGTATCATCTCTCCAATTCAACAAATTACCAAATCAACAAAGTCAACAACTTGGTCAACCACAACACCCTTCTCTCTCATGGCCCCAACAGCAACAGCAGCAGCTTCATCAACTGTTGCAGTCTTCTCTCAATTCACCCCAACAACAGATATCGCAACCACTCGTAAATAGTGCTATGAACACCCCTAACCAAATCCCAAATCAAAATCAACACCAACCTGTTAATCAACACCAACACCACTCCGCTAACCAAAACCAACACCAACACCAACACCAACCCCAACCCCAACCCGTTAACCAAAACCAACACCAACCCGTTAATCAAAACCAACACCAACCTGTTAATCAAAATCAACTCCAACCCAGCAGTATCTACTCTCAGCTACATCCGCAACAAGGTAACACGCAATCCCTTCAAAATATCCACTCGGCCAATCGCAACTCGTTTCAGCTCACATCCTTACCTCAAGATTTACAATTCCACCAACAAAGTGAACAAAATAGCTTCTCACAGAAACCGCAACCGCAGCAACAGCAGCAGCAGCAACACACACAGTTACAACACAACCCACTTCAATTGCTGCAACCAAACATTTCACAGAAGCCACAACAGAGCCTCTCCGAGCAACAACAGCAACAGCTTCAACATCTTCAAATGTTACAAAAATTACAGCAGCAGCAGCAGCAGCAGCTGTTTTCCGATATTAACCCTCGAATGGAGCCTTTGCAGCAGCAGGTCCTTCAACAAAACCGGCAATCTCAGCAGCAACACAGCGGTAACAGCTTCTCAACGTCAACGATTCTTCAATCGCCACATTTTCCCACGAACCAACTCGTGGGCCCACAGAAACCGCCACCAATAATTCGAGTCCATTCCGGTATTACTGACGGGGATGCCCCTTCGTGTTCAACCTCACCTTCTACCAATAACTGCCAGGTGACGACACAAAACTTCGTGAACAAGAATCAACATGGACCCATCGTATTGCTCGAAGACTCGCCGGTTGATCACACTACTAATATGATTCAAGAGCTACAGAGCAAGTCTGATGTTCAAATTAAACATGAATTGCCTGCCTCAAAAGGACCCCAGCAACCAAAATACAAAGCTATTGTTGCTACCGATCAATTGGAAGCTTCCTCGTCTGCAACTTCGTATTGTTTGGATGCTGGTGGTGGCGTCCAGCAGAATTTTTCAATCCCGGGTTTCTGTTTGGATGGGGATGTTCAGTCACAAACTAGGAACAATCTTCCTTTTGCAGCTAACACGGACGGTTTGGCACCTGATGCTTTGTTGTCGAGAGGTTTTGATTCTCATAACTTGATTTCCAGTTATGGTGGGACCCCAAGAGATCTTGAGACGGAGTTGTCCACGTCGGGGCTTGGTTCGCAACCTTTTTCCGTGCCAAACATGTCGTTCAAGCCAGGGTGTTCAAATGATGTTGCCATCAATGAGGCCGCGGTTTTAAGTGGTGGGCTGTGGGGTAACCAGGCTCAGCGTGTGCGAACATATACAAAGGTTTGTTACATACCGTTATGTTCTTTTAAGCATTTAATGAAACAATGTCTTGGAGCTCAACTTTCTGGCTCATTCATATAGGTTTTTTTTGGCCTTTTTAGAATCCTAAATTCCCCTCATCTAAATTTCTCTGTTACATTAGGGAAAATCTGAAACTCTGATGGTATGCATATTACTCCTGTTCAAAATAACCAAATGTTTGGGAGTTCAAAATCAGAGAGAGGACGATATTGGGAGAGAGTGCATCATTTCATTTGAGAGTTCGGAGGAGAGAAAAATTTAAAGAGAAACCTGTTATTTTTAATGAAAACTCTTTCCAAAACTTCACCTCAGAATTGGAGTGTCCGTATTCATTTTTTGCATAGATTAAGGATACACTAAAATCAATGACCAAGATCAACCTTTATTCACTATCGTGAAATTTGGCTCGTTGATTATGTCCAAAAAGGGAAAGAACGAAAAAAAAAAAGAAAATACAAAGGAATAGTTTTTTTTTCCTCGACATTCAAACAAGAATGGAAATACAAAGGAAACATATATTATCATTGTCTCTTCTTTTCTCTTCTCTCTTATTATAAATAAATATCCACCCCACCCCACCATCCCTAAACTCTCAAATATAGCATGTTCTTTTTCTACGTCCCACATTAAGAACCAATTTTGAAAATCAATAAACAAAATTCCACAATGTTTAAATAAGTTCTAATTTTGCCCATCAGTTATTGCTGAAGCTCGATGAACAAAAAAGCATAATTTTTTTTTTCCGAACTGCTGATACTGGATGTGTAATTGCCTAACGGTGCTTTAAAAATTTTGAAGGTTCAAAAACGGGGCTCAGTTGGAAGAACTATTGATGTGACGCGCTATAAGGGATACAGCGAGCTCAGAAACGATTTGGCCCGCATGTTTGGGATTGAAGGGCAACTAGGAGACCCTCAAAAAAACGAGTGGAAACTAGTCTATGTAGATCACGAAAACGACATTCTTCTTGTTGGTGACGATCCATGGGAGTAAGTCATAAAGCAATTATAATTGATTCCTTTTAATTTATTATGTTGTTCACATGAAAAAGTGTAGATAGGAATAAGTCCCCACTAGAGTTATGTTTTTGTCAAAAGAAAGATGGGCCACACAAGGGGTATCTCAACCTTTTTGGAAGGTGGATGGTAGGGCTATGTTTCAGCCATATCGGGTTGAAGATTAGGCTTTCGGGTATATTCCTGATTTTTGGGCAACAGAAAAAGTTGTGTATTCAGTTGTTATTCATAGATCATAATATTTGACCCAGATAGGAAATTTAGGCAAAACCAGAATTTGAAAATTCAGATTATTTTCTGAAATAACTCGAAAAATCCCTAGTCTATGCACAAAAATTTGGATTCCTAAATTATTTCCGATCTGTTTTTTCTGGAAACATGGAAATCAGAAATTGAAATATTATTCTAAAATCTTGAAAGCTAGGATCGTAAAAATCAGAAATTCAGAATTAATTTCCAAATCAGATTTTTTCGGGAATCAGATTTTACCCCGAAGTTGGGATAATCAGGTTCCCTTCATTTTTTCATCCGATTCTGAAGTATGAAAATTTGTTTAATTTTATGTCTCAATGAACCTATGAAATGCATGTATTTAGTTAGATACAGATTCTGATGTAATTTTACCCCTAAACCATTCCGAGTCAAATAAATCCGTTAGCTTATGAATCTTTTGACAACAATACTTCTGAAGTTTAGTGGTTCAACACATCAAATATTTCAGCAAATCTGAATTCGGTCAGAAAATCCCTAAACGGCATATATAAAAGAATCGGAATACTCTAATAATCTTGGGAAAATCAGAACAAAAATTTAGAAGTTCGGAATTAATAACCGTGGTGGATAGTCAAAGTATATGATCTAATCTAGAGCTTGTTTGTAAAGTTTCATTTAATTTTTTTTGTTTCCCTTTGTGTATCAATTTGCCCCTATTTACTTCTCAAAATCTTTATTATTTTTTCAGGGAATTTGTGGGGTGTGTTCAAAGCATAAAAATACTATCATCTGCTGAGGTACAACAAATGAGTTTAGATGGAGATTTAGGACAAGTCCCAGTCCCTAATCAAGCTTGCAGTGGGACTGATAGTGGTAATGCTTGGAGAGGACAATATGATGATAATACAGCTGCTTCATTCTACCGATAAAAACGAGTTTTAAAACTCACAAAATTAGATGAACCCAAAATTCCTAAGAGGAAAGGTAGAGATGATAAATGAAAAGATATGTTGTAATATGTATTTCTAGCCCCTATTGTTTTTATACCCACCACCCCATATGTATTCAGTTTTCCATTGCGGGAAATATGAGGTCTTTGTAAATGTTCTAACGGCAGGTGCTAATAGGTTTGAGTTTGGAAGTTTTCCTCGTCTGCTTCAGAAAAATTGTATACCGAATTTACCGAATATGCTTTACAGGGGGGGTACTTTTTTGGCAGTTAAAAGTTCTAAACATGACCAAGGAAGAGCGAAGCATGGAATGAAATATCATGGCCAAAATTTACGAGACTGTAAACATAATAAAAAAAACACGTAATTAACAATTTTATATAGAACTATAAATTTTAGGGATAATTATATTAGGTTCCATTTGTCGGGTCAATATGCTAATAAGTCCTATTGACTTTTCAATAATCTCATAGGTCCTATTCCAATTTTTTAGGGAATTTTTTCACAATTTTACCCTTTTATAACTAATCATCCGTAACTTTTCCTTTAGGAAGTTACATAAGTTGTTGAACTTTTTTTTTAATCTTTAAATGATCATAACTTTTGATTCACAAATCTGTTTTTCGCAAAATTATTATTTTTGAAATCTGCTCGACGAGATCTATCAAACAAGATTCATGAAGGGTATAAAATTCCAAAGAAAAAAATTTACACAAACAGTAAACTTTCCTGTATGCACTAGAATATGAAATAGTTTTATATATGTGACATTTTTACAAAAAGACAACATCTACTGTGGTAATACTACACAGTATATATATATATATATATATATATATATACACACATCATGTGGATCCAAATCCTTTTTTTTCAAAAATACCTTATATTTAAAGGTTCGCGTTAACGACATCCAATCCTTACCACCATTGTTGGCGCTTTAACGACCTTCGTCAGAGCTCCGCTTTGGAGTGGGAAGGGTGGCATGTGGTGCCGCTGGCGCGGACCTTTGAAAATAAGAGATTTTTGAATAAATGGGCTTTGGATCCACCGGAGTATCATGGGGTGTCGCTGGCGCGGACCTTTGAAAATAAGATTGGATAAATGGGATCGGGATCATCTCTAGTGCCAATTTGGGGGTGAATAGGGGTGACACATAACTTTAAAAATAGGAGGATATTGGATATATATATATAAAATAATGCTCCTGTGTAGGGGTGTCAATTATTTCCGAACTTCCAAATTTTCCGATTTCCGATCCGAATTTTTCCAATTTTGGCATCATTTTAATTTTTCCGATCCGAATTTTTCCGATTTCCGACTTTTCCAATATAAATTGGAATGGAATTGGAAATCAAATATAGATTTCCGACTTTCCGATTTTCCGTTCCGAAAATTCCGATATAATGCCGATCCGATTTATCCAAAATATTTTCCGAAATAATAATATTTTTATTCATTTTAATAATTTTTACTCATCACATTTCCTAATAATCTCACCCTTCATTTAAAACAATCCCACCCATTCATTTAAAATAATCTCAACCCTTAATTTTTAGCTATAGAAAGGTTATTTTGCCCCATTTCTTTTCTCATTTCTACACTAATTAGAATGAATTCCTAAATCCTATCATTTCTAATTCCTCACTCAATCAGGGGGTATCATTCCTCTCCGATCTATTAAACATAGTTTTGTAGCTCTATTTGTTAAACATATCTTAAGTGTTTTCCTTGTATGCTTACTAACATTGGTGTTATTCTTTGCTTATTTTTCTCATAGTAATATGCACTGCTCACTTGGTCTTACCAGGTTCAACTTTTAAGCTTAACATCAATACTCAATATTGCTTGAAATTGACATTTGTATAGAAATAAAACTACCCCCACCCCCCAAAAAAAGTGGAATAAAGAAGATAAAATTGATAATTTTGTATTTCCGATATTATCCGAAAAAGATAAAACTGATATTTCCGATTTTTCCTAATTTTTTTCGAATAAAAAAATATTCAAAAATTCCGAATATTCCGAAGTCGCCGACATGGAAAAGAAATTGATTTTCCGAAATTTATTTTTCCGACTTTGGAATGGATTTTAAAATTCCGAAAATTTTGGAAAATTTTCCGAACACCCCTATTCCGATCCGATCCGGCCGAAACACACCCCTACTCCTGTGCGGACTAGTCCGCATTTTAAGAATGCGGATCGGACATGTGTCACTTAACGGTGTGCCTAGAAATTATCGCGTAAATTATAGGGACACTCTCTCTCTTTTCTGGGGTCACCGTCAGGTGACACATGTCCGGTCCGCATTCTTAAAATGCGGACTAGTCCGCACAAGAGCGGGACTATATATATATAGTTTGTAAAAATGTCAATAGATATTAAACTTTATTGTATACACCAGATAATGAAATAGTTTTATATTTGTGACATTTTCACAAACATTAACATTTACTGTGATAATATATTTATGAAATATTTTTATATATATAACATTTTCCCAAACAGTAACATTTACTGAGTCAATATTACACAATATATATATAACATTTTTACAAACAGTAACATTTACTGAGTTAATATTACATAATATATATATATATATATATATATATATATACACACACACACACACACATGGTAGATCCAAACCACTATTTTTTTTTCAAAATTATCATATTTTTAAATGTTTACACTAGCGACATTCCAAACCACTATTTTTTTTTCAAAATTATCATATTTTTAAATGTTTACGCTAGCGACATTCAATCCTCACCACTATCCACAGCCATTATCGGAGCTTCAACGACTTTCATCAGAGCTATGATTTGGGTTGGTAGTAGTGGCATAGGGTGCCGCTGGCGCGGACCTCTGAAATTAATAGAATATTAGGTAAATGGGGTTTGGATCCATCAGAGCTCTGATTTGGGGTGAGTAGGGGTGGCATTAAGTTAGGTTTATATCTATAACATTTTCACAAGCATTAACATTTACTCTATTCATATAACACAGTATATATATATATATCCAAACCTCTTTTTTCGGATATTATCTTATTTTTAACGGTCCGCGCCAGCGGCATCCAATCCCCACCACCCCCACCCTCTTTATCGGAGCTTCAACAATCTTCATCAGAGCTCTGATTTGAGGTGGCATGGGATGCCGATGTAACATTTTTACAAACAGTAACATTTATTATTTGTGAAAATATTACAAATATAAACCTAATCCAATGCTACCCCTACTCACCTCAAACTGGAGCGCTGGTGTATCCAAACCTCATTTATCCAATATTCTCTTATTTCCTAAGGTTCGCGCCAGCGGCACTCCATGTCACCCCAAATCAGAACCCTGATGAAGGTTCTTGGAGCTCCGACAATTGGGGTTGGTGGTGGTCGGGATTAGATACCGCTAGCGGAGGGCGTTAAAAATAAGACAATATCAGAAAAAAAAGGTTTGGATCCACCGTATATATATATATATATATATATATTATGTAATATTAACTTAGTAAATGTTATTGTTTGTGAAAATGTTATATATATAAAACTATTTCATAAATATATTATCACAGTAAATGTTATTGTTTGTGAAAATGTCACAAATATAAAACTATTTCATTTTCTGGTGTATACAATAAAGTTTAATATCTATGCCATTTTTACAAACTATATATATATATATATATATATATATATATATATATATATATATATATATATATATATATATATATATATATATTATGTAATATTAACTCAGTAAATGTTACTGTTTGTGAAAATATTATATATATAATGTGTAATATTAACTCAGTAAATGTTACTGTTTGTGAAAATGTTATATATATAAAACTATTTCATAAATATATTATCACAGTAAATGTTATTGTTTGTGAAAATGTCACAAATATAAAACTATTTCATTTTCTGGTGTATACAATAAAGTTTAATATCTATGCCATTTTTATAAACTATATATATATATATATATATATATATATATATGCTCATATTTTTAAAGTTCTGTGCTACCCCTATTCACCCCAAATTGGCGCTCCAGATGATTCCGATCCCATTTATCCAATTTTATTTTCAAAGGTCCGCGCCAGCGGCACCCCCATGATACTCCGGTGGATCCAAAGTCCATTCATTCAAAAGTCTCTTATTTTCAAAGGTCCGCGCCAACGGCACCACATGCCACTCTTACCCACCCCAAATTGGAGCTTTGACGAAGGTCGTTGAAGCTCCACGAATGGTGGTAAGGATTGGATGCCGCTAGCGCGAACCTTCAAATATAAGGTAATTTTGAAAAAAAAGGTTTGGATCCACCGTATATATATATATATATATATATATATATATATATATACTTACTGTGTATTATTATCACAGTAAATGTTAGCGTCTGCTTGTGAAAATGTCACATATATAAAACTATTTCATATTCTAGTGCGTACAGGAAAGTTTACTGTTTGTGTAAATTTTTTTCTTTAGAATTTTATAGCCTTCATGGATCTTGTTTGATAGATCTCGTCGAGCAGATTTCAAAAATAGTAATTTTGCGAAAAACGAATTTGAGAATCAAAAGTTATGATCATTTAAAGATTAAAAAAAAAGTCCAACCACTTATGTAACTTCCTCAAGGAAGTTACGGATGGTTGGTTTTAAAAGGGTAAAATTGTGAAAAAATTCTCTAAAAAGTTGAAATAGGACCTATGGGATTATTGAAAAGTCAATAGGACTTATAAGCTTGTTGACCCGACAAATGGGACCGATGTGTAAAGACCCCTAAATTTTATACATGAAGATTCAATTATACATGTTATTTGTTCTTTAATCATACAAAATGTTATATATTTAACTTTAAGATCTTAGATCAACATGATTATTTTAGATTGTGTAAATTAAAAAATCAAAAATCATAACTTAATCCTATTTAGATCTCAATAGTCATACATTGATCCAAAGTTATTTGAGAGGAAGAAGGTGAAAATATTTTTCTCCACTTAAATATGAAATCATCATTTTGATGATTGAAACTATTATTATACTCCATAAGAATTTATAATCATCATTTAGATGATTGGAGTTTTGGTGTTTCTCTCTTAATCTAATTCCATTGATATTGTAATTTTGAAGTGTCTAATTGATGGCTATCAGTTACTTATTTACAATCACTCATTTACGGGTAAAGAGACGATTCAATCTTCAAAAGTCACTTAGCTTGAACCGTGCATCAAGTAGATAATGAAGGGTTTTATTAAATTATAATTAACTTAAATGGTTTGTTTTATTAACCAAAAACAAAACTAATCATTAGCATTTAGGAGAAACCTTTCATAACCAATACGACTTTTAAATTATGGATCACATTATGATTTTATAAATGATTTAAAAATAATTCTAACAGTCTCCCACTTAGTTCATAATTATCATAAGGTGCGCTTTAAACTTTCATTCAGTTTAAATGGTCATCCATAAGCACCTAAATTAAATAAAATATCAATGAGTTATAGCGGCTCCATACTAATTCAAGAGTGTGGTTCCATTAATGTACTAGAACATTAATATTTGATTTAACAAGGTCTATGATAAGGGTTCTCATAATGGTCCACTGATGTTTTGTAAAAGATTATTTCTGTCACTTTCATCGATTCACACGCATGTAATTAAATATTACAAGATTGAAATTTAAATATTTAGAGAACTTCTATCTATTAAATATTATATAATGGAAGACACGATAAATTTTGGCCAATTTTTAGCATATCCATGTGGCATTTCTATAATACTATTATAAATTCATCAAGTTGTATCCTTTCCCCTAGCCCTATGCATACTCCATTACAAATTTTCTCATGCGTTTTGTTTTTCGAAACACCCCTCTCTCTCTTTCTTCACATTTAATTCCCACCACTAATTCCACCCATATTTTTTTATTTTCACTCTCTCTTTATATTCCATCAATATATATATATATATATATATATATATATATATATATATATATATATATATATATATATAGAGAGAGAGAGAGAGAGAGAGAGAGAGAGAGAGAGAGAGAGAGAGAGAGGATCTTATGAGGACCTTTGTTTGCATACCGCTGACGCAGACTAATTTTGATAAAATAGTAAAAAAAATATTTTTGAGCCAATTTTTTTTATATAGTTTTTAAACATTTCAGTAGGGCCATATAAAAAAAAAATCAGCACAAAATGAATTTTTTTACTATTTTAAAAAAATCGGTCAAACTTTATCAGTTTTTAACAACTTAAAAACAACTTAAAAACTGACACAGTTATTCCTATATATATATATATATATATATATATATATATATATATATAGGGAAACGATCAAATGAGGTCTCAGTTTGAGGACCCTGAATGAGGTCCATTTTTTTTTAAAATTGCAAAAAAAATATTTTTGGGCTGATTTTTTTTATGATTTTTAAACATTTCAGTAGGACCATAAAAAAATAATCAGCTCAAAATGAATTTTTTTGCTATTTTAAAAAAATCGATCAAACTGAGTCAGTTTTTAAGCGGTTAAAAACTGATAAAGTTTGACCAATTTTTTTAAAATAGTAAAAAAAATCATTTTGAGCTGATTATTTTTTAGTGTCCTACTGAAATGTTTAAAAATCACGGAAAAAAAATCAGCTACAAAATATTTTTTTTACTATTTTAAAAAAATGGACCTCATTCAAGGTCCTCAAACGGAGGAACCTCACTTGATCCTCTCTCTCTCTCTCTCTCTCTATATATATATATATATATATATATATATATATATATATATATATATATATATATATATATATATATATATATATATATATATATATATATATATATATATAATGCTATGAGTACAAAACAACTCCCCCAAATGTCTCTCAAAATTGATGTGGACGCCACATCATTCTCTCACATGCCTGTCATTTATTGTCATGTGGTGGGGATCCCGCCAGGGCGCAAAAACCAAGTCATTTTGGGGGACATTTGGGGGAGTTATTTGGAGTATGTAGCATTACTCATATATATATATATATATATATATATATATATATATATATATATATATATATATAACTACTGCCTTTCACCGGAGTTTGACACGAGTATCTATTAAAGGGATATTTACTTTGTAAGAATACGTCCCTGTTTCTCCCTCGCCCCATCATTATTTTTGTAAGTTTTGCACCTTCTATGTCTCTATATCTCCCGATTTTCCACACTTTCAACTCCTCATATAAAATTATATTTAAGGCTCCACGTGTTGCTGTAAAAGCCTCTAAAAGTACTTTATTTTTGTTTCTTTATCTTTCACACAAAAGATAAATGAAAGGACACTCGTTGGTAAATGCCTCTAAAATTACTTTATGTTTGTCTTTTTTATTTTTCACACAAAAGATAAATAAATGAAAGGACTATATTTCAATACACATATTCTTATAAAAGGCCATCCTTCTCTCTCATGACACAACCTCTTCCCCCAATTTTCCATTCTTATACAATGTTGCTTATAAATATACTCCGCTAGAGAAAGATTCAACGCAACAACTGCACATTAACCCGTTTAAGTAAAATTTTCTTAACGCATACTTTTTTCATAATATTTTGATTATTATCTCCCTACGATTATCTCTTTATGTTCTACTTGATTCTATCTTTGCATTTGTTTTTATTATATGTCCGAAGTGCAAGGCTTGAGAGGATATAATCTTTCACAAAGTTGGAGCTCACGAATCTATATAACTATATAAAAATTATAGACCCAAAATATATAAGGCTGACACATAATAATAAATGCTTTTTAAATGAATTTCTCCCTTCACTTCGGCACGGACAACCAATAAAGCTCCCCATAAATCTAAAACCCTCTCTGCATATTCAATTCACTTGACCCCTCCATTCTTCCGTATCAGCTTCTCAAAAATTGAACCCAACAATTTTATCTTCTTCCCTCTTTCCAATTGTGGCTCTCTTTCCCCAATTTATATTTATATGAAATCCACTATTCGTCTTCTATTAATTACGCTATCTTGATCGACTCATATCAGTGCCCGAGTGCTTGAATTGGGGTTCGTCATCTATCTGAACCGCTTCTAATCCCCAATGTCTAGAATTTAAAAAGTCATCGTCTTTATTATTAATGGCGTTTACATTTTTGCTCATTCCTCTCATTTATCTGGAACTTAAAAGATCATCTCTTTATATATAAATTCGGTTATTTCCCATGCGAAGTTGGAATATCATGGTGACCATTTAGTCCAGGAAAAATTTTCCTCTTCTTCCTAAAGCACCAGACAACTGTTCCAAAGAGACTCTGTAGTATGATACCAAGTACTAAACCAATACCCACTACACCTTCGCTACCGAGACCCCAATTACCTCTGGAATTTGAAGTGTCAAGTGCGTTTGTAATTGTATTGTTTGTAGTTGGGTTACCTGATGGTGAAATTGGAACTCGAGGAGGAAAAGGGCATGGTGGAGATGTCGAAGGAGGTGGGTTAAAAATAAAAGGGCAGTGTGAATTTCTGGGTGGCATGGCTCCCGGTGGAGGAGATGAATTTTTAGGAGGGTTTGATAGTGGTGGAGGAGGCGAACTGCGTGGTGGTGTAGAATCTGGTGGTGGGGGCAAAATTTTCGGTGGCCTCGATAAAGGAGGGAATGATCTTAGGGGATAATGAGTTATGGTTGCTCTACAAGTATATGACAGAGAATCAACCATCTTTCTGAGATTAATATTTCTTTTTTTGTTTTGAATGTTTATATACCAGCCTCTTTTGGTTTAATTAAGAGCTAATATGTTTTTTATATATACGCATCATATCAACATCAAAGAAGAATCTCACATTAGGACACTAATAAGCTATGGTATGATGTGTATTTTCTTAACAACTTTTGTGTGTTTTTCCTTTTGTTTTTCCACTTTGACAATTACGATATCAACAAATAAGAAGTGTGGTATTATTCTTTAATCATAATGGACATTTGTGACAATTTGTGACTAATTTTCTATTTTTTGTATAAATTTGCAAGAAAAACATTTTGTAATGAAAATATAATTAAAAAAATAGTTTTTGGCCCAAAATTTTAGTGAGCTGAACTATTTTTGGTTTTTTATCAATGATAAGAATAGTGCATGAATGGTGACATATTTTTTTTTATCAATGATGAGAATGATGAATTATTTTTGATTTTTTTTTATCAATGATAAGTCTGATAAGAGTGGTGATAAAACTCACAAAACAACCCAACACACACATAATTGATTTTAGTGAGGTGAACTATTTTTTTTATTAATGATAAGAATGGTGACAAAATTTGTGACGGGTATAAAATATTATCCTTACATTGGATAAAATTCATAGTATTGATTTGTGGATAAAAAAAAGGAACCTGATCACCACTTCGGTTGATGAAGGGAACTTTTTAATCACATTATGTTATCAGTCTTTTTTACTTATTGGTTCTTTAAATTTAATCTAAAGAAACAAAATTAAATGTGACAAATAGTTATGTTATTTCAATTGGCGATTCTGAATTGGTTTGCTAACAATTAATTTGTACAGTTTTCAAAGTTAAATAAATAAATAAATAAATAAATATATATATATATATATATATATTCGGCCACGCATCGCGTGGCCTTCATGCTAGTATATAATAAATTGCTACTTAAAAATATTTTTGTGTTAGATTTTTATGTATCTAATCGACATAGAGTATCATGTCAGCATACACTCCGTAAAGCTCTTCCATGAGACATGAAGTCCATTCATAAACTAGTGATGAGACTATTACATATTCTTTACAATTCCCTTTGTAAAAATATTATAAAAAATACATGTATATTATTGTTTATATTTCATACGAGTTATTTATATTTTTATCGATTTTGTGGTTTAACAAATGTAAACGGATTGCTGGGGGTTGCTAATGTGTATCACAGGTCTATATAAAAACACCCTAATTTATTGTTATTTATGCCTAAGTAAATCTAGAGCGAAACATGGATACATATTTTGCGACACATTTACATGGGTTGTTCGTGCACGTAAACGTGAGTCATACATATTTTATCCTAATTTTTTTTAATTGTTTTTTAACAAGTTGGCGTTAACAAAACTTATTTCTTGTTTTGTATTTAAACTTTGTTTCTCATTTTCTCATCTTGTTATACTACCAACAACTATGTTTATCGGGTATATCTTATATGTTTTGTAAATTCCTCTTTTCTTTGTTTTTTCGACTCTATAGACTTATGTTTTTATATTAGTTTTGATCTAGTATCAAATATAATTTCTATAATTACGGCCACGCAACATGTAGCCTGCCACCTATTTAGCTTGTAAAGATGAAAGTGTGACATTATGAGTTTATACTCCTCCTAAATAGTTGATACACAGTACCAACAATAGAATTTCTAGTAAAAACACTCATACTAGTTCCCATTCCCATTCACACTCTCGCCACCATCCCACTGCCGGTCTCGCCTCCATTACTAATTTCTCTACCACGAAAATTACAAAACACAAAAACAACAAAAAATACAATAAGAAAATCACCACTAAAATTATCACTGCTATTAGTAACGGAAAAGTAGAGGAGTCAGTGTTAAAGAGACGAACATGTTTAGAGAGAGAATTAAATGAGGATAGTGTTTTCAAGTATGGATATAGTGGGACTAACATTCCGGTTATGTTGGGGGAGGTTTTGAAGGCTTTTAAACCTATTTTAAAGGTTTTGAAGGATTTTCAAGTATCGTTTGTGTGTTTTCTGCTAAAAACGCAAGTGTACCTTTTAAGGTCATCTCCAGTGGGGCAATCTCCCACAATGCAAACTTACATTTTTTAGCTTACATTTTGTTAGAAGCATACACAGTGGAACAATACAGCGGAGAAGCTAAGGGTGAGGTAGCAAGCCTTGGGCGGGTGAGTGTTTCACGCCCAGGCCTTGTGCGGACAACATTCTTACGCCCAGCCTATTTTATCGTTAGCATTTAATAATTTTTTATTTGGGAGAGGAGTTGGGCGGATGAAAGTTGTCCGCCCACAGGCTGGGCGGCTAACATTTGCCTTCCCACCTGTGGGGCCCACCATTTACACATTGTCTATCGCCCATCTAAATTTATATTGCCGGTAGATTTTCTCTCAGATAAATGTGTACATTTAACTACCCACTGTGAGAGTAAAAGAGCTAAATGTACACATTTAGCTTGCCCATTGGAAATGGCCTAAGAGAGGGGATGGGTTGATGCTCTATTTGATTGTGTTTAGTAAAAATGGTTTTATGAGATCAATGGTCTAAACCATATCGTGGAGGATTCTTGCAAGCAATAATCAGTTTATATATCTCACTAGTGTGCTATTAAAATGTTTTGCTATAACTATAATATGTGAAAACAAATGTCACAAGAAAGGCAAATTTGTTTCTTCTTAGATTTTTTGATTTTGGGTTTTCCTACATGTGTTTTTGGAAGAGATTTGTGATGAGAAACAATGTTTCAGACATATAATTTTTTTCTCTTCACACACTTTCATTCATTTGGATTTATCGTATCATGCATTATAAAAAAAGTTCAATTTACATGGCAGTCTGCTCCACTAACAAATCTTATGTTCGTAATCATATGTTGTATTTTTTTTTTTATTGTGGTAAACGTTTTCATTTTGTATAATGACATTTCAATTACTTTTTATTTTGCTTTTGTATTGGTAACATATTCACAGTAAGCAATTTTGTTTTGACTTGTATGTTTATAATGTAAATCTTCAAATGCGAAAGCGTTATTACTATACTACATAGCAACTATTAACTACACAACAATAAATAAATTATACTTGTGAAACGGGTTTCTTTCTCTCTCTATTCTCAATTCTTAATATTCAAGGTTAAGTACTAATGAGAGCCAAAGGGTCTATTTGTAGGAAAAGTTAGCTTTCTAGCCAAGCTATTATCCAAAAAGACCAAAAATGATAACTAATACCTAAAAATGACCCATTAGCACCAAACATGCTTGGAGACTAATTAAAAGACTAAAATAAAGGAAAATGACAATAAACCCGAAACTAAATATAGGAAATAAATGATAGTCTTCTTTCGAAGGCACAACCACACTCCACATGTTGTTGTACAACCACACTCCACATGTCACTACATATCCCATACACATCATTCTTCTCTTCTTCGAAAATGCTCATCTTCGAGTTTGGAGGGTGACACATTAATGCCACATGTACACGTGTCGGTACAAGTGTTAGTTTTCAAAGTAAAAAAAAATCCCAAATCAAATCCAACATGCAAATGGACCGATCGAACTTCTGTTAGACCTATATAGACCTTTGATAAATGGGTCTAATATACCCGAATCTCAACGATGCCCCCTACGGAATCTGAGCAACCAAAAATTGATGACCATATCTGCCTACTCAACACTACAAGCACGTGGTTGTAACTTGGCTTGGTGGACCCTTGAATTTGACCGGACTGTTCACTACACCAAAAACAACAATTTGGCACACCATGATATAAAAAATCTGGCACAGTTTAAAACTGTACCAGATTTTGGCACGGTTTAATAGAAATTTGACACACTTTAAAACAGTGCCAAAATTTGGCACTGTTTTAAAGTGTGCCAAAATTGAGTACACTTACTAAAATATATAATACCAAAAAGAAAACTCTTTTCTATCACTTTTCATTCCCGCTCACTCTCACTGCGCCTGATTCCCGCTCACCGTCTCTTTCTCCGATCTGCGGTCTGCCGTGCGCCGGCCCTCTCTTTCTCTCTCTCTCCGGTGATAACTCAATCTCTCTCTCTCTCCGGCGCTAACTCAACCTCTCTCTCTCTCTCTCTCTCTCTCTCTCTCTCTCTCACGAACACCTCTACAGCCGGCGCTTTCTCTCCACTCAGGTATTATTTTTTTTTAACCTAAGTTAGGTATAAGATTTGATCCGTGATTTGATTCAAGAGTTTATGATATGCGTGATTTGATTCGTGATTGATTTTTAGGGTTTTGGTTTTAGGAAGAAGATGAAGTTGAAGGGTGTTTTAGGGGTTCATTTTACATAGCAAATAAGTATTTTTAGGAGTTTCAATCTTTGTTACATCATATTGGACTCAATAAAAGTGGAGATGGTCATGAATTCTTTTTGTGTATACAGATTGTCAGTACATATTTTTTGTGAAAGTATAATTAAAGTCTTACCCAATGACGATATAATTGTGTGTTTAAATAGGTGGCTGGGTACATGGGGGAAGAACATCTAGGGCAAGCATTGTTAAATCTCTTTGTACTGTGATTGCCAAGTATTGCCCTCATGTGGGTTCCTTTTTCAAATTCCCAAATTTTGTTAAATGCTGTTTTAGTTTATGTTCTTTTGTAATTTGGGATGTGGATTTTGTGGAAACCAAGCACTTGTTAACATGATAAGCAACCCAGTGAATTCCACTGTCCCAATTGTTGTTGAGTTCTTCAAGAAAGCAAGGACTTATGATGAGAAGAAACTGTTTGGCATGACCATGCTTGATGTCGTTAGGGCTAAGACTTTTTACGCCGGAAAGGCAAAGTTATTGGTGTTGTGTGTTTAGTGGAAAAAAATTTGTTGTTGACTCTTGCATAACTACAATCTTGGTAAGAAATTATCATGTCTTTTATGTTTTGAATATCTATATTTGGTGTTAACGTTTGCATAGCTACGAGTTCGAATTTGGATCTTCAATAAATTTAAGGTGTTCTTTTACTGATTTGAATATCATGTCTGGGAAGGATACTGAATATTCTAATGTGTATAATTGTAGCATTAGATTACTGCTTTAATACATGCCTAAAGAGTTTCATTTCAGGTATAACATAGTCGGATCCAAATTTTTGGTGTGGTTTAGGTGGTAGTCTAGAGAGAGCATTAAGAAAATGCACTTTGTTTACATTCTTCCCCCCATCAATTATTTACTGGTAATGTAAATTTAGTTATTAAATTAGATGTTGGGTGTCTACACCAATATAAATTTTCCTTGTTTTTTATGTGGTGGCTCATCCATCTTTACTATCCGGGGGTGGGGGTGGGGGCATTTCAAGAAATGAAGGTGTCTGAAGGTGGACTTGGACCTTGGGAACTATGAGCGGTTCCTAGATATCAAGTTGACACATTATAATAATATCACAACCGGAAAGATTTACCAGGCAAGCGAGTTACATGTTTTTTTCCTAATAATAAAGCAAGTGGGTTAAGTTGAAAGTCTTCTTACTCTTACCCTATAATCTAAATCTATGTTGACAGAAATTCTTAAGATCAATAGGCTTGATGTTTTTTTGACTTATTGTATTGACTACTTTTCTTCTCTGCTAGTCTGTCATTGATAAAGAGAGAAAGGGGGATTATCTTGAAAAAACTGTTCCGATTCTTTCACTGTTGCTGAAATGTATCTATTATATTGTTCAATCACTTATATTCCTGTCCTCACATGTTACTTCCCTTGTTCAGGTTGCACCTCATATCACGGATGCCATTCAAGATTGGATTGAACGTGTAACAACTATACTGGTGGACTGGGAAGAACGTCCACCTGATGTTTGTGTCATAGAATTGGTACTATAGGTAAATTAATAACTATATCCAACCTGTCGCACAAAGAGGAGCTTTATACTTTTGTTGGGTTAAAATGGACTTTTGCTTGAAGCAGGAGACATTGAGTCAGTGCCATTTATTGATGCTCTTGGACAATTCTCGTATTACGTTGGTAAGTTATATACACGTGTAATAATACGTACATAAATAAACATAGGGTGTGATACTTCTATTTAAAATGAGAATTACAATGTCAGTGAAATAATTCTGTTTTCTTTGTTCAGAAAACAAAGCCGACACAGCACACTATGAGGGGACTAAGAAACTTGGGATTGACACCAAATATTTTATCTTGCCGAAGCACAATTTGTTATATAGTTATCAAATTGATTTTACCCTTACTAAATTTGATTTCAATTTATGTGTCACAATAATATTCTTGACATTGTGCATATTAGACATGTTTTACCCGCATCATCAACTAGTATGGTTATATTCTTTCATTCATTGATTTTGAATTCAGGAGCATGAAACTGATGTGAAACCTAGCATCGTGGAATTCTTCAAGACATCTCATTGGAGTAAGAGAAAGGGTGTTTTGATGAATGATAAGGGCAAGGATACACATGTATGTTTCAGTTCTTTCCCCCTTTTATCCTTTTTGTATTTTGTAAGACAAACCTTCTAATATAAGTCTTCTGACACTTCAACAGTCATAGCACAGTCTCGGTCTCATAATGAAGAGCTGAGAAACTTGAAAGATAAGATATCGTCTCATGAACAACTAAATACCGTTCAGAATAGAAGGTTTGAGAATTTGCAGATATTGTTGGACCGAAATGGGATACTTTCAAGAAGTCATGGCACGAAGAGTTCATCGGATGGCTATCAAAATGCAAATGAAATATGGTTAGTCTTAAAGTCTCAAATTCTCTTAAAATTTGTAGTAGCATTAAATAAAAAAATGGTCTGAAATAGCGACAAGTAGCCAAACGTAAAATGACTAATATATGAGATTATTTAGTTAAATTGGTGGAAGGGATTTGCTGGTGGTTTGGTTTTGGAATTTGCTGCTGCTGTTGAGTTTATTTCAAATGTTAAAACGGGTTGGATTTAATGAATAAACAAACGAAATTATGTCAAAATTTTCTAAAATCAATAAACGTTCTAAATTGATTAAAAACATGCCGTTAAAGGGTGAAAGCCCAAACCAGCCCCCAAACGTCCTCGTAAGAGGCACGGACACCTCTCACGGGACCAATGTAACTTGTAGGAACTGGCCGCGTAGTCCCGGGTTCCCCGGTTTGACAATATGACGATAATTTGCAAAAATCAACACTTAAACTTAAAAATAAGTCGTTAAAGGGTGAAAACCCAAACCAACCCCCAAACGACCCCGTAGGAGGCACGAACACCTCACACGGGACCAATGTAACTTGTTGGAACTGACCGCGTAGTCCCGGGTCTCCCGGTTTGAGAATATGATGATAATTAGCAAAAATCACATTTAGACTTAAAAACAAGTCGTTAAAGGGTTAAAACCCAAACTAGTTCCCAAACGATCCCGTAAGAGGCACGAACACCTCGCACGGGACCAATGTAACTTGTAGGAACTGACCACGTAGTCTCGGATCTCCCGATTTGATAATATGATGATAATTTGCAAAAATAACACTTAGACTTAAAAGCAGGCCATTAAAGGGTGAAAACCTAAACCAACCACCAAACGTCCCCGTAGGAGGCACGAACACCTCGCACGGGACCAATGTAACTTGTAGGAACTGATCGTGTAGTCCCGGTCTGAGAAGATGACGATAATTTGCAAAAATCAACACTTAAACTTAAAAACAAGCCCTTGAAGGGTGAAAACCCAAACCAGCCCCCAAACGACCCCGTAGGAGGCACGAACACCTCGCACAAGACCAGTGTAACTTGTAGGAACTGACCGCGTAGTCTCGGGTCTCGCGATTTGAGAATATGACGATAATTTGTAAAAATCAACACTTAAACTTAAAAACAAGTCGTTAAAGGGTGACAACCCAAACCAGCCCCCAAATGACCCCGTAGGAGGCACGAACACCTCGTACGGGACCAGTGTAACTTGTAGGAACTGACCGTGTAGTCCCGGGTCTCCCGATTTAAGAATATGACGATAATTTGAAAAAATCACACTTAGACTTAAAAATAAGCCATTAAAAGGTGAAACCCAAACCAGCCCCCAAACGACCCCCTAGGAGGCACGAACACCTCGTACGGGAACAGTGTAACTTGTAGGAACTCACCGCGTAGTCCCGAGTCTCCTGGTTTGAGAATATGACGATAATTTACAAAAATAACACTTAAACTTAAAAACAAGCCGTTAAAGGGTGAAAACCCAAACCAGCCCTCAAACGACCCCGTAGGAGACACGAACACCTCGCACGGGACCAATGTAACTTGTTGGAACTGACCGTGTAGTCCCGGGTCTCCCGATTTGAGAATATGACGATAATTTGCAAAAATCTGACTTAGACTTAAAAATAAGCCGTTAAAGAGTGAAAACCCAAACCAGCCCCCAAACGACCCCGTAGGAGGCACGAACTCCTCGTACGGAACCAATGTAACTTGTAGGAACTGACCGCATAGTCCCGGGTCTCCCGGTTTGAGAATATGATGATAATTTGCAAAAATAACACTTAGACTTAAAAGCAGGCCGTTAAAGGGTGAAAACCCAAATCATCCACCAAACGTCCTCTATGAGGCACGAACACCTCACAAGGGACCAATGTAACTTGTAGGAACTGATCGCGTAGTCCCGGGTCCCCCAGTTTGAGAATATGATGATAATTTATAAAAATCAACACTTAAACTTAAAAACAAGCCTTTAAAGGGTGAAAACCCAAATCAGCCCCTAAACGACCCCGTAGGAGGCACGAACACCTCGCACGGGACCAGTGTACCTTGTAGGAACTGATCGCGTAGTCCCGGGTCTCCCGATTTGAGAATATGACGATAATTTGCAAAAATCACACTTAAACTTAAAAACAAGCCATTAAAGGGTGAAAACCTAAACCATCCACCAAACGTCCCCGTAGGAGGCACGAACACCTCGCACGGGACCAATGTAACTTGTAGGAACTGACCGCGAAGTCCCGGGTCTCCCGGTTTAAGAAGATGACGATAATTTGCAAAAATCGACACTTAAACTTAAAAACAAGCTATTAAAGGGTGAAAACCCAAACCAACCCCCAAACGACCACGTAGGAGGCACGAACACCTCACACGGGACCAGTGTAACTTGTAGGAACTAACCGCGTAGTCCCGAGTCTCACGATTTGAGAATAAGACGATAATTTACAAAAATCACACTTAGACTTAAAAAAAGACCGTTAAAGGGTAAAAACCTAAACAAGCCACCAAACGTCCCCGTGAGAGGCACGAACACCTCGCACGGGACCAATGTAACCTGAACGAACTAACCGCGTAGTCCCGAATCTCCCAGTTTGAGAATATGACGATAATTTACAAAAATCAACACTTAAACTTAAAACACATGCCGTTAAAGGGTGAAAATCCAAAGCAGCCCCCAAACGACCCCGTAGGAGGCACGAACACCTCGCACGGGACCAGTGCAATTTGTAGGAACTCACCGCGTAGTCCTGAGTCTCCCGGTTTGAGAATATGACGATAATTTGTAAAAATCACACTTAGACTTAAAAACAAGCCGTTAAAGGGTGAAAACCCAAACCAGCCCCCAAACGACCTCGTAAGAGGCACGACCACCTCGCACGGGACCAATGTAACTTATTGGAACTGATCGCATAGCCCCGGGTCTCCCGATTTGAGAATATGATTATAATGTAACATCTCGCCTAATAAAATACCGGGCGATCACTCCTATATCAAATTATAACAGGAGTCTCATATGGATCATTCTTAGCATCACTGTCGAAAATCCATTTAATTACTAATAACCTATTAGGCCGGTGTAAAAATTTTAACTTTACTACTCTTTTTAACAATTACAATAAAAACATCCACACAGTTTATGCGTAAATGAAACTGAAAGGAAAAATGAAATGAAATAAATAACCGAATACTCGGTTCAAATATACAACCATATCGAATGTTGTGCAAAAGAATAAACAAATACAGTTGAGCCATTGGCCCGAATGCTTATACAGTACCTCCTATCTAGAGTACAATGAAAGAAGCGTCTATCAAGAACCCGCATGCATCCACATCTGCTGCAGCAGACGTCTGACTCGATGGAAGTGTCATCCAGGCGTCCCTGTGTCTGGACACCTATATATATAATATATATAACAAGAGAGGGAAAAGTAGATAAACGGGTCAGAGGCCGAGTTTGAAAATATTTTGCAAGTGCATAAATGCTTTATTTGTTTAGAAAAAGGTTTTCTCATATTTAGATTGGTATCGTACTCCCATGAGATACCCCTCACCTCTCTTCTAAAAGTGCACATCTAGCGCAACTATCTAAAACCTTCAAGTCAAGCTACCCTGCTAAACTAGTCTATCACCCAACCACTATCTACCCCAGATAGTCCAAGTACTAAGGGCTAAACTTCACCCCAGTCTCAACGCTATGCCATGTTCATGCGTGGGGTGTCTCGCAAAGCGAAATCCAAACAAGGAACCCCCCCAATACACTACTACGCGGCACGGTCGATCGTCGAGATCCGCCAATCCCTCAGTACAGAAAGATATATATAAATATATATATACTATAAGCATTTATAATATTAGAGCACTAAGGATTAAACTTCTCCCCAGTCTCAACACATTGCCATATTCGTACGTGGGGTGTCTCGCAAAGCGAAATCCAAACAAGGAACCCCCCCCCCCTCCCCCGATACACTACTATGCGGCAAGGTCGATCGTCGGGATCCATTAGACCCTTGATACTCGATTCATCCATATATATATATACATTTTACCATAAACATCCGGATCTATCTCCTGGAATGAGGGTTCATATATCAAGTATTTATCAATACTTTCATTTTCTCAAAACTTCCCATTTCCCTTTTTATACTTAGGAAATGTAAATATAAAAGCCAATTCATTATCATGAATTGCTTTAACAAATCATATACTTTTTAAAAGCCAGTTTTATTATCATAAAAATGATTTTCCATTTTATATCATCCCATTTCCCGTTTTACACTCAGGAAATGTATTCAAAGCCATTTTCATTATTATAAAAATTCTTTGATCATACCATATGCTTCCACGTCCCTTCTTCCATCCGGGAGTGTTACCGAAGCCAAAACCTTTATCCCATTTCCTTTTTTATACTCAGGAAATGTAAATTAAAGCCAATTTATTATCATAAATTGCTTTAATAAAACTAAGACCGCCCCTCCGGGTTTCCCCACTGGACGCGCCCCTAAATGGCTATCATCTTCCAGGGCCTATCAAACAAGACAACCTGGGAACCTACCAACGTCGGGAAGCGGCCATATGCCTGCGGGAAAGTCATGACCACACCCAGAATCCCCTAACCAGCGCAGTAAACAATAATCGCCCATATGGCCTATAGGACTATAGACACGCTGCATTCATTAGCCAGGGGGCATCACCATAACGCACGCAACTTCCCTTATGATAGCGATTTAGGGAGGTGTTTAACCATAATTTAGTAATTATGAAAATCATTTACCTTTTTCCCATTTTGAAAATATTCATCTATATATTTTCAAAATCATTTATATCATATCATATATACTTAATCACATAGTATATATATATATACCATATATTCATCCCTGAATATATAAAAATGGCCATATTTGCCAAACCATCTATCGATGACCAATAATCCCAAATATTCTCTCGAGGAATCATAATCATGCTTTCATATTAGCATGATACTAAACCCAGAGTATTCCCAAGCATTCATTAAATCCATACCTCAGATCGTACACTAAATTAATCCGAGGTTCCTTATTTCATCCCGGGGTTTATTCACCCTCAATACCATTATATAGAAGTCCTAATGTGATATCTATAATCCTCGATAATAATCTCCAAAACCATAGTTAAAATCTCCTTAAACTTTAAAAGGAGAAAACCTTAAAATTTTGCCAGGACCGAATCGATTCGGCCTGCCCGAATCGATTCGCTGGCCACCGAATCGATTCTCTCTGTCCGAATCGATTCGAAATGGTTCTACTTTCAAACTGTCTCTTACCGAATCGATTCGGCCTGTCCGAATCGATTCGGCTTGTCCGAAAATCCCAAATCTGCTTAGGGTTTTATATATAACCCAAAACCCAAAATTTAATCCACTCACCATTTAAACTTTAAGTCGGATTTATTCCTACAAACCCAAAGTTTTCCTCTCTCATCAAGTCCTTTAGATGTCCTAACACTCTATTTGAGAACCCCTAATATTTATCTCTAAATAATTCTAGTCTTAATTTCTGACTAACTATTTTGATCTCAGACAGCTTTCCGTAGAAAAATCACTATAAATCCAAAAAAAATCAGAAAAATACGCGGTCGGCGCCCACGCGACCGCGTCGAAGAGATCTCCAAATTTCATGTTTTGACCAAGAGACGAATTGATTCTCCCTGGCCGAATCGATTCGGTTAACACGCAGGTCACTATTCATTATCTTCAAAAATTTTCCAAACCTCCATTATTCTCCATTTTTGTTGTTTCTAAGCTCATCCAACAACTCAATAAACATCTAATCCATGTTTTACAACTAAAACATCAATTATTTTTGGGTATTAACCCATATCTCTTGGATTTGAACCCTAAAATCCATAAATCCTAGGTTTGGGCATTTCTCCCATTTCAATTTCATTTTATACTCCATTAACATGGTTTTAATACTAGAAATCATTAAGAGTTTACATTGCATCAATTTGTAAACTCATATCCAAATTTTACCAAATTTATTTTAAGGGTTCTAACCCTAAAATCATGTTTATACCAATTGTGATATGAGAGGAATGCACAAAATGAAATAAAGCAAGTAAACACTTGCCTGGAGGATGAAATCCGACGACCTCGAGCTGAATCCCGCGGAGTTTGGCCGGAGTTTCCCCCACTTCTCCTCTTTTCTCTCCTCCTCTCTCTCTTTCTTCATTCTTTTCTCTTTTCTCTTTCTCTTTTTCTCCCTCTCTCCCTCTTTATATATAGAGAAAAGGGTTTAACCCCTTAAAACCCAAAAACGACTCGTTTACTCAATTACGAGCCCGTTTAACTCCAAAATTACCCGTAACTCAATTTCTACAATAGGGCACTCTTTTTCGACTATCTCGGACATTTCGAGACTCATGGTGCAGTCGAAATTTCCATCCGAGGTACTTGACCGCAAATCACTATTCTAACCCATAAAAGTAAATGCGGGTTTTCTACTCAACATCTTACCTCTTTTGTCGCTATACTCCACGGCGACATGTAATTAAAATATTTCGACCTATATTGTCCCAAGAATAATCTCAACATCCATAAAAAATCATTCATTCCTCGAAAATCTCAAAAATTACTATTTCGAGAAATTCTCCAAATTCCGATTTATACTTAATTATGGAATTTAATTGTCTCCAAATGGGTGGGTTGTTACATACTCCCCCCCTTACAACGGAATTTCGTCCTCGAAATTCGGATATAACCTACACCATCTAACTAGGATCACTACAAATCCTAAATCCTCAAGGTAAAGATACTAACCCAATGGTTCCTAACTATATGCTACACGACTACCACGATCGTAGAGTGACTCTAATACGTGGCATGAATTCCAACCTTATATACTACGCCCATCCTATTTCGGGCGGTATATAATACTATCTCACCAAGGTGTCCATACACCTCTTTAACCTGTGCATATCTGCACATCTATTGTGAACGTCTGACACGTAACACTCTCTCCCAATAAGGATCTCCTTTCCTCTGTGTAATACTCATCTATGGGTCCTCCCGACCAGCGAAATTTTCAATCCTCCTAACCTCGGCGCCACTAACTCTATCGAACCTACATTCTTATAAATGCTACGATCTATGTGTTACCCTAACTAAGCGAAATGAGTATTCTAAATATATCCCTAGTGCCCAAGGCCTCTCTCAACTCCCGACATTTGCTTAGTTTGTGCGTGGGACGTCTCGCCAAGGCGAAATCCAAACAAGGAACCCTCCCGTTACACTACTCCCTCGTGTTGTCGGTCATCGAGATATAGCGACCTAAGGCACACCAGCGGGACGTCCTAAATCCTACTTACGCTAACCTACGAACGCATTTCTATTATTCTATCCTTCCGCCCATACGAAAGGAAACCTAACTAACCAAAGTGCCAACTTTCTGTAAAGCATTACGAACATCACACCCAAGTCATAATTCATCAAAGTTTGCCTTTCATTAAGGCCTGACTGTTATCCTCAAATTAATTTCTCTAAGTCCTACTCCACCCAACTACTTGTGGTGAGAGGACCACTTTAGTGCTTTTCCATAGCATAATATTTCCATAAGCATACCATCATCATATGGCTCATAGTCTATAGTGGTTCATCCACACTATAAGACTCTTCACCAACCCAACATCCTTGCATCCCATAACAACTTTCCACGCCCGACATCGTTAAGAGTCATGTGTGGAGCGTCTCGCAAAGCGAAATCCAAACAAGGAACCCCTC
This sequence comes from Sambucus nigra, assembly GCA_949130495.1. NCBI lineage: Eukaryota > Viridiplantae > Streptophyta > Magnoliopsida > Dipsacales > Adoxaceae > Sambucus > Sambucus nigra. The sequence continues at coordinate 26,536,897 of OX422220.1, forward strand.
CACACATTGACACTTGACTTCGTCGGTCACGGAGTCCCGTTATTTCAAACATGCAACCGGGATAATTCTATCCCTTCACAACGAAAGGTGGTCTGAACTCCTATCTTTAACTAAGAGTCACACCACCCAGCGCTCGCACTAAATTTAAGTCCTTGCGCGAATAATAATGAGCTTTATCTTCAACTCAACAATAATCCTGTGGCCTTAAATCATATATATAAGGTCGCCATATACTCAAAATCATGATAATGAAACCTCTGCTCATTGAAGTTTCGTATACCCACAATAAATAAGGTGAAATCAACCTATATCTAGGTGAGACACCGCAACAACAACCCGTTCCACCCTGGAACCATGGACACGATAGACTTGCCATTCTTAGCCTGCTAACGCTCAGAAAATACACCATAATCTTTACCATACTCGTATAAGCATATAAAACGAGTATTACAACCCAGATATATATTTATATATATACATTCAATATATCAACACCCGCCTTTATGGTGAATGAAGGAAAATAAAACTCCGCTATTGCAGACAAGACATAGGCATACATGATATAATGTTATTGATACCGCCACAAAGCTCAAATTACACACACGGGTCTAGGGTTAACGAACACCGTGACTTTATCTAGCCATGCCACTTATACCTCTTCCTTGAGGTAAAACTCATACTAACCACTTTACCCTACTCCTTACTATCATCTTACTAGTCCTCTTAACTTCTTCGTTAAAAGGAAACTCCACTACGAGCTTCAACCTTAAAGCTCCAACAAAGCCCCACCTCCTGCCGCCATCTAAGCTCCGCACACGATTCTCAAACGAGCGGGCAAAAGATTTCTATAACCTTATAATATGGCAGGAGAACGAAATCTCACAAGAGAAATCAACAATCCTAATCCCGAGGCTCTATAACAAATCGAGAGCAACGCTGAAAGTGTAGTACGCCCGCACAGATTCCTAAGGACACTAGAACCTGATGCTCTGATACCATCTGTAACACCCCGCCTAATAAAATACCGGGCGATCACTCCTATATCAAATTATAACAGGAGTCTCATATAGATCATTCTTAGCATCACTGTCGAAAATCCATTTAATTACTAATAACCTATTAGGCCGGTGTCAAAATTTTAACTTTACTACTCTTTTTAACAATTACAATAAAAACATCCACACAGTTTATGCGTAAATGAAACTGAAAGGAAAAATGAAATGAAATAAATAACCGAATACTCGGTTCAAATATACAACCATATCGAATGTTGTGCAAAATAATAAACAAATACAGTTGAGCCATTGGCCCGAATGCTTATACAGTACCTCCTATCTAGAATACAATGAAAGAAGCGTCTATCAAGAACCCGCATGCATCCACAGCTGCAGCAGCAGACGTCTGACCCGAAGGAAGTGTCATCCAGGCGTCCCTGTGTCTGGACACCTATATATATATATATAATATATAACAAGAGAGGGAAAAGTAGATAAACGGGTCAGAGCCCGAGTTTGAAAATATTTTGCAAGTGCATAAATGCTTTATCTGTTTAGAAAAAGGTTTTCTCATATTTAGATTGGTATCGTACTCCCATGAGATACCCCTCACCTCTCTTCTAAAAGTGCACATCTAGCGCAACTATCTAAAACCTTCAAGTCAAGCTACCCTGCTAAACTAGTCTATCACCCAACCACTATCTACCCCAGATAGTCCAAGTACTAAGGGCTAAACTTCACCCCAGTCTCAACGCTATGCCATGTTCATGCGTGGGGTGTCTCGCAAAGCGAAATCCAAACAAGTAACCCCCCGATACACTACTACACGGCACGGTCGATCGTCGAGATCCGCCAGTCCCTCAGTACAGACAGATATATATAAATATATATATACCATAAGCATTTATAATATTAGAGCACTAAGGATTAAACTTCTCCCCAGTCTCAACACATTACCATATTCGTGCGTGGGGTGTCTCGCAAAGCGAAATCCAAACAAGGAAACCCCCCCCCCCCGATACACTACTATGCGGCAAGGTCGATCGTCGGGATCCATTAGACCCTCGGTACTCGATTCATCCATATATATATATACATTTTACCATAAACATCCGGATCTATCTCCTGGAATGAGGGTTCATATATCAAGTATTTATCAATACTTTCATTTTCTCAAAACTTCCCATTTCCCTTTTTATACTCAGGAAATGTAAATATAAAAGCCAATTCATTATCATGAATTGCTTTAACAAATCATATACTTTTTAAAAGCCAGTTTTATTATCATAAAAATGCTTTTCCATTTTATATCATCCCATTTCCCTTTTTACACTCAGGAAATGTATTCAAAGCCATTTTCATTATCATAAAAATGCTTTGATCATACCATATGCTTCTACGTCCCTTCTTCCATCCGGGAGTGTTACCGAAGCCAAAACCTTTATCCCATTTCCCTTTTTATACTCAGGAAATGTAAATTAAAGCCAATTTATTATCATAAATTGCTTTAATAAAACTAAGACCGCCCCTCCGGGTTTCCCCACTGGACGCGGCCCTAAATGGCTATCATCTTCCAGGGCCTATCAAATAAGACAACCTGGGAACCTACCAACGTCGGGAAGTGGCCATATGCCTGCGGGAAAGTCAAGACCACACACAGAATCCCCTAACCAGCGCAGTAAACAATAATCGCCCATATGGCCTATAGGACTATAGCCACCCTGCATTCATTAGCCAGGGGGCATCACCATAACACACACAACTTCCCTTATGATAGTGATTTAGGGAGGTGTGTAACCATAATTTTGTGATTATGAAAATCATTTACCTTTTTCCCATTTTGAAAATATTCATCTATATATTTTCAAAATCATTTATATCATATCATATATACTTAATCACATAGTATATATATATACCATATATTCCTCCCTGAATATATAAAAATGGCCATATTTGCCAAACCATCTATCGATGACCTATAATCCCAAATATTCTCTCGAGGAATCATAATCATGCTTTCATATTAGCATGATACTAAACCCAAAGTATTCCCAAGCATTCATTAAATCCATACCCCAGATCGTACACTAAATTAATCTGAGGTTCTTTATTTCATCCCGGGGTTTATTCACACTCAATACCATTATCTAGGAGTCCTAATGTGATATCTAGAATCCTCGATAATAATCTCCAAAACCATAGTTTAAATCTCCCTAAACTTTAAAAGGAGAAAACCTTAAAATTTTGCCAGGACCGAATCGATTCGGCCTGCCTAAATTGATTCGCTGTCCGAATCGATTCGAAATGGTTCTACTTTCAAACCGTCTCTTACCGAATCGATTCGGCCCGTCCGAATCGATTCGGCTTGTCCGAAAATTCCAAATCTGCTTAGGGTTTTATATATAACCCCAAACCCAAAATTTAATCCACTCACCATTTAAACTTTAAGTCAGATTTATTCCTACAAACCCAAAGTTTTCCTCTCTCATCAAGTCCTTTAGAGGTCCTAACACTATATTTGAGAACCCCTAATATTTATCGCTAAATAATTCTAGTCTTAATTTCTGACTAACTATTTTGATCTCGGACAACTTTCCGTAGAAAAATCACTATAAATCCAAAAAAAATCACAAAAATACGCGGTCAGTGCCCATGCGATCGCGTCGAAGAGATCTACAAATTTTATTTTTTGACCAAGAGCCGAATCGATTCTCCGTTGACGAATCGATTCGGTTAACACGCAGGTCACTATTCATTATCTTCAAAAAATTTCCAAACCTCCATTATTCTCCATTTTTGTTATTTCTAAGCTCATCCAACAACTCAATAAACATCTAATCCATGTTTTACAACTAACACATCAATTATTTTTGGGTATTAATCTATATCTCTTGGATTTGAACCCTAAAATCCATAAAACCTAGGTTTGGGCATTTCTCCCATTTCAATTTCATTTTATACTCCATTAACATGGTTTTAATACTAGAAATCATTAACAGTTTACATTGCATCAATTTGTAAACTCATATCCAAATTTTACCAAATTTATTTTAAGGGTTCTAACCCTAAATTCATGTTTATACCAATTGTGATATGAGAGGAATGCACAAAATGAAATAAAGCAAGTAAACACTTGCCTGGAGGATGAAATCCGACAACCTCGAGCTGAATCCCGCGAAGTTTTACCGGAGTTTCCCCCACTTCTCCTCTTTTCTCTCCTCCTCTCTCTCTTTCTTCATTCTTTTCTCTTTTCTCTTTTCTCTTTCTCTTTTTCTTCCTCTCTCCCTCTTTATATATAGAGAAAAGGGTTTAACTCCTTAAAACCCAAAAACGACTCGTTTACTCAATTACGAGCCCGTTTAACTCCAAAATTACCCGGAACTCAATTTCGACAATCGGACACTCTTTTTCGACTATCTCGGACATTTCGAGACTCATGGTGCAGTCAAAATTTCCATCCGAGGTACTTGACCGCAAATCACTATTCTAACCCATAAAAGTAAATGCGAGTTTTCTACTCAACATCTTACCTCTTTTGTCGCTATACTCCACGGCGATATGTAATTAAAATATTTCGACCTATGTAGTCCCAAGAATAATCTCAACATACATAAAAAATCATTCATTCCTCGAAAATCTCAAAAATTACTATTTCGAGAAATTCTCCAAATTCCAATTTATACTTAATTATGGAATTTAATTGTCTCAAAAAGGGCGGGTTGTTACAGATAATTTGTAAAAATCACACTTAGACTTAAAAATAAGCCGTTAAAGGGTGAAACCCAAACCAGCCCCCAAGCAACCCCGTTAGAGGCACGAACACCTCACACGGGACCAATGTAACTTGTAGGAACTGGCCGCGTAGTCCCGGGTCTCCCGATTTGAAAATATTAACCAGCCACGAAACGATCCGGTAGGAGGTACGAACACCTCGCATGGGACCAATGTAACTTTTAGGAAAAGACCGTGTAATCTTGGGTCTCCCGGTTTGAGAATACGACGATAATTTGCAAAAATCAACACTTAAACTTAAAAACATGCCGTGAAAGGGTGAAAACCCAAATCAGCCCCCAAACGACCCCGTAGGAGGCACGAACACCTCGCACGGGACCAGTGTAACTTGTAGCAATTGACCGCGTAGTCCCGGGTCTTCCGGTTAGAGAATACGGCGATAATTTGCAAAAATCAACACTTAGACTTAAAAATAAGCCGTTAAAGGGTGAAAACCCGAACCAACCCCTAAACAACCCCGTAGGAGGCACGAACACCTCACACGGGACCAATGTAACTTGTTGGAACTGACCGTGTAGTCCCGGGTCTCTCGGTTTGAGAATATGACGATAATTTGTAAAAATAACACTTAGACTTAAAAATAAGCCGTTAAAGGTTGAAAACCCAAACCAACCTCCAAACGACCCCATAGGACTCACAAACACCTCGCACGGGACCAATGTAACTTGTAGGAAGTGACCGCGTAGTCCCGAGTCTCCCGGTTTGAGAATACGATGATAATTTGTAAAAACCAATACTTAGAGTTAAAAATAAGCCGTTAAAGGGTGAAAACCCAAACAAGCCCCCAAATGACCCCATAGGAGGCACGAACACCTCGCACGGGGACCAATGTAACTTGTAGGAACTGACCGCATAGTTTCGGGTCTCCCGATTTGAGAATATGACGATTATTTTCACTCCTATATGTAATTTTTTAGTTTGAGTAATTTTTTTTTGTAATTTATTGGGTTACTAATATCGTATCTTTTTTGTATCCTATTTTTTTTGCAGGTTAACAGTTTATCATTGGCATTTTTTCACGTGGGACACACAGAGAACTCAATGGTTTATAACAAGGGGTTTATTCATGATTCAATTTTTGTGTGTTACGGCCGTGCGAACTTTTATAGTTTTATTGTTAACTTTTATGGCCGTGCGGGCTTTTGTAAGTTAATTGTTATATTTTGTGGCCGTGAGTGCTTTATTTTAGGCAGGTTTTTGTATTAGCAGGTTTTGGAATGTCCAGAAAATAGAGGAAACTCTGCCCAATTTTTTTTGGCCTGTGAACTATTAAAGACTTGTAATATTTTGAAGTTTGTATGTACATTATTTTATCAACAACGTGCAATATTTTTAATTTGTGATTTTTCGTGCTTTCAATTTTTTTTTTTTTTTCTTTTTATAAAAAAATTTGGCACAATTCAAAACCGTGGCAAAAGTGTATCATATTTTGGCACGGTTTTGAACTGTGCCAAATTTATTTAAATTCTGCCAAAAGTGTGTCAGAAATATCAAATTCTGGCACGGTTTAAAAGTGTGCCAGAAGTGTTCCAGTTTGGTCAAATCTGGCACACTTTTGAGCCGTGCCAGAAAAAAATGGCCATTTTGGAACACCTGATTCTGGCACAGTTCAAAACCGTGCCAGATTTGATTTGGCACAGTTTTAAACCGTGCCAGATTCCTATTTATGGTGTAATGTGTTAGGCCATTGACCGCACCTTTATGAGTACAATGGCGAAATAAGAGGAATGAAGACGACGACATCCTAGAAAGTCGGGTCTCAAAATGGAGAATAGTCGAAAAATGTATCCTAGGTGGTAAATTTCTTATGGAAGTCATATGTTGTGTCAAAAATTGACCAGATTAGAGGTCAATAGGGAGGGTGAGATCGGCTCAATATAGGGCAGTCCAATTTTGGGTTGGATTTACTTGTGGTTGGACATTAATGAGTGGGAAAAGGAGAAATAGGGTTAAAAATAGGGATATGGTTGTTTTGGGTTTTAAAATAGGGGCTAGGGTTTGGTTTGGTAGGTCTAATATGGGTTGCTTGGATGGCAGGGCAGCGGGGTAGGAAAGGGGCTGGATTGGACTGCTGGGGTTGTTTAGTGGTTTGGAGTTTTGTCGGTTGAGGGTGGTGAGGGTTGTCGACAACCTTTAAGGCTGGACGATCCTTGTGGGATGGTTTCTGGGTCAAAACAAGGGCGGGTTGGGGGGCCTTTCTTGGTTAGCGGGGTTTAGGAGGTTGATGAGTGGATTTTTTACGGCAAAAATGTAAGAGCGGTGGTCGAAAATGGGGTCAGGGGGTTGGGTTAGGGTTTTCGATAGTTTTTTTTGGGTTCTTGATTAGCGTTTGTAGATTCTGGAGGGTTAGGGTTTCAATTTTAACACGATAAGTTTCTTAGATTAGGGTTTGGGTAAAAATTGAAGACAAAAATTCATGTAGGACGGGGTGGTAGTTGTGTGGCAGTAGGTGGTGGAGGTGGAGGATGCTGATGGTGGATATGTATGGTGGATGAGATAAAATAGTTGGCATCTCCTCTTTTAGTTGTGATGGAGTTTAGGGTTTTCATTCACCCGATCCTCATTTAGGCATTTATCAATCTTTCGGTTGAAGGGTTACCAGAGTTAGAATCTCAACTCATGACCCGCTTCACACACCTCAACGAACTCCAAGAACCGACCGAGCTCTGATACCAATTTGATATAAATCTTTAAATGCGGAAGCGTTATTACTACACTACATAACAACTATTAACTACACAACAACAACAACAACAATAACAAAAAATAAATAAGACTAGTGATATAGGTTTCTTTCTCTCTCTATTCTCAATTCTCAATATTCAAGGTTAAGTAAAAATGAGGAACAAGGACCCTATTTATAGGAAGAGTAATAAAATACTAAAATAAAGAAAAATGACAATAAACCCTAAACTAAAAATAGAAAATAACGGATAGTCTTATCATGGAGGCACAACCACATGCCATGTGTTGCTACATATCTCATACACATCAGTTTCTCTGATCCATGTGCAGTGCATCAGTTAAATATAAGTATCATTTTTTATTCGTTCTCCGTTTATGGCGAGTTAACTCCAACATCATGGGTTGTTTTCAGTTTTTCAATATTAAAGTGTCATATGATTACATATTGAAGCATCTTATACCCTTGTCTCACTTGAGTCTACATTGTATAAGTGTTCATCTAATTTGAAAATAGAGATAAAATTGAGTCCCCATCCTAGAAACCAAAGAGCCTCAGACTCTTCAATACACTTCATTCCTCTTGTTTGATTGATTAAGGTATAATCACAAACACTCACACACTTTAGGACTACATACATTGCTCACACATTTTGTTATATTGATTGTATGTGTGTTGTCTGTGTTAATTTCCCTTAAAAATATTTTTTATAATTTTTTGGGTTTTTAAAACAAATTTTTCTTAATTAAAAATGCAATTAAGAAGTTTTGGGGTCATTATATAATTTTTGATTGTTGGTTTTATCCCTGTAAAGTTCACTTGGGTAGAAATCGAAAGTGCTAGAGACTATAAGGGGTGTTGTGTAATTTCTTTAGACGCGCGTGTGAGGTTTAATATTAGCCCTACACCTGTCACTCTTGAACCGGTTGGATTTGTGTTTCTTTATAGACACAAAACTGTTGTTGATTGCCAGCCCTTGGATTGATCTTATCAACGCTCTGCATGTGTTCCTTACCAATCCTTATGAAACCCTTATCCTCCAATCATAAGCTTTTTAACCCACCCATCCTCTTAAACCGTTGGATCAAAGTCAATTTGAGAAGACTTAATCTCAGCCCTCGATTTGCCTCTACCTTCTCGATCCTTCTCAGCCCCCTATATAAGGAGGGTAACCCTCAGCCATTAGAAGACTTTTTCCACATCGTCATTTAAAGAGAGAAGAGAGAGAAACCAGAGTTAGAAACCCTAACCCTGTTCGTCCAAACCCTTTTTCAAACCCTAATTCTTTTATCAAAACCAGTTATATACCAAACACAACCTTGAGTGTTTGAGAGTTTTGAGAGTGGTTTGATAGTGATTTCGTGTTATAACCTCTTCGTTTTAAGATCTTGTGTCCAACTTAAGCATTAAGCTAGATCTGTGTTTCTGTTTCATAGAAATTTTAGATCTGAGCTTTTTATGTTACATTACACCTAGATCTGCATTTATTGTTTCTCATCTTGAGAAATATGTTGTTGATTGTTTTCTGTAAATGTTTTCATACTCAAAATCAACAATAACATTTTTTGTTTCTAGTTCTTTTGAAACAAGACCTTTGACCTAGTTGGAATCACACTTGGCAATTTTCAATTTCAAAAGCATTTTCAAAACTCTAAAATTGATTAAGATCTTGATTTGTCTTCTGGGCAAGATTGCTGTGGATTCTGGGTTTATTTTAAAGGTCAAATAAGGTTCAAGTTTCCTAAGAAGAGAGAAACTGAAAATCACAGCATATAAATCTGATTTGTAATTTTTTAGGACTGTTTGTAAAATAAGCGTGAGTGTGTGCATGCATGTGTTAGATCACTATCACAAACACTTACACATTACAACACTAAAAGTGTTGGTAATAAGATCTTGAAACAAGAGTCGTCGTAAAGACTGGAACAAAGTTGAAGTTAGCAAATTGGGAGAACAACATCAACAATCAGAACTGCAGAAAAGTTATAAGGACACCAGTGGGTACATTCTTAAACTTGTATAGGTCTGATTTGTGTGCATGTGTGTTATATAGTTTGTAACTGTTATATTTTATTTTAGTGGATTTTTCTTTTTACTCCATAGAGGGAGTCGTGGATGTTTCCTCAACTGGGTGAGGTTTACCACGTTAAAAATCTCTTGTCATTAATCTTTGTACATCTCCTCATCTCATTCTGATTAGTTTGTTGATTTAAAACTATTTTAGTTTTATTTTTCAAAACTTGTTAACAAATCTTGAACTGATATCGTGCATATTTTTAAACACATCTTGTGATTATACTGATTTGATTTCTAGAAAAGAGTTTCCTAAAAAAATAGTTCGGAGTTACTTAAATAGTTTAATCTTGTATTAAACGGCTTTAGTAACAGTTTTTTCAATTGGTATCAGAGCTTTAGATTTTTTTTTATAGATCTTGTGTTTCTGAAATTGTTTTTTTAAAATAAAAACAATAGAGGAGAAAAATGAAAGATTTGGTAACTTGACCAGACCCCCACTCTTTGATGGAAACAACTTTGCTTAGTGGAAGGTAAGAATGGTTGCTTTCATACAAGCAACCTTGGGAGATGATATCTGGGATATTATTGAAAATGGTTACACTTATCCTACTAAACCATCCACTGAAGTAAGTAATGAGAGGATTAAGAAAGCATTAAGTGAGTTCACACAAGAAGAGAAGAAAACTTCTCGAAACAATAACAAAGGCAAGAATGCTATCTTTATGTCCATAAATGAACATGAGTTCAAAAGGATCTCATCTTGTGCCACTTCTAAGGAAGCTTGGGATACACTGATCATTGCACATGAAGGTGACACTAGAGTTAATGCTGCGAAAACTCAAATGCTTGTTCAGCAGTATAACTCCCTAATAATGTCAGATTCTGAAACCTTTGATGACTTTTACATGAAATTAACTGACATTGTGACTAAATTGCATGCTAATGGGATAACTTACGACATACATGAAATTGTATCTAAAATTCTAAGGTCGTTACCACAAAAATCTGATAACAAAAGATATGCTATTGAGGAAATGTGTGATCAAAATCTCACTCCTGAATTACTCAGTAGTAAACTACGAACTGTGGAAATGGAATTAGAATTTAAGAAACAAATGACCCAGTCCCATAGGAAACAGACTAGTTCCAACTTGAGTTTTTCCACTAAGTTGATGAAACCTAAGTTTACTATTCCCATTGATGATTCTGATGAGGAATATGATATAGATAGTTTGGATAATCAAATTGCCTTAATGTCAAAATAATTTAAGAAAATTGTCAAATTTAGAAATAAATTGGTAAATAGACAAGGCAAGCCAAATTATCCAAATCAGTCTAACTACAAACCTCATGAGAAAGGTCAAGACAAACATCATAAGGACATGAGACCCAACAAAGACTTTAAGAACATTGAATGTTTTAGATGTGGAAAATTAAGACACATAGCACAAGACTGTAGAGTGAAACTGAACACTGCTAATAAACATACTAGGGCCAACATTTGCAAAACATGCGATGATTCGTGTGACTCTGATAATGATGAACCTGAATCTTCTGATGATTTTGATCCTTGCATGTCTTTATTTGCCAATATAATATATAATGATGATATGCCTATGCCCGAGTATGAGAATGATACTAGTAACTCTACATCTGTTGTTATGAATCATGCTGCTACTGGTTTAGATGCTTTAATTTTTAAGAATATTGCTAGTTCTACTACGGGGTGTGTGAGTTAAAGGGAATGGTTATAATGACGATGTCAATGGGTGCGTGAGTTCAAGAATTAAATCCTTAGTGGTCACTTCACATACTGCACTTAGTGACTCAGACACTGAAGACCTCCCTGACATTCACACACTTTATGTGAAAACCCTCAAGAAAAGCACTAGACTAAAGAAGATAATGAAAGATCTCACTAAGAAATTAGAAGATCTAAGTCTGATGGTTAAACTTAACGCTGAAGAGTATACTACCCAATGTCTAACTCATCAAAATGAAGTCAAAACTTTTGATCAAAAATTGAAGAATTTGATTGAAGAAAATGAAACTCTGGAGAAAAAATATAAAAGGACGTTATTAGAATTGGAACAATCCAAAGAAAAGACAGCAACGGTCTTAAAAAAATTTGCAAAATTTGTAAATAATTCAAACTGTTTTGATGGATTTGTTGCTGATTCCAAAACCAATTCTGATGATCGAACTGGAATAGGATTTTGCCCCAATTTGATGACTCAAACTAAAATCCTTGAACCAATTAAGTTTGTGTCAGGAGGCAAAAGACCTGTAGAAACTTGTCCAGACTTTCATTCTTTGAAAAATGAGTTTGACAAAAACAAATCTAAGTTTGATATTGGGGAATCAAGTTACTCTAAGTGTGAAAGCTCACCTAAGACTAAATATATCTGCCCCCTATTAGGAAGAGTGATTCGGTCTTTCAAACTGTACTCCCTAGGAATAAGGTTCAACCTCAAAATTTCATCAAGTCTATGTTTAAAGACTTTTTTAAGGAGATACCATCTTCGAGCAATCTATACTGCTCTTAATGTGACTTATATGGTCATTCCTTTGAAGGTTGTTATTCTAGACGTGTAGTCAACCCTGTCTATAATTCTCATGTGTACTAAAACTTTAACAATTCGAGGAGAAGCTGTAACAATTATGTTCTTCCTAGACAACCAGACAAAAACTCTAACTATAGAAGGAGAAATACTAAACCTAAAAGATCATTTCCAAGAAGGATTCTGAGACACTTTTCTAAACCAAATGCTCATACTTGTCATAAAATTCAACCTCATACGCAAAACATTTTTCAACAGAAATCCAATGCTCGCAAATTTTATCAATTAAGAGCAAATAAGCGCAAAATGAAAACAAGAGCTATTTGGGTTAGAAAAGATGAACTAATACCCCAGATGAAGTGTAATATTGTTATTACTTCTTTAAAAGCTGAACACACTCCCTCTGGTTGGTATTTAGATTCTGGATGTTCAAAACACATGACTGGGGATGGTACCAAACTTTTAAATAAAACCAGCTTTACTGGAGGAAAAGTTATTTTTGGTGATAGTGTATCATCTCAAATCATTGGTAAATGAACTCTCCAAGAAGAAGGATTACCCTTACTTGAAAATGTTCTTCTAGTAAAAAGTCTTAAGGCAAACCTACTCAGTATCTCGCAATTTTGTGACTCAAATTATACTGTCACCTTTTCAAATAATAATTGCAAAATTTTAAATGAAAAAGGTAAGTGCATTATTATAGGACTCAGGACTCCGGACAATTGTTATACTGTTCAAAACAGTGTTGAGGTCTGTAACATTGCCAGAATGGATGATAATAGGATATGGCATAATCGTATGGGTCACATAAATTACGAAAATCTTAGTAGACTGTCTTCCCAAGAAATAGTTAGAGGTATTCCTAAGATCAAACCTATTTCTAATATTATCTATGGATCTTGTCAAGAAGGAAAAATTGTTAAGGCCCCTCATAAGAAAGTCAAAGATATCCTTACCTCTAAACCCTTGGAGCTCATCCATATGGACCTAATGGGTCCTTCTCGAACTGTTAGTCTCTGTGGACACAGTTACATTATTGTTATGGTTGATGACTTCACCAGATTTACTTGGGTAGCTTTCTTAAAACAGAAATCTGACACTTTCCAAACTTTTTTGAAAATCTTACTTCGCATTGAAAATGATAAAGATACTCAAGTAATTTGAATTCGCAGTAATAGAGGTGGAGAATTCATTGATACTGGTGTTATAGAGTATTGTGACTATAATGGTTACAAACATGAATTTAGTGCTCCTAAGACTCCTCAATAGAACGGTATTGCTGAGAAAAAGAATCGTGCCCTTCAAGAGATGGCACGTGTTATGATTCATGCAAAATCCTTACCTAAGTATTTTTGGGTAGAATCTATTCGTACTGCATGTCATATTATCAATAGGGTCTATCTTAGAAAGAATTCTAAACAAACTCCTTATGAACTTTGGTATGGAAAAAAGCCTAATCTTAAGTATCTTAGAACCTTTGGTAGTACGTGTTATGTCTGCAAAGATAGAGAACACTTATCCAAATTTGAGACTAGTGGAGATAAAGTCATCTTTCTAGGATATTCTCCCAACAGTAGAGCATACCGAGTCTACAATCTTCGCACTAATTCCTTAATGGAATCCATAAACGTAATTGTAAGTGACACTACTATAGAGAGTAAGACTGGAGAACCAACTATTGTGGATGAGTCTAAAAATGTTTTAGAAAAAGACTCTCTAGAAATAGATGATTCTTTACCAATTCAGACACCTGAAGTACCTATTTGGGTTGCTAAAGACCATCCCATAGACAACGTTGTTGGTAACCCCAGTGAACCTGTTCGTAAAAGATCTCAATTATGAAACTATGCTCATTATGCATGTTTTGTTTCCCTTAAGGAACGAAATAATGTTAATGAAGCATTGCATGATCCTCATTAGATTTCTGCAATGCAGGATGAACTTCTTCAATTCGTCATTCATGATGTTTTGTATCTTGTACCCAGGCCTGATCACAAAAAAGTTATTGGCACACGTTGGATATTTAAAAATAAATTCGATGAAAGTGGGATAGTCATTAGAAACAAAGACAAATCAGTTGCTCAAGGATACTCTCAAATTGAAGGAATAGATTTTAATGAGACTTTTGTTCCTGTTACTCGATTAGAATCTGTTCGTCTTCTCTTTCCCATAGCTTGCTACTTACACTTTACGCTTTATCAAATGGATGTCAAATCTGCCTTCCTTAATGGAATATTAACCGAGGATACCTATGTAGAACAACCAAAAGGATTCATTGACCCTAAATATCCAAATCATGTCTTTCGTCTTAAAAAGGCTTTGTATGGCCTAAAACAAGCACCAAGAGCCTGGTATGAGCGTCTTTCCAATTTTCTCTTAGACAAAGGGTTTAAGAGAGGAGGAAATGATCAAACCCTTTTCGTCAAACATTTTGACAAAAATATCATTATAGCTCAAGTTTACGTAGATGATATCATCTTTGGATCAACCTCTCATAATGAAGTTAAATCTTTTTTTGAAATTATGCATAAAGAATTTTAAATGTCTCTTATGGGGGAGTTGCAATTCTTCTTAAGTCTTCAAGTTTAACAAAATTCAGAAGGACTATTTATTTCGCAATTAAATATGCTTTAGAGATTGTTAAAAAATTCGACCTTGAGAGTGCAAAAGATTCTAAAACTCCCATGAGTACTACGATCAAACTGTTTAAGGATGAAACTGGAAAATTCATAGATCCGACTTTATATCGTAGTATGATAGGAACCTTGCTATACCTTACTGCCTCGCGTCCTGATATTATGTACGCTGTTTGCGTATGTGAACGTTATCAAAATAATCCTAAAGAGATCCATTTAACTTGTGTTGAAAGAATTACAAAATACATTAAAGGCACTCTAAATTTAGGACTTTGATACACCAATGATACTCCTAGCACTATAATAGGATACACTGATGCCGATTTGGCAGGGTGTACTGATGATAGTAAGAGAACATTAGGCGCATGCTACTATATTGGTAATAACTTGGTACGTTGGAGTAGTAAGAAACAAAACTGCACTTCTTTATCTACAGTCGAATCTGAATACATAGCCGCTGGCCGTTGTTGTGCTCAATTACGTTGGCTTAAGCAAATGCTAAGTGATTATGGTATTAAAGAGGAACAATTACATATCTATTGTGATAATCAAAGTGCGATCAATATCTCTAAAAATCCTGTTCAACACTCGCGAACAAAACACATAAAAATAAGACATCACTTTATATGCGAATTAGTTGAAACTAAGGAATTAGAAATCAATTATCTTCTTACTGATTTGCAACTCGCAACTATGTTTACCAAACCTTTGGATTACAATAGATTCATTTCTTTGCGTAAATAAATAGGAATGGTTTTGCTAATTAAACTTTTGGATTTGCATAATTTTTTCCCTTTGTCCATTTGAGACAAAATGGGGGAGAAATTTGAGTCAAATGAGTTAATTTATTTTGTACATATTCTAAAGAGTTTGATCTTTGTGATTATTTGCTGGATTCTGCACAGTTATTCTCAACAGTTGTAATAGGGTATTGAATTGTAATTAGTTGAGTTATTTAATTTTCCTTTCTAGGAAATGGGTAGATAGAATTTTTGTATAGGAATAGGTATTTCCTTTCTTTTTGTCGCCATAAGAGTCCAAGCACACTCAAAGGAGATTTTGTCTCATATTTTCAAAGGGGGAGATTGAAGCATCTTATACCCTTGACTCACTTGAGTCTACATTGTATAAGTGTTCATCTAATTTGGAAATAGAGACAAAATTGAGTCCCCATCCTAGAAACTAAAGAGCCTCAGACTCTTTAATACACTTCATTCCTCTTGTTGGATTGATTAAGGTATAATCACAAACACTCACACACTTTAGGACTGCATACATTGCTCACACATTTTGTTATATTGATTGGATGTGTGTTGCGTGTGTTAATTTCCTTTAAAAATATTTTTTATAATTTTTTGGGAATTTTTAAAACATTTTAAAACAATTTTTTCTTAATTAAAAATGCAATTAAGAAGTTTTGGGGTCATTTTATAATTTTTGATTGTTGGTTTTATCCCTGTAAAGTTCACTTGGGTAGAAATCGAAAGCACTAGAGGCTATAAGGGTGCTGTGTAATTTCTTTAGACGCGCGTGTGAGGTTTAATATTAGCCCTACACCTGTCACTCTTGAACCAGTTGGATTTGTGTTTCTTTATAGACACAAAACTGTTTCTGATTTTCAGCCCTTGGATTGATCTTATCAACGCTCTGCATGCGTTCCTTACTAATCCATGTGAAACCCCTATCCTCCAATCAGAAGCTTTTTAACCAACCCATCCTCTTAAACCGTTGGATCAAAGTCAATTTGAGAAGACTTAATCTTAGCCCTCGATTTGCCTCTACCTTCTCGATCCTTCTCAGCCCCTTATATAAAGAGGGTAACCCTCAGCCATTAGAAGGCTTTTGACACTTCGTCATTTAGAGAGAGAAGAGAGAGAAAAGAGAGAGAAACCAGAGTTAGAAACCCTAACCTTGTTCATCCAAACCCCTTTTCAAACCCTAATTCTTTTATCAAAACCAGTTATATACCAAACACAACCTTGAGTGTTTGAGAGTTTTGAGAGTGGTTTGATAGTGATTTTCGTGTTATAACCTCTTCGTTTTATGATCTTGTGTCCAACTTAAGCATTAAGCTAGATCTGCGTTTCTGTTTCATAGAAATTTTAGATCTGAGCATTTTATGTTACATTAAACCTAGATCTGCATTTATTGTTTCTCGTCTTCAGAAATCTGTTGTTGATTATTTTCTGTAAATGTTTTCATACTCAAAATCAACAATAACATTTTCTGTTTCTAGTTCTTTTGAAACAAGACCTTTGACCTAGTTGGAATCACACTTGGCGATTTTCAATTTCAAAATCATTTTCAAAGCTCTGAAATTGATTAAGATCTTGATACGTCTTCTGAGCAAGATAGCCGTGGATTCTGGGTTTATTTTAAAGGTCAAATAAGGTTCAAGTTTCCTAAGAAGATAGAAATTGAAAATCACAGGATATAGATCTGATTTGTAATTTTTTAGGACTGTTTGTAAAAATAAGCGTGAGTGTGTGCACCCACGTGTTAGATCAGCATCACAAACACTCACACACTACAACACTGAAAGTGTTGGTAATAAGATCTTAAAAAAGAGTCAATGTAAAGACTGGAACAAAGTTGAAGTTAGCAAACTGGGAGAACAACATAAACAATCAGAACTGCAGAAAAGTTATAAGGACACCACTGGGTACATTCCTAAACTTGTATAGGCCTGATTTGTGTGCATGTGTGTTATATAGTTCGTAACTGTTGTATTTTTTTTAGTGGATTTTTCTTTTTACTCTGTAGAGGGAGTCGTGGATGTTTCCTCAATTGGGTGCGATTTTACCACGTTAAAAATCTCTTGTCATTAATCTTTCTACATCTCCTCATCTCATTCTCATTAGTGTGCTGATTTAAAACTATTTTTGTTTTGTTTTTCAAAACTTGTTAACAAATCTTGAACTGATCTCGTGTATATTTTTAAACACATCTTGTGATTATACTGATTTGATTTCTAGAAAAGATTTTCCTAAAAAAACAGTTCGGAGTTACTTAAATAGTTTAATCTTGTATTAAACAGCTTTAGTAACAATTTTTTCACATCTGAGATTTGAGTATAAAATAATCAATGGAATTAAAAGTGCTTCAAGTGTCTTATGTTTCCTCCTTTTTTTCTCTATTTCAATGTTTTTTTAATGTACCAAATAAGGTTACCCCTTAGTTGATAAACAAAGAAGGTTTAAAAGGATTTGAGGGTAAGTGTGGTTTATGAATCAATATCATATCAATTTCTTATAAATATATACTTCTTTGTAACTTCTTCATTTTTTTGTAAATAAAGATGCATATTCATGAAAATAATGATTATAAATATATCACAAGAGTAATATCATTCTAATATGCATATATGTTTCTTTGTTTAGTGATAATTACGAGTGCAACTATTTCACAATCATCTATTCTAAATAGTAGGGGTGTTCAAAAAACCGACTGGACCGACGGACCGAACCGAACCGAGCCGAACCGACTACTTTTTTTCGGTCTTTTTTCTTAATCGGTCCGGTCTCGGTTTATTTTTTTGGAGGACCGACCTAGTCGGTCCGGTCCACGGTTTACAGATTCAAAAACCCTGTTAGGACCGACCCGGACCGACTATATATAAAATAATATATTTTTACATACATATGTATATATATAAGATAAACAAATAGTGAAAATATTAATTTTAATATTTGATTAGTATAAATTATAGTTTAATCCAATACTAGTTTTGTTTTAATTGTAAATTTTGATATTTTTTAGTTTTTAATATTTGGAAAAAATAGACTCGGGTATATTTTTATTATTATAAATGATGTAATTCATTAATGTGAGGACCGACGGGTTAGACCGGACCGACCCTATAAAAAACCGAACCGACTAGGGTCGGTTAACCGACATTATCGGTCCGATCTCGGTCCATTTTTTTAGAGGACCGACCAAGTCGGTCCGGTCCAAAAAAAACCTTAAAACCGAACCGGACCGGACCGCGAACACCCCTACTAAATAGTTAATGCTGGGTAGAAAGCATATAATATCACAAAATAAATATTTACATGGTTCGGAAATGGCCTACATCTATGGGGTGTTTAACTTTTCTTATTATACTTTTCTAGTTTGATAACAAGGATTACTTGTCCCCTTTTTCGTTGGGCCAGGGTTACATTTATAGAGAGGGATGATTTGGAGCCGTGTAGGACCTTTTTCTCCCATTGATTAGATCGCAGCTAGATTGTGCTTATCTCCTTCGAGATTCTCGCTCGGTGTAACTTATCTTGGATATCTTGTGTAACGTTTTTTACCCATCCAATGTGGGTCGACCTCTATTTGAAGCCAAATATTTAGGTTGCTTGGTTCATTCTCGATAATTTCCCCTAAATCTCTACAACTTAAATGGGATAAAGAGGTTTGAGAGGTTGGTCGGACAAATGGTTGGTAGTCGTTTGAGATTGAACCCACTTGGAAAGATCTTGAAGACGGAGTTGTGAGTTAGCCAGCTATATTCTGCTTGTTGGGTTTTTAGAGGTTATGCTCGTAATTTTTCAATTTTATTAGGGGTACGCTAGTAAAATTTCCCTTTTAAAAAATGAAGCGCCTATTGTAATTAATGAACTTTGGGCTTTGTTCCCAACTGATGAGACGTTTCGAATTTTAAGCCAAGTTAGCAAAAGTTTTCCACCGCCATTTCATTCCACCACTTCACCTAGTCAAAGCATTTGGGAGTTTCATCTTTAGACTTCATTTGTAAGTTTCCTCTATTCTCCAGATACGTTTACATTTTCCATTTTTCTGCAACGATTATTCATTTTTTGATTCCTCTGTGACGGTTTCTTTGAACATCTTCATATATGTTACTTTCTCTGATAAAAACACGGTTTACTTTGTGAATGAGATAATTGTGGGGCAATTTGGGGAGAAATATTCTATCCCTCCAAGGGTAATCATAGAATGCACCAATATTCCAGTGGATTTCTATAATGTTGAGGGTGGTCACTGGATTCACACCAACTGGTAGTTGAAGTGGGTACCCTTCCCCCAATTAATTATTTTTTAGAAGTTTGCCATTTTTTAGAAGGCGTCCTTGCCTAGTGTGCCCAAATACTTGAAGAATCGTGAACGATGTTCATAGGATTAACAAACTGTACAGGACCTAAATAGGGATCCCAGAACTTAGGTACTGATATTTATCATCTCAGACGACCAATATCATATTTTATCTGAAGGCGAGGAAAGCGGATAGGATTTTAGTTGTCAATCTCCCCATTTCTAATAAGGGATACTAGAATTAGGGCTTTATTGCCAAAATTGGCAACATTCACCCATTCCCAAGGGTGAAGAATATAAAGATTTTTTGTGCCGTATCATAGGGTGAGAATAAGTTAATTTTGCCTTTTCTCTTTATGCTTTTGTTTTGCTCATTGAAGTAGGTATTGATTATGATTTCTTTCTGTGTTTTCCTTCAGTTCTCTCAAAGAAGAAGGGTCCTTCCCATTTTAACCTAGAGGAATTGATCAAGGTTTGGAACTTAAGGAAACCACTTATTCCAGATAGAGAGAACCCCAGGTCGTCATCTTTCCTACTTGAGTACACTAACTACACAACCATCTTTACAGCTAGTTCTGTGGACTCTATTCTTGACTTACCAATCTCTTCTATGAGTGAGATATCTTTTCGGTTTTCCACTTCGTCTTCCTTTGAGCCTTTAAACATAAACACTATCCTAACCATTGAGGAGGACGTGATGGCTCCCAAGAAAAGAAACCTTAACCTTGTTGATGAGCCTGACCTTCCCTTTTCCCCAAAATCTAAAGGTCCAAAAAGAAGGAAGACAGAGGTCCTTCCAATCTTTTTACTTTGACAGGATCCCCAGACCAAGATAAGAGCAAGAAGGACAAAGTTTCCCCCCTCCTCCTTTGTCATTATTACCTCTAAGAAAGGGGATGCCCTTAACTTGGGGAAGGGCCACCAAATCATGTCGGTGGCTAAAAATCCATCATCGACCTCTGATTTGCTAAGGGGAGCCGTGATTACGCTTGGTCGAGAGCAAGTTCATAAGTTGATGTCTGATCAACTCTCTTCTCATGTCGCTTAGGTGTTATCTCTGGTAATTTTAACTTATAGTGATTTTATGCTTTCTTTTTTTGCTTTGGTCGCTGAATTGATATGATTTCGTTCTTGTAGTTTGTGGAATATTTTATTGCAATACTTGATAGATGATCTAACCAGTCCAAGGTCAATGTTGATATAAAAATTAGTCAACTGATGTGGACCAGTTATGATAAGACACGTGCCGTCCAACATGGCATAATTATGTACACCGACCCACTTGACATGCCGAGCTACTCAAAATACCGAGCAACTATCTGGGAAGACCAAACGACCAAGACAGATTTAATGAATATTCTTATTATGTACCGATACAAATACCTATCTAATAATGGCATTTTATCTATTCACATGGGCAGCCTAAGGGCTATAAATACATTGTAATATCCTCATAACGGGTAAGCTATCATAGGCAAGAGCTAATCAAGATTTAGGCAAAACACCCAGCAATACATGACAGTGGACGTAGGCCATTTCCTTAAGGCTGAACCACTTTTAAAAATCCTTTATCTTATTTCTTTATTCATATTTATCTGTGATTAATTAATTAGATCAAATCTAGTTTTTTACATCAACAGATTGGCACCGTCAGTGGGAACGACTATACATAGCGTTTTTCACTAAAAAATCATCAAAAATGGATGATATCCCAGAATCTAGCCACATGAATAATAACGGCAATCCCCCAAATCCCTCGGTTCCTCCAAATACACAAGATCTCACTGGGATCCTGGTAAATCTGGCTCGAGTACAAACGGCCATGCAAGAAACCATGTGATAGTTCATCCAAACTATCCAAAATGGAGGATCTACCTAGTCAGGACAGGGTAGAGTTCGTAGAAGCATGCATCCACCATCCTCCAGATCTAGACACACTAAAGTTCGTCATGCCGAGAATTCAAGTGAACCATCTTATCACCCTGGCTTGACTTCACTTATAAGAATTCTGGATTCTCAGGAAGATGTTACTCTAATTCCAGAACGAATAAGTGCGCTGAAAAGGTCGAGTAGAGTCTCTCTGTTCGATCATTTGGGCCCTAGGAAAAACAAAAATCCTCCTTAGATTGCGTCGAGAAATTCTCAAGGACCAAATGATTTAAGGGAAGGCTCAGCCCACTCACATCCCAATCTCAGGCATGTAGCTCGTACAGAAAGATCCCAAGAGGAGAATTCTGTGCGATCTTTTTCTCGTAAACCATAAGCTAGAGATGATGCATGGAAGGGTTCCATTTAGAGATTGGAAGGCAGGTTAGGGTAGATGGCTAAGGTTAAGAACCTCCAACAAAGAACCTTTATCAAGGGATCTTCATTTTTACAAGAAATTATGGATTTCCCCACACCATTAAAATTCAAGGCTCCTGTGGTAACGCATAAATATGATGGCAAAACCGATTATGTTCTCTACATAGAGCAGTATCAAGCTGCAACTGACATCTACGCGGTCCCAGACGAAATGAGGTTCAGGGCATTCTCAGGAAACATCACTGGATCTGCTCAAATATGGTACAATAGCCCTCCTCGGGGGTAGATCGTAACCTTCCATCAGCTGGCCGAGCTCTTCATAGGTAATTTCTATTTTGGTGCAAAGCCGATTACAAGGGTAGCACATCTATTGAGCATTAGACAGAAAGCGGGATAAAGCACCAGGGATTATATCACTCATTTTAACAATGAGAAACTGGAAGTCATTGACTATGAGGAGAAGACAACCATCAAGGCTCTCATAAGTGGTCTTTTACCAGACAAGCTGCACTACACCCTCGCCAAGGATCCCCCAAATCCATGGCTAAATTTATGAATAAAGCATCCAAAATTATGAACGCCGAAGAAGCTATGGCTGCAAAGAAGAATCCAGAGGCAAGGGATGAAACTAAAGCTGAAGGCAAATCGGAAAGGAAAGATCACAAGCATAATGGTAAGGGCAGGTAGTCAAAAGGCAAAGAAGCATTAAACCATATGAGGAGATACGCAAATTATAATCCCTTAAAGGTGGATATAAACCACATTCTGGAAGAAATCAAGAACAACGAGGAACTGAACTGACCAGGAAAACTGAAGTCAACCCCTAAAAGAAGGGACCAATCCAAGACATCAAGTATCCTGATTGGCCAGCTCATGTGGTGATGGTGAAGAAGAAAAAAAACAAGTAGAGAATATGTGTGGACTTCACAGACCTAAATAAAGCTTGCCCAAAAGATCATTTCCCTCTGCCCAGGATATATCAGCTAGTAGATGCCACTTCGGGGCATGAATTGTTTAGCTTCATGGATGCCTACTCCGGATACAATCAAATTAAAATGAAGCTAGAAGATAGGGAGAGTACCTCTTTCATTACCCCACGAGGAACATATTATTACAATTTTATGCCTTTATTTGCAGATATGGTCTGCCACATGCTTTTATCACTGATCATGCTACCCAAATTGATAATGAGGAGTTCGCTGCATACTATTTACAGTCTAACATTCAAAAGATTCATTCTGCTCCGGGTTATTCCCAAAGTAACGGACAAACAGATGTGACGAACATAACTCTATTGAATGGGTTAAAGAAAAGGTTGGATGATGCTAAGGGAAACTGGATAAACGAGTTGCACTCAGTGCTATGGACTTATCGAATAACTCCCCAAACAGTAACTGGGGAATCTCCTTACATGTTAGCTTTTGGGAGTGAAGCAGTGATACCTGCTGAATTAGGACTACCTACTCATAAGGTTTTTAATTTCAATTCTACGGTAAGTGACTTGATAAGACGTTTGGACTTGGACATGCTCGAAGAAGTCAGAGAAGATGCAGCAATTCGAAATGCATCTTATCAGCAAAGGACCGCCATGTTTTACAATAAAAGATTCAAGAAATGTGATCTCAAGGAGGGAGATTATGTGCTCAAGAAGGTAATTCAAAAGCACAATAAATTGGAAGCCAAATGACATGGGCCCTATCGTGTCACAACTGTTGTTCGACCTGTCACTTACCGAATAAAAACTCTAGAAGGAGAAGCATTCAAGAATCCTTGGAATACAGAGAACCTGCGAAAGTATTACCAGTAATGTAACTACACATGTACCCCATTGTTTCAGAATAAATGAAAATGCGGATTTCCCGATATTCGCTTGTGTTAATTTTTCGGAGTAATAGTGCTACACACTAACCTAACTCAGTAACAACAATTTTTTTCTCAATAAAGTTGGTCGGCATCAGTACAAACACCAACAAAGTTGGTCGACATCAACAATCACCAACTATAAGTTGGTCGACATCAACACAACCAACAATGTTGGTATAACAATCGAGCAAGGCAAGGCTTGTTTGATTATGGGTGACCCAACTGGCATCTAAACTAGACAAGAAGATGGGTAAAATATCCACTGCCTAGGCACCAAGGCAATTATTTACATAAATGATTGCTAGAACTAAGCATGAACACGGGATAAAAATAATTTCATTCTTTAGGCACTTATGGGTGATAAGTCACTACAAGTAGGTAAACATATGGGAAAAAGTTCCATTGTCTAGGCAATCAAATCAAAAAAGTAAAAATTGTATACTCAACAAAGTACAACATGATTATAGTTGATCTTATAAAGATTGACAAGATAGATATCATACAATGAGTTTATTTCCAAGAAAATAAAATTATAAAAAGTTTATTTTTCTTCGTTAAACAATCACTAACGAAATACAAATAGCCTATTCTATTGGTTTCTTTCCTTCAGATTTAGGTACAGGCTCCATTCCAGCTGGAGGATCATCTAGAGAAAAAGAAGAGTTGATAAAATTCAAATCTTGCAGCATTCTGGTGTTGCTCGAGCTGGTCCAATCAAGCAGATATTGACGTCGGGATATCTCAAAATCTTCATGAAGATTATAGTCACCAAGGTATTTGTAAATCAAACACTGAGGAACAGAGCTGGCTGGAATCCAGATAACATATAATTTAAAAGGAGGCACTGGCATATCAAGTAATCCGAGCTCATACCAATCCCACAACTTTGTTCCTTGTTCGACCTTCATCACAGTTAAGGCGTTCAACCATCCCTGTTTGTATCCCTCATTGTTGGTTTATTTTAACTTGGCATCAAAATGACATAAAGCTTCATTATATACCCCCATCCAAAACTCTCTGGGCTATTTTTGGAATTGATAAGTCAATCGTTCAACATGCTAATGAAGACGCTTCACCAAATTTTATTTACTCTCCAATGAAGAACTCTGGTTGGATAGTTGCTCAGTAAGAGTTTGTTTTTTTGGGACATCTCAGCTAAAGCTTGATTTTTCGCCTTCAGTTGAACAACTTGATTTTTTTAGGCCTCTTGAGTCCTAATCTCTTCAATGTTGCTCCGACCAGCTCTTGCTCTACCTCGCGAAGATGATATAGGTCTGGCCCTTTTCAAAGTTTCTAACTCTTCCCTCAAAGAGGCATTCTCAATCTCCAAAAATGAAAAAACTTCATCATTAACTGGGATCAGATCTCCAGACGAAGCAGCAGATTTTAGCTGACTTAACTCTTCCCTTAAAGCAATATTTTCCTCTTCCAGCAGCTTAGCAATATTTCTATGCTCCTCAATCTCAAGTTTTAACACTCTCTCTCTCTTATTATGGACTGAAATAAATTTGTCATAACCCCTATCAGCACTCAACTGTTGGTACTTCTTCTCATAACCTTCATGCAGAAGAGCAGTGGCTTCTTTGTGTTGAAGTTGAAGTTCTTCGATCAATCCCTCAAGATCCTCAATCATTTTATAGTAAGCCGCTCTATTTGCAATAGCTCGATCAAGTAGACATTTTAAATATTGGTAAGCATCAATTGCGCGTTCAGAGGCATCAGACCCAAGAATATCAATTATTTGTGCTTCAGTGAAATCTGTACGACCAACTTTGAAATAATCAGTACACTTCTTCATCAACTCTGTATCATGAGCTGATAATAATTCCATCCTGGCAATGAACCAGTAAGGAAAAGTAAAACCAGATCAACACCAGCATAGCTATATTGAACAATTAAAGGAAAAACTCATAATAAATAACAAAGTCCATTTTATTGATTATAAGAGAGGAGAATACAACCAAAGGTACAAAACAAAAAGGGGAAAAATAGAGAAAAGCAGTAAATTTCGGGATAACTTTATACCTTCTCCTTATTCCCTATAACATCATCAGTTGATTTTTAGGAAGGAATTGGTTGCTCGGTAGGCATTTGGCGTTTCTCGGCAGAACTGATTGTCTGCTGAACTTGCTCGGAGGACTGAGGGATATTAGCAGCAGGTATTTATTCTACTATCAATAAAGAAGATTCATGAGATCCATCTTCATCTTCATCTTCTTCTTCTTCTTCTTCTTCTTCTTCTTCTTCTTCTTCTTCTTCTTCTTCTTCTTCTTCTTCTTCTTCTTCTTCTTCTTCTTCTTCTTCTTCTTCTTCTTCTTCTTCTTCTTCTTCTTTAATAGCAGGAGGAGGGCCATGAGCATGTCTATGAAATAGCTCAAAATCCTCAGCAACATTCAACTCTTTCAAAGCTATAGTTCATCCATCCCTGAAGAATTTCAAACTTCCATACTCCATTTGGGTAGAGGTAGCTGTTATAGCTTTGTTCCACCATTTGTCCTAGCCAGAGCTAAAGGCCTTCTTCATAGCAACTTTTCTCTTCACCCTTTCCGAGTAAGTCTTTTCCCTAAGAATCTCTTCGACAGACTTCACCTTCTCTTCAAGGTCTTTCTTACGCCGTTCAGCCTCTTCAAGATTGCCCTCAACTTCCACCTTGCTGGAAATAGCAACCTTATATATTTCCTCTGCCTCCTTGAAAACATTGACATCTTGTTAACGAGCTGTATCAGCCTCTCGCCGAGCTGCATCATCTTCCTTGGTAACTTCCTCAGCTTTCTATTGAGCTGTTTCAGCAGACTTGATTCTATTTTCCCAAGCAACTTTGTCTTCCTCATACTTCTGTCGGTACTCCACCAAAGATTTTTACAACCCAACAAGGGCTTCTTATACTCCACTAGATGAAGTTAAAGCCTTGATAGACTCATCCTTCTCTAGGATATTATTAAAGTACACCAAAAATTATAAGAGAAAAGAAGCCCAAGTCATAGGATGATCATTGTACAAAAAGGTAAAATGGGAAGTGTGATAATACTTACAAATGAAAGATGTTGGGCTGCTAAGTCAGTAACCTTCTCCCGAGGAGTGGAAGTCTCAACAACTCGGCAGTCAGGAAGAGTTCAAGACCTGATCAATTTCTTGGCCAAACCAGGAGTAATTAGTGCTGGAGTACTAACTCTCAAATAAGGTACCTCAACCCAAAAGGTTGGGCAACAGCATCCACAGTCTTCTCAGTATTCTCAAAGGAGCAGCTTTAATCAAAGGTGCTGCCACTTATTGAATAAGGACAACCCCTTCAATCAAAGGTGCTGCCTCTTTAGGAGCAACAATGGGCTTCTTTCTGATGTCCTTAACAGTTGTGACTGCTCCACCAGATGGAGCAACATCCTTTTTCTTTGTCCTTTCAGCTGGGACATCATCTTTTCTTTTCTTCGCCCCATCAGTACCAGGGGCAACCTTGGCAAAGAGATCGGACATTCTCATTTTCTTCGTCATCAGGTCAGCAATAGAAGTACCCAAGACAGAGGAAGATTCTTCAATAAATGAAGAAGATGTTGGAGCCTGCTCAAGGTTAATCACCAAGGGAGGAACAAGAGGTTGAGCAATAAAAGAAGAAGTGGTGTTCTTGTATCGCAACAAATAGGAATCAGACCTCACGTGTTCCCCAGCTATTACTTGATGCAATTCTCAGATAAATTTCAAAGCTTTTACATTAATATCACTCTCTTTTGGGGATTTTCTCTTACTATCAACTGCAACATACAAAAAATAAATGTCAGTGACGCATTTTATCAAACAAAAATAGAGCTCAATTGAAAAATAAAAATAACCTATCCCATTGCCATAAAGTGGACATCTGGGACCTTGGTACACGTCTTTCCCCTTTATTGGGGGGAGGGGGGGTGTTGCCAATTTTTCATCACAATCCTATGTTTAAAATAATCCCTATTAGCATCAGGGAGATTGACCACTAAAGGTGGTATCGCTAGTAACTCGTTTATAACAGTACATAATTTCAGGAATCCCTTGACGAGTTCCATGAATCTGATTCAACCTATGTACGCCATTAACTACCCTCCATGTATTTGAAACTACTCTTGCAGGAACAGTATCCAAATATTGGCAAAATTCCAAACACAAGGGATTAGGCGGGAAATAAAAACCACATTCTGCTATAAAAATAGAAGGAAACCAATGTCCCTCAGCTAGAGAAAATAGATCAGAAGGGAAAGGAGGTTCTTCCAAAGTAACCCAAGAGGGAATCCCAAAATTGTCCCTAAACTTATCCAATGATTCGATAAGGTAAACCATGATGGCTAAATTGAAGAAAGAAGAAAGAAGGAAGAAGTTCTTACAAAAAAAATCAAGAAATCAGCTAAGGCAGATGAAATGAGAAGACGATCGTAAGAAGAAAAGTGAAAAGACAGAAAGTTTGAGAATCTAGATGGAAAAAGGTAGAGAATAATCTATTTTTACCGCCTTTATATACGCTGCTTTGGAAAATGGGAAAAATAATGATTACAAATGACGACAATTACATTTTCGGCGGCTAAACGGTAAAAGTTCCCAAGCGTTCGCAAAAAATTCAAAATATTTACAAGTTTGCCACTTCGTGCTCAAAACTAGTATGTTGAGAAGAAAATTTCACAAGTGTCGAAGGGCTGTAACCAAACAAGTCATGGAAAATTGCGCCCGAGCAATTTTTGGGCATAATATTTCACTCTCTCGTATCCAATCTCAACTATGAAATATTGGGGGCTTCTGTTGATATAAAAATTAGTCAGCTGACATGGACCAATTGTGATAAGACACGTGTCTTCCAACATGGCATAATTATATACACCGAGCAACTTGACATGCCTAGAAACTCAGAATACCGAGCTACTCAGAATACCGAGCAACTATCTGGGAAGACCAAATGACCAAGATAGATTCAATGAATATTCTTATTATGTACCGATACATATGCCTATCTAATAACGGCGTACTGTCTATTCACATGGGAAATCCAAGGGCTATAAATACATTGTAATATCCTCATAAAGGTTAAGCTATCATAGCCAAGAGCTAATCAAGATTAAGGCAGAACACCCAGCAATACAAGACAGTGGACGTAGGCCATTTCCTTAAAGTCGAACCACTTTAAAAATGCTTTGTCTTATTTCTTTATTCACATTTATCTGTGATTAATTAATTAGATCAAATCTAGTTTTTTACATCAACAGTCAATAATGACCTATAAAAGGACTTGGAGAAGTCCAAGGATGTTATGGATGTTGTTAAAAGAGCATACGAGGACAATAAGAAGTCCACTAATTTGGAGCTTGTCCCGTTGAAGAATGAGAGTGACCAACTGAAGGTTGAGTACGATAAGATGAAGAAGGCCAAAAAGGACTATAATCATGTTCTTTCAGCGGCCAAGGACGAGGCCTTCAACCATAGTTATATGGTGGATTTTTCCGAGGCCAAAAAATAATTGGCTTTCATTTGAAAATCAAACTTCAAGAAAGGCTGGGATGTAGCCTTGATCAATACCAACATCCCTTCAAACTCTGAAATGACTGGAGTGCGTGATCCAGGCTCCCCGCCAAGGGAGGAAGAGACTGGTCAAACAAAGGATGCTAATGACTAAGATCTGTCTAGTGCCAACTAAGGCAAACCCCCAAAGTCTTAAGTGCATGTGAAGAAAAAGATAATTAGGATCAACTTTGCTTGAAACCCTTGTACTTTCATGCTTTTGAACGTTTATAAGGGATTTGCTCCATCTTTGGTATAATGACAATTCCTCATTGTTTGAAATTGTATATTTCTATTCTTGAGTAGTTTCTTTTTTTATTCTTATGGCCTCAAATATAAATACACGGGTTCCCTATTTTTTGGTGACTTGGATGTAATACTCGATCGGGGAGCCAGTAGTTTATCTCATTGCTCTTTCACTTATGTATGAAAAGCTCTTAAAAAATGATAAAGTGACTTTAGCAAGCAGTCTCGCTTGATCACCAGGTTAAAGAATGACGCTAAGGATGTTGGTGATGTCGCGGAGCTTTTTCAAAATGAGAATATTTCTTTGAGAGAGAAACTTGTCCAGAGGGGAACTTGAAAAGAGATGGGGTGATCAAGCTAGACCTTGATCGCGATATAATAAAGCTAAAATATCTCTTGAGTAAAGGTCCTTATAAAAGTTGGGCTTCTAGTTATGATGAGGAGTGGATGTGCGTTCCTCTTAGGCTGGACAAAGTCAAGCGAGTGGCCTATAAACATGGTTAGCTAAATTCCTTGGCGATTATGAATATTCCAAACGACTTTGAGCTTTGTTATTGGTACTAAATAAAGTGCCCTGCCTATAGTCATCCCCCATTTGGAAGCGATGAGAGGTTGATCCACTTTAATTATGTTCCTCTTTAGTTTACAAGAGATTATTTTTCAACCCATGATAACGTTGATGAATTTAGGCTAAACCCTAATGATAGTCGAAGAGTCACTGTGGCCAGGGTGATAGCTGGGATAACAGTTGTATAAGTGATTTTGAACTTATTTGATGTATAATTTTAATCTTTTGCTGATATATACGTCTTTTGTGTAATTCCACATTTTTTAAGATGACCTTTATTTAATTCCACATTTTGTAAGATGAAATCTTGTGTAATTCCACATTTTGCATTTTTTTCATTTCTTATATCGAGCATATATTTATCATTTATGTTTCTTTTTATATTGTGTTGTCACACCTATAATAAACTTTGGCAAAAATGCACCTAATTGTAGGGCCGTCTGCCTACTAAGGACTTTCAACTCACCAAAGTTAGGGTACCTTATGCCTAGGGATCCCCCATATGTCTTTTGCTTGCCTAGGCAATTCTTAAAGCTTTCATATTTTTCATGATGAAATCGTTAAACCTTGAATTAAGTGTGATCATACTAAGGTGTTCACATTAATGACCAATATCTGACCAGATGTGATGATCAGATGTAATGATGGTCTCAAAAGAAATAAAAAGGTAGTTCTGCCATTTGGAATAATGTTGAAAAATAATGAAGATAATTGCATCAATTGACCTTGTACTTTAGTGAAGTTGAATTATTCCAAGCAACATAAACAAAATACTAAAAATTACGAGAAATAAACTTGTGAGAAACAAACTTTGTCGAAAATAAAATTTGAAAATAAAATTTCCAAAGATTGGTTGAATGCTAGGCGCTTGGGATCTCCCCGCCCTCCATTGTTTCCAAATGGTAGGCTCCTTACAAATAGTCTTTAATAATTTTGAACGCTCATCCCAGTTGGGCCCTAACTTGTTGTCTTAAGGTTTTTTAGTGATGTCGAGCACTTTTCTAAGGACGTTATCCCTGACCGAAAATCTTTTTGGGTTAAGGACTTTGTTGTACTCCATAGACAACTGTTGTTGGCAGGAAGCTAACTTGATTAAGGATTGTTCCCTTCATTCATTGTCTAGGTCGAGATCAGCCCTTATGATCTCTTCATTTAAGTCTTGATCGAAAATGATGGTCTTTATGGTCGAAAATCCAGCTTCTAGTGGAATAATGGTTTCCATCTCATAGGTCAAAGCGAAGGACGTTTCCCTAGTTTCCATTCTAGGCATGGTTTGATATGCCCATAATAAGTTGGGAAGCTCATCCACCCAAGCTCCTTTTTCCTTTTAAATTCTTTTTGTCATACTATCGAGCATCATCTTGTTAAAGAACTCAGCTTGCCTATTGCAATGAGGGTAGGCTACCGAGCTAAAATGATGCTTAATGTTATGGCTATTGCGGAAACTTTGGAATGACTGAGCCACAATGTTTATTCAGATTCATCTGATCATGTCAGTATATCTGATGTTTGCTAACATCTCTGCCTTAATTCATTTAGTGACATAGTTCCTGTCAAACCAGAGATATTTACAATTTTGTAGTACTGCTAGTAGTGGACCCACGATATCCAAACCCTGTTGAGAGAATGGCCACAGACTAGCAAAATTATGCATATTTTATCCTGCCCTGATGGGCTTGCTTCTTTTCGAACGATTGGATGTCTTCTTATAGATAAGTGATTGTTGGTAGCATCCAACTAGGAATTCTTTTAATGATGAGAACTTGTTCGGAGACCACTGGAATTTCAATTCTAGGCTTAGTGAGGAACTCTAGTTCAATGATTCTCCTGAGATCAGAGTCCACCGCTGAGCCCAAAGCTGCTAAGACCTTAGCATAACTATTATGCCCCTGGGAGATTTATTGGATGTGGAATTTCTCGAACTTGGCAATTAAGTTTTGAGCAACCTGCAGATAAGTTGGCATTCCTTCATCTCTAGCGTTAAAGTCTTTTGTTACTTGGTTTGATACTAGCTTTGAATAACAATATATGTCAATGTGACACGCGCTTAAAGATGAAGCTTTGCACAACCCAGCGATGAGGGATTCATACTCATCCTCGTTGTTGGAAGCTTTAAAGTAAATTATGATTCCTTGGTCGATCATGGTATTCTCTAGAGAGATAAGTACAAGTACCATTATTGCCCCCTTTGAGTTAGATGCACTGTCTACATAAAATGTCCACTTTTTAGACTGTTCAATCTTTTGGCTCATTAACTAATTAGTTATGTCTTGGTCATTGGGTTCTCCTGCTCTTTTGAACTCAACAATGATATTTGCCAATACTTTCCCCTTAATTACGGTCCTAGGTTGAAGTGTATATCATATTTTTCAAGTTCAACCAGCCATTTTGACATCCATATAGAAAGGTTATCTTTTCAGAGGATGTCTTTGAGAGGGAAGGAAGTGATGACTATGACTGAATGACTTTCAAAGTATTGCTTTAATTTGCTTGACGCGAAGACCAAATAGTAGGACAATTTTTCAATGGGAGATAGCATTGCTTAGCGTCGAGGAGCGTTTTGCTTACATAGTAAATGGGGTCTTGATGTCCTTCCTTGTCACACATTAAGGCCTAATTGATTTTATGATCGGAAACCACTATATAGAGGATCCCCTAGATTGGAAATATAAAGTAGAGGAGGTTACTCTTTTAGGATTTGATTTCATCAAGGGACTTTGAGCATTCCTCGCTCTAAGTGAGGCCTTTTTCCTTCTTTAGCAACTAAAAGAATGGTCGTCATCATTTAAATGACTTGGAGATGAACCGATTGAGAGAGGCCATCATTCATATTAACTTTTAAATATCGCGAAGCATTTTTGGAGGTTAAAAATTGTTGATTGCCACTATATGGTTAGGACTGGCCTTAATCCCTATTTTTCTGACTAAGTCTGCAGGGAACTTCCCAGATTGAACTTTTAAGAAGTATTTGGCCACGCTGAGCTCCAGTAGTGTTGAGGATCTCTAAAGTATTAACTAAGTCATTCAGACGGTCGACTTTGTGCTTGATCTTGACAAGAATATCATCTATGTACATCTCCATCGTGTCACCCGCTACTGTTGGAACATTTTGGTGACTGGTCTTGGGTACATAGCTCATGCATTCTTCATACTAAAACTTATAACAATATAGGCCGAGAGTGGTAATGAACGAGGTTTAATCTTCATCGGGGACGTATAAGGGAATTTGGTGATATCCTATATACGCATCTAGGAAGCTCATTCGCTCGTAACTGGCTGTGGCATTGACCAACTAGTAGATCTTTAGCAAAGGGAAGCTATCGTTGGGACAAGCTTTCTTGAGGTCTGTGAAGTTTATGCACACTCTCTATCTTTCATTACTCTTCTTTAACACTATCAAATTTAGGATCCACTTTTGGAATTGAGCTTCTCTAATGGACCTTACCTCCTAAAGTTTCCCTACTTTCATCTCTACAGCCTTTTCTTTCTCTGGTGAAGTTCGACGAGTCTTCTATATGATCATGAGTAAGTGGGATCCACATGAAGTCGGTGGCTCATGACTTCGGGGTTACTCTTAGGCATATCGTATGGCTGCTAAGAAAATACGTTTTGATTTTTCTTTAACAAAAAAATTCTGTTCTTCCCTTTTTTATTCAGAGGGAGCGATGCCGATCATAATATTCCTCTCTAGTTAAGACTTATTAAAATCTAGTTCTTCTAATGGTTCCATGACCCTACCTATAGGATCCACCCTTATTTTTCTCTATTGTTGGACTGTTATACTTTAATTGTTATTTGGAGGACATGACTTTGTCTTAACATGCTTCGAGAATGATATCTTTCTCTTTTTTTCCTTAGGTCTAATGGCAGCAATGAAGCACTTCCAAATAACAACCTGATTGCCTCTGATATTTATTATCCCATGGTTCGTAATACACCTGAGTTTCTGGTGGTAACTGAAGGGGATGGCTTGCATGGCATGTAACCATCCTCTCCCTAGGATAACGTTATAAGGAGAATCAATATCTACCACCAAGAACTCGATCAACTTTGAGATGTTCCCCTTCCTAACAAGTAGGACCACTTTCTTGATGGCATAGTCATTTTTCCAGTGAAGACGACCGGAGGGATTGTTGCCTTTTTTAAGTCTTCGATCTTGAGATCAAGTTTGTTGAACAACTCTAAGTGCATACCTTCAAAGTTGCTTCCTTAATCGACTAGTACTTAACCACATCCCAGTTTACAATCCTGAGGGTTATTAGTAGTACATTATGATGTGGGGTCCTAACCCTGACTAGGTATTCCTCGGTGAAGACTATGTGTTTGTTGTAGTCTATCTCTTTTTAGCGTCACCATTTGCCTACTGAACTCTTAATAGGGTCAATCTGGAAGGCCTCCATTACTGCAGTGCCCTTCTGCTCCATTTTGACTGCATGGCCTTGAATTGTTTGGAACTTGAGGCACCAAGGATGAGGGTGAACTCATGTCCCAACTCGTCTTTTAAGACTTTTTGTGTCTTTTGGTTAGTGTTAGAGGTAACCTTATCCCCTTCTCTACATAGTTATTCCAATGCCCAGTGTTAGCCAATTCTTTTAGATGAGATTTGAGGCCTTTTTAATTTTCTATTTTATTCCCGTTCTCCTTGTGATAATTTCACATGAGTGCATTATTCCTCTTACTCGAATTGCCTCCCATCTTTTTCGATCACTTGAGGAATTATTGATCTTTGATTTGACTTAGAATCTTATAAATTAGTTCCTTGAACACATTACTGATCACCTTAAAAGCTTTAGCTGGGCCTTCCTTGTCCCATTCCTAGTCCCTTCATTTTACTTCTTACCCCCTATTGGGGGCACTATTTTTAGCATTTCCTTTGGTCACCTTTGCGCGCCTATTTTCTCCCTGATTTAAGACTATGTAATCTACCTTGGCATAATTTTCTATGTGAGATAAGAGGTTATCAATGGTGTATGCTTCCTTCTTGATTAAAGACTGATGCAACATGGAGTTATGATGTATCCCTATTTTAAATAAGGCGATAAAACCCTACTCTGAGCAGTCTTTGACTTACATTTAGGTTTCCTAGTACATCCTAGCATACTCCAATAAGGTTTATTGGGATTTCTTCCCCATCGCAAGGAGAGAATCCATTCTCTTTGGATAAGATTTGCTTGTGATGAAGCGAGCAACCAAGGCTCTCGTGAGCTGCTTGAAATCATTGACCTACCTATGATAAAAAAATTCAAACCACTCTAGCATGATAAGAGGAACGTTGTGAATCTACTGGGTCATGGCTTATCTATACTGGAACATATGATCAATTGGGTCGATTTTTCTATCATAAATTTTGAACCTAGGGATTGTAAATTTCTTCGAGGGCTCTTTCTCCTCAGTTAACTTTAAAAAAGGGAAGTGCATGTAAATGATGAGGGCCCTCCTGACTAGTTTCTTAGTGAAACTAGGCCTACGATTGGCAGAGTGTTGATCCATCTCTTTCCTTACCTAAATGCAGATATCGCGTTGATGATGACCTTATTTTTTATTTCTCCTTATCGAACGTCTTTTGTGCTCGGATTATTCCTTATCGTCATGTGAATTCCTTCCTCGTATGCGTGCTTTTCTCCACTAAGGGCTAGGTTTCCGTTCATGATGATTTCGCTTATCTTTGCGAATCTCTCACTCCATCTTTCTAGGCGTCAATGGAGATGCATATTTTCTTCCATTTAGATCCATGTAGCCGTTTCTTACTAATGGAGTTATATTTCATAAGCATCGACCATCCGTTAGATTTGAATGGATCTAGGTTGCTCATTTCTTTACTCAGAGTACTGCTCTCTTGGACGGTAACGCAGGTGAGGGGCACATTGTTGAGGTGGATCTCAAACCTAACTCTACGCTTTGGTAGTCCACCCCTCTGATTGACTGGGAGAGGTCAACTGTGTGGGTGAGACATAATTATTTGCTGGTTTTAACTAATTTAGGTGGATTAAACTTTTTTCCCATAGATGGTGATAATTGTGAATGAAATTATTTCACAAACAATTATCATAAATAGTTAACGACGAGTAAAAGGAAAATAATCTCATAAGAAAAATATTTACATAGTTTGGCAATGGCCTACATCCATGGGGTATTTCACTTTTCTTATTATAACCTTTTGATTTGATAACAATAATTGTGTCCACTTTTCCCTGGGGTGAGGGTTACATTTATAGAGAGAAGCGATGGAGCCATGTAAGACTTCTTCCTCCAGTTGATTGGATCGCAACTTGATTGTGCTCATCTCCTCCAAGATTCTTGCTTATTAGAACTTATCCTGGGATATCTCATTTAACTCTTTTTACCCACTCTCTATGGACTGGCCTTTATTTGAACTCAAACTTATTTGGGCCGCTCGGTTCATTCTCCATAATACGCTATGTTATAAAAATATTCTTGAACTCTTTTACTGCCTAAATGATAATATAATTGTATTATCATCATCCATTGGTTTAAGATATATTCTTTTTTTTAGATATTAATGGGCTTCAATTCATAAATGCTAACTTTAAAAAAAATTATTATTTCAGACTGAACTCAAATGACGGTGAATTAGATCAAAGAAATGTTGACTAAATTCAAAATAGTTCCTTTATTCATATGTGACCCACTGACTTTTGTATTCTAGAGAAGAAGTTGAAGTGGAACCCACTTCACATATGAATTTTCTTCACATGTGTTTTTTCTTATATATTTTATCATCCACAACGATTCTTTAGCATCTCATGTCTGGCGATCAAAATGATATCATTTGTTGCTGAGTTTATCATCATTGCTTTGGTAATCCCATTTTTCTCATGGAATTTTCAATTTGACGATATATTTTAAATAAGGTTTGTTTATCAGTTCAATTAAAACTTTTTTTTATATTTATTTTTAGTGAAATGTTCGATTGTATGTTTGTATGGTGTTAACAGTTGATTCATTTATCTCCAAATGGCATATGAAATGATGAGGTGTAATCTCAAGGGCATGAGTTGTTGGATTGTCCTTAAAGTGTTTGATAAATTTTTCATAGGTATATAATTCCAGTTGTGGCCTTTAAAAAGTTCTCATTAGTATCAATTTTTATCCACAATCTTTGTATTCATGGAACTCAAGACTGTGGTATTCAATTGGGTATAATATTTTGATTTATATATATGTTTGATCGGAACCATTTGAAAAGAATCATATTTTGGTATTCCAGTGAGTTGCAGAAAAGGGTGTTAAACAAAAATATCCTGGGATTACTAATGGTGTCGATAATGTATTAGGAAGGTGGAATAAACACATGATTTGGTGTGAGAAAGGCACAAACTATGCATTTTTCTTTCAACAAATTTCTATGCTTATGTCTCAGTCGTTCATTATAGAATTATGATTACTTGACACTTAAATTTTGTTTTTTTTGTTCTTAAATGAACAATTATAACACGAAGTAAATAATTTAACATGCGAAATGATTATTATAATATCCTAGCCTGCGCATCATATAGGTTTACACAAAGTCTTAATTGATATCAAAACATAGTGTCAACTAAATAAGCACTAAGCAATCCACAATCTCATTCCATTCAACATGTCTAGAAATTTCCTCGGTGGTAGTCCTTTAGTAAGTGAATTTGTTATGTAAAAACTCGTACTTATGTGCTTAAGCGGTACCAGTTGTTTCTGAACTTATTCTTTGACAAATAAGTATTTTAATTTAATGTGCTTAACTTCCTTAGAATACCTATCAATTATTTATAAAGAATGCA
This sequence comes from Sambucus nigra, assembly GCA_949130495.1. Taxonomy (NCBI): domain Eukaryota; kingdom Viridiplantae; phylum Streptophyta; class Magnoliopsida; order Dipsacales; family Adoxaceae; genus Sambucus; species Sambucus nigra. The sequence goes on from OX422220.1 coordinate 26,574,893, forward strand.
TCGATAAAATAATATTTCAGTGACTTGATAATACTGTCAACAGCTCTTAGTCCTGAAATAAATTTTCATAGCCATAATTCATACACTGTAGCCTTAAAACGTGCTACAAACTCCGTTTTCACAATCAATATAACATTAGCGTATTATTTCGCACTCTTTCATAATTTTGGCTATTAAACCAAAATCGAGACATGTTATAAAGACTGAGATAAAAACATCCATAAGCTATTAAAATTCTATATGTAATAACTGATCATCTTTAAATGAACAGTCTTCATAAGTGTGAGCATATACTATTTTTAAATATCTAATTTCTTAATATTCTTACAAAAATGTGAAAAATTGTATTCCTTAATTTCCAATTCACTTCTTTACATATATAAACTTACTCCCACTGGCCTTAAGGTGTATAAATAAAGAGACAGTGATATTTTTAACCTTCAATCACCATTTTTGGGAACTTAATCAAGTTTATACAATAATTTCTTAGACTCGTACACATCTTTTGTTAAATTCTCATAAGAAAATAATTTTTCATGATAAATGTAACCAATTCAGCATAAATTCTTCACATTTGTCCCCGAAATTTAGGTTATTTTATCACCACGGGTGATGTAAATTATACGTTTTATCTCATATCATTGCTAGTGACCCTTTTCTGTTAGTGCCTTGTGTTTGGTATATTTTTCTTACGTTTTTGCATGTGCTTCATGCTCTTGAAAGCAAACGAGAAATAGAAATAAAGATAGGAAGCGAAAAGGAAAAGTCAAGGGAAAATTCATAATTGCACATCTAGAATCTAGACGCGGGACCTAAAGAAGAATCAAAGACATTGAGCGTACGAGCACATCAGAAGAAACGACATCTAATTTCGAGCAATGGAAAGTTACAAATATGTGAAGATAAGAAGAAAAAAAGAACAAAAATGGAGAATGCTGGAAATATGAACTGGTTTGATTCCAAAATGGAATCGGTTCGATAAAAAAGGCTTGGGCTATACTGGAAAAATGAACCGTTTTGATTCTGAAAAGAACCGGTTCAAAAATCTGTGTGCGATTTTTTGAGTTTATCAACTGAGAATTAGAGTTGTACGTGGGCTAAACTCTTATAAAAATGCAGGGGTTTTATTCTCACATGATTGTAGAGTTAGTTAGAAGGCTAGAAACATAATTTTAAGAGGAAAAAAGTAGCAAGAACAATTGGCAATCCATTATTCTTTAAGTTACATTATCATGGGTTGATTTCAAGTACTTTTTAATAAAGTTTTCCTTTCTCACCTTATTCGTAGTTCTTCTAGTTCTTTTGCATGTTCTTAAGTATTTCTATAGCTATGTACTATTCTCTTGCATGCTTAGATATAATTCAATGATGACGATGAATTCATGCAACATAAAAATCTTGTTTAATTTGCATATTAACATGTCCGACTAGGTTTCTAGTGGGTTAGGATGCATGAACCCAAGCTAAATTATTACGCATGGATATAAAATTTAATTATGAATTAAACAAAAAAATTAAAACTTGATATTTTATTGATGTTAACATCGTAAGGACTTTTAACTCCGTTTGCCCTAGGTAACATGAGTGTTTAAGAATGCGACACACGTATTGACAATCTTGTCACGTGCTTTACGTTTATTTTTTATGTATTATGAGGGTTGAATCCCCCATATATGTAATTTTTTGAAAGAAGTTAAAATTTTATTTTCAATTACTTGTGTAATTCTTGATAGGTTTTACATCCGGTGTAATCACTCAAGGTTAAGGTGATGGTATTCCAATCCTATATTTCTCATATAAGTTTACGCACTTATTCTCTAGTCCTTGCATACTAGTTAATTTAGTGAGTAATTATTTTGCTTTCGTTTGAAATAGGATAATTTGTCAAAAATCATCATCTTTGCCATTCTTTTTGTGAGTTAATCGTTAGGGTTATACATCTTCCTTTGTATTCATCACGAGAGATCGTCTTAGTTCATGTGTTCGATCCCCTATTTACCGGACTATTACTTGAGCGACCAATTTCCACTTGAACCATATTTACTACGTCAAAGACACAATTTGAGTTGCGTCAAGTTTTTGGCGCCGTTGTCGGGGACTAGGTAGATATACTAGGTTAAGTCGAATTAATCCAATAATTTGACTCTAATTCTTAAAAAGTCAAAAAAAGAAAAAAAATAAAAGAATCCAAAAAAAGGCAAACATTCATAAAATCAAAAATACAAAAAAATCAGAAAAACCAAAAATATCCTTTCCATCCTTAAATGAAAAACATTCCTCCTAACCCCATCCTTCCTAAAGTACACAATAATCCCATAGTATAGCTTACCTTTGATAGCATACGCACCTCAAACGCTCCAAATTTCGGGGTTCCAACTCCTACACCGACCAACTCCATCACGAGTCACACATCTAGAGCGTCCGATGAGGAAGGAAAGTCCCCAGGTGTGAACATCATGTCGAATCAAGGTAGTTATGGTATTGCTGAGGGTGAGTTACCATATCGCCTTATAAGAGACCTCCTATATACCCAGTTAACCATCACTCTGGGATGCATTATACTCCCATATAATGCAGGGACATTTCATTTTAATGGGATGATCTAGATTATCCCAACATTCCACAGTATGGAGTCGAAAAATCCCTACCTCCACATTTGAGAGTTCGAAGAGACGCGAGACTTTCTATGACCAATCATGCACTCAAGATGTAATGCGTCTAAATCTTTTCCCCTTGTCCCTTAAGGATAAGGCTAATACATGAATTTGGTCACTAGCACCGAACTCGATAGCCACTTGGAGGGATATGTAGTCCAAGTTTCTCTAAAATTTCTTTCCTACACATAGGACTAATTCGATTAGGACTCAAATTTATACCTTTAGACAAAATGAAAATGATCCATTTGATCGATGTTGGGAGAGTATCAATGAGTTAATTAACATGTGACCTCACCACAATTTTGACAGGTGGAGGCTCATCTCATACTTCCATCATGGGCTGAGCTTAAGTTGTAAGCAACTCGTTGAGACTATGTACTCGAAAGAGTTCTTAGGTTTAGACGCGGATGATGCAGATGACCACTTTAAGTACATCACCGAGACTACTCAAGCATAAGACACGTCGGATCTAAGTACCCAACCCAAGCCTAGATAAAAATCCACATCTCCTACCCCATTCAGTGTCTATCGATTGGCTAAGGAAGATGAATTAAAACTCCAAATTAATTAGCTAGTAAAGAGGCTAGAGGACGTGGTCGAGGCTAAGGGAGAGACATATCTCGCTCCACTTGAGCATTGATAGAGGATATGTGTGCTATTTGTAAGGCAGTACATTCAACGATGGAATGCTCAACAATAATCGCCTACAAAGTAATTCTCCAAGAGCGAGTGGAAGAAGAGGGAGACCATAAGGGTGACTTTAATGGCCCACATGGGAATTCTTATAAACCTTTGTGGCAAAACAATACGAGTTTTATCTATGGGAAACCAAACGCACTGATGAATACGAATTCACTTGTTGCCCAACCTCACTACCAATCCCACATTTCCAACAAGCTCCACCCCCTGCACCATATATTACCCCACAATGAAGAAGTCTCGAGGACACTTTAAACCAATTCATGTAAACTCAATCACTAATAAACGCTCAAAATGCTTAAAATTTTTCTTACTTGAAGGCATTGTTGTCTGAGTTTCAATCTTCCCTAAGTGTCCAAGGGAAGGGAAAGTTTTCCTCCTAAGGCCAAAGACCTACCCAAGGTTAAAATTATGTTAGCTCTAATACTGACGAAACTAAACAGAAATGTCAAGTGATTACCACTCTACGTAGTGGGAGGGTTGTTGACTTGTCACCTCCCCGCACGACGATAAAAATGACAAGGAGGTTTTGCTCGACACGAAAGAGGCCAAAAATCCCCCCTTGGAGGAGAGTGATAAAGAGGACACAAGCAGGCCGAAGGTGGTAATGAAACCCCATAATGCCGCTCCTTACTCTCAATGGTTGGTTCCTCCACTTAAAGGATCCACCCGTCATGATATTTTATAAGTTCTTAATCAATTGAAGCTTAATTTACCTTTTCTTGAGGCAACACAATAAATTCCCGCTTACATAAGTTCCTTAAGAACTTGCTAACAGTGAAACATAGAGTAAAGATTAAGAAGAAGGTATTCCTAGTACAAAATGTATGTTCGCTACTTTTGAGCGGCCTCTTACCAAAGTATAAAGATCCAGTTCACCCACCATTTCATTCACCATTGGAGAGAGAAAAATTGAGAGAGGGATATTAGATTTAGGGGTAAGTGTTAATATCCTCCCTTATTCTATCTATAAACAACATGATTTGGGAGACCTTAAGCCCACAAAAAATTACTCTCCAAATCATAAATCGTTCGGTAAAGATACCCCGGGGGATTGTTGAGGACGTGATCATCCAAGTCGACACTTTATACTTCCCGATAGATTTTGTCATTTGAGACACGGAGCCCTCCCCACCCTCGAGCCATCATGTTCCCGTAAACCTTGGCCACTCATTCTTAGCTACGGATAATTCATCGATTAACACGCAGAATCGGCAGATGCAACTCACTCTCGGGAATATAACTCTTGAGACTAATATCTTCAACACCACCAAGCAAATTTGTTAAGAAGATGAGTTATGTGAGATGGATCTTATCGAAGAAGTAGTATACGAACACTTTGAGGGTAATCACACTAGTGATTCATCATACGAGTGTCTTATTACAGTGAGTGAGGGCGATAGTGCATACACCGTGTTCAAGAGAGAGGTAAAAGAGATAGAACAATTATTAGATGGGAGTGAGAGTGATAAGGACATGAGAGATATTAGTTGGGCCTCTCTATTCGAGGAACTACCACTGAGAGATCGCGCATGGCTCTCTCCGATGAGAAATTTCCTACCCTCAATTTGCAAAAGCTTATTTTGAACATCAAATATGACAACTTGGGAGAGGATGAGACATTTCCTAATGTTGTCTCCTCGAGACTAAGTAAACAGCAAGAGGTAAAGATTATGGCCATTTTGAGGAAGCACCGAAGTGATTTTGATTGGAGCATCACGATTTTGAAGGGTATAAGTCCCCTAATTTGTACCTATAAAATCACCTCGAGGAGGACGTCAAACCCTCGAGGGAGATGCAGAGGCGTTTGAACCCCACGATGAAAGATCTCGTGAGAGAGGAAATTATAAAATTATTGGATGCGGGCATAATATATCCCATCTTGAATATAAAATGGGTTATTCCTATTCAAATCATCCCGAAAAAGTCGGGGATAACTGTGGTCGAGAACGCAAAGGGTGAACTTATCCCAAAATGTGCTACCACCGGGTGGCACGTTTGTATTGATTATTGAAAACTCAATGTAGTACCTAGGAAAGATCATTTCCCCTTACCATTTATTGACCAAATGCTAGAGAGAGTAGCTGGCCACCCATTTTATTACTTTTTAGATGGTTATTCCGATTATAACCTAATCAAGGTGGGCCTATTAGATCAAGAAAAGATGACGTTTCACATGTTTTTTTGGAACATTTACCTACAACCGTATGCCATTTGGATTATATAATGCACCCATGACCTTTCAACGGTGCATGCTTAGTCTTTTTAGCGGTATGGTCGAGGAGGACTAGAGGTGTTTATGGACGATTTCTGCATTTTTTATCCCTCTTTTGACCATTGCCTCGCTAATTTGGAGAAGGAGTTAGCCCGATGTGGGGAAAATAACTTGGTACTGAATTGGAAGAATTTCCATTTCTTGGTTACCAAAGGAATTGTTCTTGGCCACATAGTTTCATCCAATGGTATTGACGTCGATAAGGCAAAAATTAACGTAATTGTCGATCTTCCCCCACCTATGTCACTAAAGGATGTGTGTTATTTCTTGGGTCATGAGGGGTTCTACCGTAGGTTTATTAACGAGTTTAGTTCCATCGCTAGGCCCTTAATCAACCTACTAGTGAAGGTTACCCCCTTTCAGTGTAATGAAGCATGCCAAGGAGATTTTGAAAAGTTAAAAAGCATGCTCGTCTCCGCTCCCATCATGCAAGCTCCAGATTGGTCCCTTCCATTTGAGCTTATATGTGATGAAACTAACTATGCGATTGGGGATCTTTTAGGGAAAAAAGGATAAGAAGGCCCGTTTCATTTATTACACTAGCCGGACCTTGATCAGATCCCAATTTAACTACTCCACCACAGAGAAAAAGTTTCTAACTGTAGTCTTCACCCTATACAAATTTTTCTCCTACCTCATCAGTTCACCCATTACTTGATTCACTAACCACCCGACTCTAAAATATTTCATTTTCAAAAAGGATACGAAGTTGTGCCTAATTAGGTGGATCCTACTCCTCCAAGAATTTGATTTTTCCATTAAAGATAAAAAGGAGTAAAAAACGTCATAGCCGATCATTTATCGCGGCTCGTTTGACGTACCTAACGATCCTATGCCCATAGATGAGTGTTTCCCAGTTGAGAAATTATTTTCCACTTCCTCTTTCCCCTTGTTTACGAATATAGTGAATTATCTTGTCACAGGGGTCGTTCCCCCCGATTGGACACTGCAAGAGAAGAAAATTTTCCTCACGTGATCGCACATGTTCTTTTATGACGATCCCTACTTGCTCAAACTTTGTGCCAACTAAATCATTCGAATATTTGTGTCGAGTGACGATATTCCTTGTCTCATCGACTTCTGTCATACGGAAGCATGTGGAGTCCATTTTTCCATAAATAAGACGGCCGATAAGATTCTTGAAAGAGGTCTTTGTTGGCCCATAAATTTTTGGGATGTAAACTTCCATTGCAAATCATGCAATAGATGCCAAAGGATGGGAGCCTTCACCCGATGAGACTATTATTCGACTGCTAGGGCATTAACTTAATGGATCATTTCCCTCCCTCCTTTGGTTTATTATACATCCTCATCATGGTAGATTATGTGTAAAAATGGGTTAAGGTCACAGCTACTAGGACGAATGACAACAAGGTGGTGATAAAATTCATCAAAGAACACATACTTTCTCGTTTCAGTTCTCCAAAGGCGATTATTTGTGACAACGACAAAAACTTTTGCAATAGGTTATTTGTGAAATTAATGAGAAAGTATGGTTTCGTCCACAAGGTTAGGATGACTTATCACTAAAAAAAGTGGGCAAGATGAGTTAGTAAATCATGAGATAAAGAAAATTCTTTAAAAGACCGTTGATCCTAAATGGAAGGATTGGTCTACGTTATTGAATAATGCGCTATGGGCTTACCAGACCGCCTATAAGAACCCCCTCAGAATGTCCCCATTCTGCTTTGTCTATGGCAAGCCTTGCCATATCCTCGTCAAGCTCAAGCACAAAGCATATTGGGAAGTCAAGAGGTTGAATTACAACTTAAATAGATCCGGTGAAGTGCGAAAACTTCAATTGCATAAGTTGGAAGAAATACGCATTAATGTGTATGAGAGTTCCCGCATATCCGAAGAGTGGATGAAACTCGCACACGAGCGCACTATCCATTGAAAGGAGTTTTTTCCCTATCAAAAAGTGCTTCTTTATAGCTAGCGATTTCACCTGTTTCCCGACAAGTTGCATCCGCGGTGGACCGGTCCGTTTGTCATAAAGGAAGTGTTTCCCTATAGTGTTATAGTTATAAAATCCAAAGGGTGGGGATACATTTAAGGTTAAGGGGAAGTACCTAAAGCCATATCTAGAGGCCTGTGTTGAGGAAGCCTACATGACTTGGTTGTTGGACCCCGTTTACGGGGATGCTTGAAGTTGAGATAGAGTTTGTCGCACATTCGACGCTTATGGGGTGATTGTGTATTGTACAATAGTGCGTCGAGTCTGTTTTAAGATAGTTTATAGGTCCGTAGAGGTAGAGATTTTAGAAAAAAAAGGAGCACCATTGCACGACATAAGAGAGCGTACGTAGATTCGCGGTAAAATTTTGTGGGATATCAAGGTAGAAATTGGGTAGGAGAGCCTTAGTTACATTTAGGGAGTTGGATAAGATGATTAATAACAGTTAGTTTTTTAGAGAAAAAGCCAAAATTTGAGGGTCGACACTGATATTCCGAACCAATTCGCCCTGGGTATATTACCAGGGAAGAATCGGTTCGGATTAACAATAAGGGTTGAAGAGGTGAAAACCAGTTTGCCCTGGTTATACTATTAGGGAAGAACCAGTTCCATTTGCAGAAGGTTATAGTGAAAACCGAATCGGTTCTGCCCTAGGGCGAATCGATTCGGATTTCCGGGTAGCAGATTCATCCCCCTCCCTTTGTTCCACCCTTTCCCATTTCACAAAATTCATCCCTCCCTACCCATGAAATTTACACTCCCAAATCCCCCCAAACCCAAAAATATTCACACTTTCATTCCCTCCACCCTTCCCACCCATCCATCCCCTTTTCCCACCCAAAACCAATTCACCCCACCTATAAATACACTTCCTATCACACCCCAAACCCAAATCCATACTAATGCTTTCTTTTAAAATAATTAAATCATAATCTTTAACTAATTGAAATATAATTCATTTCAAAATTTTCATGTATAATGTACACAATGAATGTAATCATGTTCTCTGTACCATCACGTAATTAACATCAGAGTCAAATTAAGCAAACCTACAATACTATGACTAATTAGTACCATAATAAAATTGAACCACTCTATCTCAATATATACAATGCATGAGTGCAATCAAATCATCAGTGTGATAATAATAAAATTTTCATATCTAAACCCCATCTCTCTCTAACGATGCAACTCTCAAAATCACGACTATATGGTGTCCTAGCTGGCAGTATACAAACCTGAAAAATGTAAACACATAAAACCATGAGTTTAAAAACTCAATGAATGTACTACATCTCTATATAGTACACATCTATGTGCCAATTTAGGCCATACACATATCTGGAGTTTAATAAACCCCAATATCTCTCGCCCGTAAGTAATAAACATATCTATAGGTTTGAATAACCCAACATATCTTGAATTTCAAATCAACCCAACATATATTGACTTTTATAAATCCATAACATCCCAACATCTCTAGGCTTTTGATAAGCCAAAACATCTCAATATCTCTTTACTTTTAATAAGCCATAACATCTCTTGACTATTGATAAGCAATAACATCTCAACATATCTTGAATTCTAATAATCCATAACAAATCCATATAATATATACATATCATATCCATAATCAACTCAGTAAGTACACTCACCTTGGCAACTTGATGGGCTTTTTCTTTTCCCTTGTCTAGCACTTGCTCAATGTTTTTTTTTCACTTTCTATCATTCTTACAATATTAATATCATCATAAGAATATTAATAGTCCAAAAAAAATAACTTAAATGTAACCCAATTCATAAGCATCGTGTGATCCCATTCAAACCATTCATCATAAATGAAGTCCCATTCACATTCATATCAAGATATTTAACATATCCAAATCATAGCATAAATCATAATCAACCATTTAAATTCAATCATGTAATTTACTAACTCATAGTTAATCAACATCCTCAATATATATATATATATATATATATATATATATATATATATATATATATATATATATATATATATATATATATATATATATATATATATATATATATATATGTATATGTATGGAAATACGGTTGAAAACATAACCAATTCATACTTAGCATACTCATGAAAAAAGGAATCCATGAAAAAAGTCACAAAGAGCAGAAAGTAAAAGAAATCGCGCGCACAACAACTATATACGTAGTTCGACAACTTGCCCACATCCACAGAGAGGTTAATTGTTCTTATTAAATGTCTCTCAAAATATCAAGTTTCAATCCCTTTGCCACAGTTCAGGATGTACAATTTATAGATATATTTTCGTAGAGGTTGAATGGAATAAGGAACTTAATAGTCACGTTGGATATATCATGAACCACCTGAATATCTCTACCGAGATTCTTGGAGGTTGATTGGAATATATCCTTAAGTTTTTTTATTGTATATTAAATACACGCTTGCTGGTCGAATAGTTGATTTGGGTCAAGCAGCCCCCTAAGAAGCTTGGGCCTGTTCGAATACTCTCATTAACCATAATAAATGGGTCCCCACAATTATCCCTAAACATTTTGGGCTTTTATGAGTTATGGGCCAATAATTTTTAACTAAACTAGTGGCCTTACAACTAGAATGGTTTTTTTTTAGATTTGGTGAAGTTAGTGAGGGTACGCTCGTCATGAGCCAAACACCATGGCATCCTAATTCATTTGAATCAGTGAGGGTACTATTGTCCAACCAGGCATTTGAACTGCCAAAAATCATTTGGGAGATCATGTGTGATCATTATTATCAAACACCAAACAGGAGATACAATTCCTTTCGTCAGTTAAGTTTAGTGCACCTTCTTCCTTGCCTTCTAAGCTTTGCAACGTTCATGTTCTTTAGTGTCTTCTTTTTCCATAGAGCTTCACTAATGTTTGTAAGTTCAGCACATCTTCTCTGTTTTCCTCTTCTTCAAATTTTTCTGCAATTGTAGCTAGGGTTCTTGTGCGTTCATGGTAAAGCTTGATAATAAATCAATAGAATAATTTTAGAAGAAGTAAAATATTCCTGATTGGGTAGAAATCGAGTGTTTCCTCTTACATAGAAATGTGCGTGACATTGAGGGGGGAACTGGATTCATACCCTTATGGTAACCCAGGGGGTTTGACTTTTTCCCCAAACCCTCTTTTCCTTAAGTTCTTTGGATACTTTAAAGTAGTTACTGCCTAATGTTCTCCTAATGTATGGAAAATAGTGAATGGGGTTCATAGAATTAATACTCTATATGACAGAAAATTAGGCCCTGCTAACATTTGTTACTGTTATGTATGGTCAGAAAAAGTGATGGCCTTATTTACTTGAAGACCAGGAGGGCTGATCGAGTCCTGGTGGTAAATCTTCCAAACTCGCACAAGGATTACTGGGGCTAAAGTTTTAATGCCAGAAATTGGCAATGTCTTCTTGCTCGTGCAGGCGAGAGGCAAAGGGGCATAATAATTTTTTACTATAGAGATAAGCGCATAGGTTGTTGCTTTTTATCTTATTATTGTATCGTTTGGTCTTAATTTTCTTTTTTTTTTGCCTTTTGATAATTGTCCTTTCTTCCTCCATTTTGCATCTCATGCAAAGAATCTTGAGTCGGAAATTAGTGAGATCAATGTTGATGAGCTTCTAAAGGCTTGAAACATCAAAGATATGCTACTTGACGGTGAGCATCCCATGTCAGCAGCCTATCTGTTAGAGTATATAAATACTATGACCAACTTTATTGATCGTTTGGTTAATGAGGTCCTTGATTTGAGAGCTCCTGAGGTTGTTCCTTCTGAGATAAACATTATTGAAGAGGAGAGCACAAAAGAAAAAGAAGAGGAAGACACTGAAGAGGAAGGAGGAAGAGTGGTAGGAGTAGGAGAAGAAGAAGAAGAAGAAGAAGAAGAAGAAGAAGAAGAAGAAGAAGAAGAAGAAGAAGAAGAAGAAGAAGAAGAAGAAGAAGAAGAAGAAGAAGAAGATATGGCACCTCTAATGAAGAAGAGAAAATTAAATCTCCCTGAGGAGGACGAAATATGGTCTTATCAGATCAAATCCCATCTTTGAAAACATCTGCAACTGATTCCCCTAAGAGCAGTGGTTCTACCCATCTGATAAGGGGAAAAAGAAAGAGAAAGAGAAAGAGAAAGAGAAAAAAGAGAAAGAGAAAGAGAAAGAGAAAGAAAAAGAGAAGAAAAGAGGAAGAGGAGAGGAGGAGAGAGAAAAAAAGAAAATAGAAGAGGAAAAGAGGAAAGAAGACGAGGGAGTGGATACTAAGAGGAAGTTGGTCTTGTAGTCATCTGGGGTCCATTGTTTCCCAAGCCCTGAGGGGGCTAGCACGGGTGATACACCTTCTTTTGCTCCTAACCTATTGAAGAGGGCAGTGCTCGTCGCTGATCGCGAGCGTTCTTCCAGGTTGGGATTATCCCAAATCGCCCTCAAGGGATGGCCTTGGTAAGTCTTTTTTATTATTTGCTTTTTATTCTCCCTATTATTTTACTGATTCACTACTCTTTTCTTCTTCGTGCAGATGCTATCTGATTTTGCCACTCTTTTGGACATCCAAGTTGGTAGCTCCCGGAGAGAGTAAGAGTTAAAAGATGCTCTGCAGACTGAGAATTAGGCCTTTGATGATGCTCTCCAAGCATGGGAGCATGAGAAGGAAAAGATAACCAAAGCCTATGACGCACATGGGACTACTCAGAAGGTGGTGATAGCTGAGAAGACTAAGATGGTAGAGGCCAATAAGGCCTTATCTGATAAGGTTGTTAAACTGGAGGGTGAGCTTCCCCAAGAAAAATATGCGAGCTACCATGAGGTCTTTTATAAAGCCTATAATGATGCTGAGATCCAATTAGCCTACGGGTTCAAGGTATCCTTCAAGAAGGGATGGGATCAGGGTCAGAAGGTTGATGGAACTCCTACCGATTATGATCTCTTTAACCTTCATTCTACTGGTCCTGATCCTTTGGAGAAGGATGAAGGCCCGTAGACTAGGACTTTTTCACCTTTTTTCCTTATTTAATCCTCTTTCTGATAGTTTGTAACCTATTTTGGCAACTCAATGTATGGGCCCCTAGCCACCCTTTCTTAATGAATGAGAATGAACTTTTTTTCCTTTCGGCATGTGTTCTCATAATTTTTATTTTGCTAATATTGTGCTTCTGATTTGGTGTGTATTATTTGTAGTCCATCGATTTAGATCGATATATTCACCCTAACGCTCAACTAGGGAGGATCTTTTAACCAAATATCAACTTGAAGGCTCGCAAGGCCTTGGTAAATATTTGTAAGTCCTTAAGGGCTAGAAATGAGCATTTTAAAGACCAGAGCGAGGTGATTGCCAAGTTAAAATATGATGGCCAAGAGATGGAGGAGATTGGTGCCTCCGTACAAGAAGAAGTAAACTCCTTGAGATCCAAGCTCTTGGAGAGGAATAAGGTTGACCAAGTGAGCAAAGTTCTTCAGTCCAAGAATAATGCCTTGAGGAAGGAGCTCGCTAGTCTGAAAGATTTTATGGCGGTGATTAATGAAAATGTAAAAAAACTAAGGTATGCATTTAAGATCGGATCTCGAGAAGCCGAGGAAGAGGTCTACAATGCTAGTTTAGAAGATGCCCCAGGAAAGCTCAAGGAGGTAGAAGACGGTTCCTTTACTCGAAGAGGGATAAGTGCCCTTAAGGAGGTGAAGGCTCCTAAATAATCCAGACTGTGGTATAAATACCAAATTGAGTGTACGGGCTATCGCCATAACCCCTTCTCAAAATATGATAAGTGGATTTCGACTGACGCCATTCCTTCCCAACTTTTGGATCATGACCTCGATGAATATGTAGAAGAGCTCGTCCCAAAACCAGATGATTGTCAGAGAGAGATTGTAGCAGAGTTTCTTGCTCACTATCCTTGGCCACCTTAGGTACCTATGTATTTTTGGTCTTTGATGTAATTGTAACCTTATATAATCTTATTGATCCATTCTCATGTTTTGAGCATATACTTACTAAACATGTGTTAATCCCGCCTTTTCATAGGTTACTTGATATCACTATCGACCAAACAATCCAGGGCCTTAGATTTACTTAGTTTTAATCATTTTGGATTTCTCAATCGAATAAATGATATTTAAGTTTTAGACTTCTATATTTTATATGTTTGAACATTATTCTAGTCCATTATGCCTTAGCAATATCATTCCATTTACTTTACCTTTTAGGTCGTGTTTACACATTCCCTTATATCTAAGTAAGACGATGGAAATAATGTACCTGGTTGGTGGGCATTCCACCTAAGCAGGCTTTTTTTTACCAACAGAAGTTGGTTTTATTGCCTAAGGATTCCCTGTAGGGCTTTTGTTGTTGCCGGATCAACTCATGATGCCACTAGTGTTTAAAACAAGTACCTAAGGATGGTAGTAATTCGAAGTGCTTATACTTGAATTGTCATAACTTCTATAAACCCTTTTAGTCAGGAATTTAGATATGCACGAAGGAGTTATCATTGGAAAGGGTGAAAATTAAGGAGATGTAATCAAGACAATTTAAGCTCCCATTGCAAAAATGAGAATATAGGAGCCAACCAACCTTTATTCATTAAATTTTGTCTCATGAGCAACACAAGTTTAAAAATAAAAATTTGATTAAACTAAACATGCTAATAAAAGATAAAGAAGAATACCTAAAAGTAGAACTTCTTGAGATTGGTTGCATTCCATGCTCTTAGTATCTCCCTGCCCTCCAGCATTTCCAAGTCATATGCTCCTTGAAGATCGTCTCTGACTACTCTGAAGGGTCCTTCCCAATTCAGTTCCAGCTTCCATCTGATGGTTTTACAGCACTGTCGAGGACTTTCCTTATGGGACATAGTCCCCTATTAACGACTTCATCGGGTTAACTCTCTTATTGTACTACTTGGCTAGTTGCTATTGGTAGGAGTCCAACTTGATCAAAGCTAGCTCTCGTTGCTCATTTGCTTGGTCAAGCTCAGTGCGTAGTGCAACATCATTGAGGTCTTAGTCGACCAGAGTGGTTCTCATAGTAGAGAGACCTGCTTCTAGAGGGATGAGAGTTTTCATTCTGTAAGCGAATGCGAAGGGTATTTCCCGAGTCAGTTTCCAGGTTGGGGTACGATAAGCCTATAGAATATGACAGAGCTCGTCCACGAAGGCACCCTTGGCTCTTTCCAAACTCTTTCTCAGTCCATCGAGCATGGTTTTTTTAGAAGCCTTTTCTTACTCATTTATTTGGGGAGACGCCATAGGGCTGAAGTGGTGCTTGATGTTGTGCTCATCATAAAAAGCTTGAAAGAAACCACTTTCAAATTGTGTACCGTTATAGGTGATGATAGACCTTGGTATCCCAAAGCGAGTTATGATGTTCCTCCATATGAAACTTGTCATATCAAAATCTTGAATGTTTGCCAGTGGTTCTGCCTCTACTCATTTATTGAAGTAATATGTGTCGACCAGCAAATACTTACGATTTACTAATGTGGTAGGTAGTGGTCCCACAATATCTAATCCCCATTAAGTGAAAAACCATGGGTTGGTAAAGGATTTTAGGTCACTGGCAGGATGGTGAACCATAAGTGAATTCTTCTGACACTTTACGCATTTGAGAACATTGGCACTTACGTCCACCAGTATCATTCCTTGATCGCATGAAAGGCCAACGATATCCCACCTGCATAACTCCCACAAATGCCATTTTGGAGCTCACTATGTACTTGTTCGGATTATTTTAGGGGAACGCATTGGAGGTATGGTCCTGTAAATGATTTCTTATAAAGCTTCCTTTTAGGGTTGGGGTAGAAACAAGCATCCTTGTCCCTAACTTGATGGCACGACCTCTTATCATCTGGAAGTATGTCACTCTGTAGATAATTGATGATGGGATTTATCTAACTTGGGAACTTATATGTGAGGATGACTTGCTCGGCTACGACTGCCTGGTCGATACTAGAATATGCAAGGAATTATATCCGAATAGTTTTCCTTAGGTCAGAGTCAATTGTTGAGCTTAATGCCAATAAAGCGTCATCATGACTGTTATGTCCTCGAGGGAACTATTAAATTTCCACCTTTTCAAAGTCTGCCATGAGATGTCTTACTATGGTGAGGTTAGCGACATTCGATCTTCTTTGGAGTTGAAATCCTGCTTAACTACTTGGAGACCAGTTTGGAATCACCGAATACGTGGAGGCTCTTTGCCTCCAGTATTTTGGCTTTTCGCAAACCAACGATCAATGCTTTGTACTCAGCTTCATTGTTGGAGGCCTTAAATCCAAATTTGATTCTTTACTCAATTACAGTGTCTTCAGGGGTGATGAGGACGATCCTTACTCATTCCCCCTTGGAATTGTAGGCTCCATCAACGTACATGGTCTAGTCTTTGGACTGTGCTTCTTGTGTTATCGACTCCTCAATGTCTAGTTGGTCTATTGGATGATCTCCAGTGAACTCAGTAATGAAATCTGTTAAGACATATCCCTTGATCGTCGTTCTAGGCTGGAAGTGGATATAAAATCTCCCACTTTCGACCTATCACTTTGAGATTCATCCGAAGAGGTCGTCTTTCTAAAGAACAACTTTAAGGGGGTAAGAAGTGATTACGATTATGGAGTGGGATTTGAAGTAGTTCTTTAACATTCTTGAAGCAATCGCCAGAGCATAGCCCTAATTTTCTAGAGGTAGGTACCATTATTCGGCATCCAGGAGTGTCTTGCTAGCATAGTAAATCGGGTTTTGTCCTCCTCCTTTTTCACATACAAAGGCGGAGATCACGGCATGGTCTGATACTATCATCACTACATCATATTAGGCAAATGGTCACGACCAAAGTCCCAGACCAGTACTGTGAGTCCCGGCCAAGGGTCGTGACCATTTTCATGGGTCACGACTAAAATCCCTGACCAAAGGAAGGGTCACGGACCTTGGGGGTCACGGTAGATGGTTGCGAACCTTAGCTGTGACCTATACACACACCTGTTCATGGCCATTATCCGTGACCCATCCTATAATATATGGCACTGGTCACGACTCTGGTCACTACCCTCAGTCATGACCCATCCTTAATAATATGACAATGGTCATTATAGTATAGTCAAGGCCCAAAGCTGTGACCCTTTTTATTCGTAATAACAATTACAGATGGGCACAGCTTAGGGCCGTGACCAATTTTTATTATATTTAAAGAAATCAGCAGAATTTTCTCTATTTTCTGGACATTCTAAAACTTGCGTAACGTAAACCCCGCGCGACCATAAGGATAAACAATAAATTATAAAGCTCACATGGTCACGGGACCTCCGATTGAGAGCAGGATGACATTTTTAAATTATTGATCCGTGCTCTCAGATCGGGGGTTATGGGACCACGCGATTGGTTCCTACATGTTACATTGGTCCCGTTTGAGATATTGGCGCCGTTCACGAGGCTGTTTGGTGGTTTTTTCGAGGTTTCATACTATAAAGGTATGTTTTCAGGACTAAGTGAAGATATTCTCAAATTGTCACTATGCTCTAAGACCGTGGGCCCTATGACCACACGTTAGGTTCCTACGAGTTACATCAGTCATGTGCGAGGAGTTGGCGTCGCTTACGGGACCGTTTGGTGGGTGATTTGAGATTTCTCCCTCTAACGGCATGTTTGTAGGCCTAAGTTTGGATATTCTGAAATTATCGACGTGCTCCTAGATCGGGGGTCCCGTGACCATGCAGTCAGTTCCTATGAGTTCATTGGTCCCCTGCGAGGTGTTGGCGCCTCTCATGGGGCCATTTGGGGGGTATTTCGGGGTTTCACCCTCTAACGGCATGTTTTCAAGCCTAAGTGTGAATATTCTCAAATTATCATCGTGCTCCCAGACTGGGGGTCCCGTGATCACTTGGTCAGTTCCTACGAGTTACATTGGTCATGTGCGAGGTGTTGGCGCCGCTCACAGGGCCATTTGGTAGGTGTTTCGAGGTTTCTCCCTCTAACGGCATGTTTTAAAGCCTAAGTGTGGATATTATGAAATTATTGTCGTGCTCCCAAATTGGGGGTTCTGTAACCACGCTATCGGTTATTACGAGTTACATTAGTCCCATGCGAGGTGTTGACGCCATTCACAGGGCCATTTGGGTGGTGTTTTGGGGTTTTTCCCTCTAACAGCATGTTTCCAAACCTAAGTATGGATATTCTCAAATTATCTCCATGCTCTTGGACTGGGGTGAGCGTGACAATGCGGTTGGCTCCTACGAGTTATATTGGGCCTATGCGAGGCATTGGTGCCTCTCACGGGAGCATTTGTTGGGTGTTTTGGGGTTTCACCCTCTAAAAACATGTTTTCAAACCTAAGTGTGGATATTCTCAAATTATCATTGTGTTCCTAGATCTGGGGTACCATGACCATGTAAACGGTTCCTATGAGTTACATTTGTCCTATACGAGGTGCTGGCACCATTCACGGGGCCGTTTGGGGGGTTCTTCGAGGTTTCGCCCTCTAACGACATGTTTTCAAGCCTATGTGTGGATCTTCTCAAATTATTGTCAGGCTCTCTGATCGGGGCTCCTATGACCATGCGATCAATTCTTACGAGTTACATTGGTCCCGCGTGAGGTGTTGGCACAACTCACGGGACCCTTTTGGTGGTGTTTTGAGGTTTCTCCCTTTAACGACATGTTTTCAAGCATAAGTGTGTATAGTCTTAAATTATCGTCGTGTTCCTGGACCAGGGATCCTGTGAGCATGTGATCGGTTCCTACGAGTTACATTCGTCCCGTGCGAGGTGTTGGTAGTGTTCACAGGGCTGTTTGGTGGGTGTTTCAAGTTTTCGCCCTCTAACAATATGTTTTCATGCATATGTGTGGATATTCTCAAATTATCACCGTGATCCTAGACCGGTGGTCCCATTACCATGCGATCGATTCCTACGAGTAACATTGATCACCTATAAGGTGCTAGCGCCACTCATGGGGCCACTTGAGGGGTGTTTCAGGGTTTCGCCCTTTATCGGCATCTTTTAAAACCTAAGTGTGGGCATTCCAAAATTATCCCGTGTGAGGTGTTTGCGTCGCTCACGGGTCATTTGGTGGGTGTTTCGAGACTTCGCCTTATAACGTCTTATTTTCAAGCCAAAGTGTGGATATTCTAAAATTATCATCGTGCTCCTGGATTGGGGGTTTTGTGACCACACGGTCAATTCCTATGAGTTACATTGGTCACCTGCGAGGTGTTGGTGCTGCTCACGAGGCGGTTTGGGGGGTGTTTTGAGTTTTCACCGTCTAACGGCATGTTTTCCAGCATAAGTGTGGATATTTTGAAATTATCATCGTGCTCGTGGACTGGAGGTCTTTTGACCATGCAGTCGATTCCTACGAGTTACATTAGTCCCATGCTAGGTGATGGCACCTGTAGAATGGTGTTTCAAGCTTCACCACTATATTTGTAGGTGAGGGTCCCTCAAAGACCCCCCCTTCAGCTTAGAGAAAATATGAGGTTGAGGGAACCCCCAGGGTCCCTTCATCACTGAAGTCCAAGTTGAGAAGGATCACCGCGAGGGTCACTACAGAAATGACATTCGAGAAGTGCCCCGCAAGGGCCACTGCAGAAGTACAAGTTGAGACGGACCACCGCCAGGGTCACTGCAGAAATTACATTCGAGAAGTTCCCTACAAGGTCCACTGCAGAAGTCCAAGTTGAGAGGGGCCACCGCAAGGGTCACTGCAGAAATCACATTCGAGAAGTGCCCCGCAAGGGCCACTGCAGAAGTCCAAGTTGAGAAGGGCCACCATAAGGGTCACTACAGAAATAGCATTCGAGAAGTGCCCTACAAGGGCCACTGCAAAAATGACATTCGATAAGTGCCCGCAAGGGCCACTGCAGAAGTCCAAGTTGAGAAGGGCCGCCGCAAGGGTCACTGTAGAAATCACATCTGAGAAGTGCCCCCCAAGGGCCACTGCAGAAGTTCAAGTTGAGAAGGGCCACCACGAGGGTCACTACAGAAATGAATTTTGAGAAGTGCCCAGCAAGGGCCATTGAAGAAATCCAAGTTGAGAAGGGTCACCGCATAAATGACATTTGAGAAGTGCCTCGCAAGGGCCACTGCAGAAGTTCAAGTTTAGAAGGGCCACTACGAGGGTCACTGCAGAAATGACATTCAAGAAGTGCCCCACAAGGGCCACTGCAAAAGTCCAAGTTGAGATGGGCCATCGCAAGGCTCACTACAGAAATGACATTTGAGAAGTTCCCCGAAAGGTCCACTGCATAAGTTCAAGTTGAGAAGGACCACTGCAAGGGTCACTGCAGAAATGACATTCGAGAAGTGCCCCGTAAGGGCCACTGATGAAATCCAATTTGATAAGGGCCACCGCAAGGGTCACCGTAGAAATGACATTTGAAAAGTGCCCCGCAAGGGCCACTGTAGAAGTTGAGAAGGGCCACCGCAAGGGTCACTACAGAAACGACATTCGAGAAGTGCCCCGGAAGGGCCACCGCAGAAGTCCAAGTTGAGAAGGTTCACTGCAGAAATGACATCTGAGAAGTACCCCGCAAGGGCCACTTCAGAAGTTCAAGTTGAGAAGGTCCGCCACAAGGGTCACTACAGATCTCAAGGCTAGAAGGGCCACTACAAGGGTCACTGCAGAAGTCCAAGTTTGAGAAGAGTCACCGCAAGGGTCCTCGTAAAAATGACATTTGAGAAGGGGCACCACAAGGGTCACTACAAAAACTCATGACCAGAAGGGACACTGCAGAAGTCCAAGTTTGAGAAGATCCACCACAAGGGTTACCGCAGAAATGGCATTTGAGAAGGGCCACCGCAAGGGTCACTGCAGAAACTGATGTCGAGGATAGCCACTACAAGGATCCCTGTAGAAGTCTAAGTTGATAGGGATTCCATAAGGGTCCCCACAGAAATGACATTTCAGAAGGAACCCACCCAAGTCTTCCTCAACAGTAAACCCACTACGGTTACTGAACAGCAAAAACATACATGGGAGGAGGTACTCGCAAGGTCTTTCCCCCCTCAGTTCTCAGAAAACCAAGTTAGGATGATGGGGTGTCTACCATAAGCAATCCCTCATCATGAAAAAATAACAGAAGTACTAACAGTTATTGTCTTGTACAGGTTGCCTAGTTGAGCAAGCAGGGCTCAAGTAGCCAGTTGGGATCTCTTGGGAGTTTTGGCTTGGCGGCTGAGGGACAAGGTATGTTGATCAAGGTCAACCACTTAGCACTATAGGATTGAGAGAATACTAGTAGGAAGACCCTAGGATCGCCCAGTCCTCACACACTTCACACTTAGTCATAAGTGAAGTGAGCAGCTAAAGGGGTGGCTGCTCACAAGAAAAGAACTGTTTATAAAATGATTTTAAAGGAGAGGGTCCTCTAAACCCATCTCGAGAAAAATGATTTTAGAGGGGGGTCCTCAAGATCCCCCTCAAGCTTACAAAGATTTTAGAGGACGTGGTCCTCGAGATCCCCCTCAAGTTTACAAAGTTTGTACCAAAAGCTACCGTTTCAAAAGATATTTAGCAAATCAGATATTTTGTCTCCATTACAAGACATATTTGCTTTTTTGATTTTGGTTGGCACCAAGTGGCACCTGCCAAAGGGGACAGGTAGAGCTGCCTGCAGGTAGGGACAAATTGTACACTACAGACTTTTTACCTCACCAACCCTTTAAGTTTTGGCACCAAAAGTTCTAACCCAGTCCTAATGCCCAAAGTATAAATAGGACCCCTGGGCAAGGTCATCAAAGATAGAAAAACTCAATAGCCAAGTTACTATGTCAAAATCACACCAGAACCTCTCTAGTATTCTCTACCTGCTCTCTCTCTAGTGTTGATTGCCTTGTTCTTTCACTCCCCACTGACATCCATCACTCACAGGAGTTCTTCTTGAGAAATTACTATTATTGTTGTGGAAGTTCATCTTCGTGCAGGGAGGGAGTTCCTGCTTGAGCTCCATTTTTACCAAAAGGAGAAGGTCTCATCAGAAGCTGCTCCATAAGTCCTTGAGAACCTTGCAGACAGCGTTCATTGGAGTGCGTCACACCTCACCCTTTCCAGATATTCATAGACTCCAGTCTCACTACCCTCCTACATTTGGCGACTCTGCTGGGGAGGTATCCTCACTTCCATGGACAAAGAAGGTTCTAATATTTCTAAGAAGCTAGTCTTTGAAGATACTCCAACTGGAAATGAAGTTCAAAGAAGACAGTTGATAGACCACCCAAGAGGAGGTGGTAAGGACCGAAGCTAGAGTACCTATTCCTCAATGAGGACAAACTAGTGTAGCAACATTTTCTCCATTGGCAGTAGCAACCCCCCTCTAGAGGGGCAGCCGCTGCAGCAATAGCAATAGTAAAGATGGCTCCACCACGAAAGGTGGCGCTGGAGAAAATAGTTGCATCAGTGATGACTCTCGCGAGATAGAGCAGTGACGCCAGAGGTAGCGCTGATAAAAAAAATAATGGTGACCGAGTAACCCTCTAACAAAGAAAGTGACGGTGGAGAATTCACCATCAAGCACACCTTAGAGGAGACTCTACCCACTTGCAAGACATATCTTATTATCGATCAGCTAAGTAAACTTGCCTAGCTTTATTATTTGTTAAATATGTTCATTTCACAAGTATTGATTTGTGTTTAATGAGCATTTCATATATATGCTAGCTAATTTACTTGGAAAAAAAATCACACATGCTATAATTTTTTAGATGCCAAGTGAGGAAATGCAAAAACATGCATAATAGTTTTTTTTTATTGGTATTGTTCACTCAAAAAAAATATTATCCATAATTAATTTTATGGATTTTATCCACATAAATATTTGCCATTTTCAAAGCCACATGTCTTATTGTTAAATGTTATGAATAAAAAAAAGTCAAGACATGTTGTTTATTATTTTATTTATATTATGATAAAATAATATAAAATAGAAAGGCAAAGACCGATCAGTTGATTACACAAGCAATGGTGTAATCACATTTATTATACCCATAAATAGTACCATGTATTGGCTATCCTGTGTGAAGATGTTTCATCGCAATAGGTTGGGTTGCTCCATAAGTAAATAGGAGAAGCCTAGATTGGGTTCCTCGACAAGACTTGCTAGGATAAGATATTCCAAAATACAGAACTAGCTAGTTTGGGTTGCTCAACTGTCAGATAAGAGACCCACTAGTCAAATTTACACAAAAATAACAATCTCCAGTGTTCGAACCAACTTTGGTGCAAATTCTCACAGGTGTAGATGAGAACAAAGAAAAGAAAGAAAATAATCTAGCTAATATGTACAAAAAATACAGAATTTTACATAAAATTTGTCGCAATGAATGATTCTCCCAGTAAAAAGAAAATGAAAAATAGACAAATTTCCAGTCAAAGTTAGCCATTTTCTTATACCAGATGGGTCCCTCAACCTAATCAAAAGTTTTGAAGTACCTGGTCGTCCAAAATTAGGCGAGCGGCCCCTATAGAAATTTTGTGCACACACGAACCAAAATGATTACGAGGTTTGGTCCAACCAAAATTATCAACCGTTTGCTAAAGAGCCGCTATGTGCATCTCAATCACGTCCTTGAGGCTAGTGGTCATTTTACCAAACCACTGATGAAAAAAAATATATATAAAAAAAATTCCAAACGTATAGCTATACCAGATGGATTCCTCATCCTCAAATTGAGAAAAGACTACAATAAACTTGTGAGGACCAAAATCAGCATCAAACCGCCAGATGGGTTCCTCGTCCTCAAATTGGAGTGGGTTCCTCATCCTCAAAGGGATATCGTCTTACTCAAATCAAAGCACAAGCATAGGAGTTGCTAGTGAAGTTATCACCAACAGGTTTAGATCTCCGTTGCTGATGAACGGGTTCTGAACAGATCAAGGGACAGAAAGTCTACTCCCATAGTTCGAGGAAGCGACACACAACTCCTAAGATTTTTAATTTGATTCCCCAGGAGCATATATGTTACGACTGAAAGGACCGAGAAGGTCGATACCCACTTTCATGAACTCTGGTAATGGAGGAGTGTGATTTAATATCCAGCATTCCTCGTCACCTTGTTGAGCAACCCACTTGAATGACGACGAGGAACAGGGGTTGAGTGACCACTGCGTCGTGGTTTTTATAGCTCAAAAAATCAACTAAAGTTTTTAAGTTGATCCACCATGTGCTTTTTGGTTACAACAAAAGGGGAGAGAGTGTATTGATAACCATT
Source organism: Sambucus nigra (assembly GCA_949130495.1). Classification (NCBI taxonomy): domain Eukaryota; kingdom Viridiplantae; phylum Streptophyta; class Magnoliopsida; order Dipsacales; family Adoxaceae; genus Sambucus; species Sambucus nigra. Next base: position 26,598,675 of record OX422220.1, read on the forward strand.
TGTGAAAATATATTGGGAGACCCCCTCTCGTCATTGCAAAGTTATTCCAAATATTAACAAGTTTGGGCACAAATCTTGACTCTCAAAATTTGGCACATGTTATGCCTTGGAGACTAGTTGATGAATTTTGGTCGTGGCCACCTAAGAGGCTTTATGTTTCGATGAGTGGGTACCTAACAATCACATACCCACGGGTCCATAATAATAGAATGGTCTCAGCCAAGGAAGGGCAAAGTGGAACCCACAAATTGAGACCAGACTGATATTTGGTGAGGAACCCACAAAACAGCAAAGTGGATTCTCTTCTTTGAACTTTCCACGAGCAGTTGGTTCGTATTTTTCCAATTTCACATTTTACTCAACAAATGTTGAAGTAACCAGAAAACAATATCAGACAAGAATTTATGTCATGGTAGAAATACAACAGTTAAAGAAAAAAATGATAGAAAGGATTTCTTAGAACTTAAACTTAAAACCTCTCGCCCTGCTAAGATAAAAAAACATAGACAGATAAAAAGGTCAACCCTAGAATTTCTGAAACTTCATCGGAGGGGTTTGCTTTGGTTTGAGCGACCAAACTGGCTGGTTATAGTGCCCGTAAAATCCATTGTCAACCATAGATGGAGCGGGTAAGTCCCTTTATACTTTTGAAAGAAAGCCTCCGTCACACCCGCAAACACGAAATTGAAATTAATTCCATCTAAATCAACTCTCGATTATAGATCTCATTGGCTAAAGATGAGATGAGAAGATCGTACTTTGATGATACACCAAAGCCAAAGATTAACTCAGTGACACCGATTTTGTTCACCAAAGAGGGAGACGAGTATACCTCTCTCTCTCGTGTCTTAGACTTGACTTCTGTTTAACTTAAAAAAAATGCTCAATAGAATGAAAGAGTGAGAGGGTTCTCGGCTAATGGAAAAAAAAAGATGTTGTGTCCCAAAGAAATAGAAATAAGGGTCCTCTCCTGTTTCGAGTAAAGATAAGCGTTTCCAAAGTTTTTTTTTGTACCCTCGTCTCATAAATTTTGTATTTTAATGAGGGACACATGATAAGATATATGTAAGAGAGTAGTTTCCTATGAGGAACCATTTGTCCTTTATTAAGGAAGTTGCCTTCCTCCTCCAAACTAAGATCAGATTGGTATGTTTCTTATTCATTTCTCAAAATACAAGCGAGACACCCATACAATATGAAACACCTTGTGCCCAGCAAGATAATTGATATAATAATAAAATTATATTATTATTATTATTATTATTCAATAATTGAGATACTTTGAAATTTCTGAAGTTGTATCCTCGAAATAGTGTATGTGATTAATTTCACATAATATTATCATTTGATTTGAAATGAACGGTAAAATGGAAAGAAGCCCAAGTACATATACTCATGATTTTCTCAGTATAAACTTTCTAGAAAAATATAAGTGTTCTTTTATAAGAAAGTATCACAAATGAGGATTGCTCAAATTTACAATCCATATGTTTATGCTTTTAAGTTCTCATAAAAAAATAGAGGTTGCTTAAATTTATGACCTGAGCATTTATGTGGCCAGGGGTTCCTCGAATTTACAAACCAGGTCTGTACACTTGAGTGCACAAGAATAGTGTTGCCCAAACTCATAGCTCCCATATTTACGTGTTTTAACAAAGTTTATTTTACGAATATTCAAGTTTCGATCGATAATCCTAAAAGCCTCAGATTTATTTATTCAAAATAGTTCATGTGAGTAATTTCACATTTCATTAATGTTAAATAGTTTGAATAAGAGTAATTAATTATGTGAAGAAAGATAAGACCTCCTAATCCTTCACTCGAACACTTTTACCCCATTTGTTCAAAGTATAAATGACTTTGAAAGTATTTATTACTATGCCACGAGCATCATTATTTTAGTCATATTAATTGTTTGAAGATGTTCACTGTTGATATACAGTTCAAAAAGTTATGATGTGCAGCTAAAAGATCATAGTTGCTTTAGTGGACATTTTATTCTCTCGCATGCTTAGATTCAAGTAGTGGGGTTAGTAAGCAGATGTATGAAGCCTTGATAAAAGGTTCAAGTCTCAAATTGACTTTATGGAAGTATACTTGACTCCAACATGCTTCATGATCATTCTCACTTAATGTGGAAGGCAAGATCTAGTAACAAAAAATATGAGGTATCAACTATACCTTCTTAGAAAAGCTTAATGCTTATGAAATGACAAGTTATTCTATATGGGTCACGGTGCCTCCCTATAAATTTTTTACTTGATAGTATATCTCCACCTAATAAAATAAGGCAATAGGTGTGAGACCACAAAAAGTATTTATAGAAGTATAAATATAAGGTGGAGGCTCCAAGGGCACCGGAGCGCTCACAGTCTTGAGCAAGTGATAAGAATAAATATAAGGTGCTCCAGATGAGCACCTAAGGATCCAAGGGAACTGGAGCGCTCACATTCTTGAGAAAGTGCCAAAGTATAAATATAAGGTGCGCTAGTTGAGCACCTAAGGCTCCAATGGCACCGGAACGCTCACAATCTTGAGCAAGTGCCAAGTATAAATATAAGGTGCTCTAGATGAGCACCTGAGGCTCCAAGGGCACCGGAGCGCTCAAAGTCTTGAGCAAGTGCCAAAGTATAAATATAAGGTGCGCCAGTTGAGCACCTAAGGCTCCAAGGGCACCGGAGCGCTCACAATCTTGAGCAAGTGCCAAATATAAATATAAGGAGCTCTAGATGAGCACCTGAGGCTCCAAGGGCACCGGAGCGCTCACAATCTCGAGCAAGTGCCAAATATAAATATAAATATAAATATAAGGTGCGACCATTTAGCACCTAAGGCTCCTAGGGCACCGAAGCGATCAGAGTCTTAGCAAGTGTTAAATATAAATATAAAGTACGACAGTTTTGTACCTAAGGATCCAAGGCCACCGGAGCGCTCACAGTATTGATCAAGTACCAAGTATACATATAAGGTACAATAATTTTGTACCTAACACTCCAAGGGAAATGGAGCGTTCACAGTATTTAGCAAGTGCCAAGTATAAGTATAAGTATAAGGTACGACAGTTTAGTAACCCAGGCTCCGAGGGAAATAGAGCGCTCATCATATCGAGCAACTGCCAAGTATAAGTATAAGGTACGACAGTTTAGTACCCCAGTCTCCAAGGGCAACGAAACGCTCATCATATCGAGCAACTGTCAAGTATAAGTGTAAGGTACGAAAGTTTAGTACCCCAGGATCCAAGGGCAATAGAGCGCTCATCATATCAAGCAACTGTCAAGTATAAGGTACGACAATTTAGTACCTCAGGCTCCAGGGGCAATGGCACACTCATCATATTGAGCAACTACCAAGTATAAACATAAGATACAACAGTTTAGTACCTAAGGCTCCAAGGGCACCGGAGCTCTCACAGTATAGAGCGATTTCCAAATATAAATATAAGGTACAACAATTTAGCACCTAAGGCTCCAAGGGCACCGGAGCGCTCACAGTATTGAGCAATTTCCAAGTATAAATATAAGGTACGACGATTTAGTACCTCATGCTCCAAGGGCAACGGATCGCTTATCATATTGAGCAACTGCCAAATATAAATATAAGGTACGACAGTTTAGTACCTAAGGCTCCAAGGCACCGGAGCGCTCACAAGTATTGATCAAGTGCCAAGTATAAATATAAGGTGCGCCTGTTGAGCACCTAAGGCTCCAAGGGCATCGGAGCACTCACAGTCTTGAGCAAGTGTCAAGTATAAATATAAGGTGTGATCGTTTAGTACCCAAGGCTTCAAGGGTATCGGAGCGCTCACAGTCTTGAGCAAGTGTCAAGTATAAATATAAGGTGCGACCGTTTAGCACCTAATGCTCCAAGGGCACCGGAGCGATCAAAGTCTTGAGCAAGTGTCAAGTATAAATATAAGGTGCGCCAGTTGAGCACCTAAGGATCCAAGGGCACCGGAGCGCTCACAGTCTTGAGAAAGTGTCAAGTATAAATATACGGTACGATAGTTTAGCACCTAAGGCTCCCAGGGCACCGGAGCGCTCATAGTCTTGAGCACCTGCTAAGTATAAATAAAAGGTACGACAATTTTTTGCACAAGTCTCTTGACATTACAAGACACTTCTGCACGATGGGGCTAATATTGAGAAGTCCTCAAGCAAGTGAACAAATAATAACATAAGCTTGGAGGGTGGGGACCCACTTAGAGTGGCTCCACCTGCCCAAGATTGCAAGTTTGACAGAAAATAACCAAGGGTGAGGGACTCACCGTGAGCAACCCCTCTGCTCAAGATGAAAGGCCACAGAAGAAGGCCAAGGGTGAGGGGCTCACCGCGAGTAACCCCTCCGCCCAAGAAAGAAGGCCATAGAATAAGGCTAAGGGCGAGGGGCTCACCGCGAGAACCCCTCCACCCAAAATAAAAGGCCAGAGAAGAAGGCCAAGGGAGAGGGGCTCATCGCGAGTAACCCCTCTGCCCAAGATGAAAGGCCACAGAAGAAGTCCAATGGCTAGGGGCTCACTATGAGTAACCACTCCACCCAAGATGAAAGGCCACGGAAGAAGGCCAAGGGCGAGGGGCCCACCGCGAGTAACCCCTTAGCCCAAGATGAAAGGCTGGAGAAGAAGTCCAAGGGCGAGGGTCTCACCACGAGTAACCCCTACGCCCAAGATGAAAGGCCGTAAGAAAGAAGGCCAAGGGAGAGGGGCTCACCGCGAGTAACCCCTCCGCCCAAGATGAAAGGCCACAGAAGAAGGCCAAGGGCAAGGGGCCCACCGCGAGTAATCCCTCCGCCCAAGATGAAAGGCCAGAGAAGAAGGCCAAGGGCGAGGGGCTTACCACGAGTAACCCCTCTGCCCAAGATGAAAGGCCGCAAAAGAAGGCCAAGGGTGAGGGGCTTACCACGAGTAACCCCTCCGCCCAAGATGAAAGGTCGCAAAAGAAGGCCAAGGGCGAGGGGCTCATCGTGAGTAACCCCTCCGCCCAAGATGAAAGGCCACAGAAGAAGTCCAAGGGCGAGGGGCCCACCGTGAGTAACCCCTCCGCCCAAGATGAAAGACCACACAAGAAGGCCAAGGGTGAGGGTATCACCGCGAGTAACCCCTCCGCCCAAGAGGAGAGGCCACAGAAGAAGGCCAAGGGCGAGGGGATCAGCGCGAGTAACCCCTCCGCCCAAGATGAAAGGCCATAGAAGAAGGAAAAGGGTGAGGGGCTCACCGCGAGCAACCCCTCTACCCCTGATAGAAGGCCACGGAAGAAGGCCAAAGGACAGGGTCTCACTGCGAGCAACCCCTCTACCAAGATAAAAGGCCACAGAAGAAGGCCAAGGGCGAGGGGCTCACCGTGAGTAACCCCTCCGCCCAAGATAAAAGGCCACAGATTAAGGCCAAGGGCGAGGGGCTCACCACGAGTAACCCCTACGCCTAAGATAGAAGGCCATTTTAAGTGGTCCAAGGGTGAGGGGCTCACTTTGAGCAACCCCTCTACCCAAGATAGAAGGCCACAGAAAAAAAGGCCAAGGACGAGGGGATCACCATGAACAACCCCTCTAAACAAAGTAGAAGGCCATAGAAGAAGACCAAGAATGAGGGGCTCACCGCGAGTAACCCCTCCGCCCAAGTTGATACCCAGATAAGGAGGTCCACTATAAGTGACCTCATCTGCAAAACTTGGGATAAAGTGACAGAACATTTAATGACCCTAAGGGGAATGATAAAGGAACCCTAGGGTCCCTCAAAATAAAAATAAAAAAATGACTTTATGGTATACAAAGCCTTTTGGTCTACCCAACACAAAAGACTTTTCACGAGGGACTAATGTATAAGGGTATTTTAAGCTTCACCACTATATTGGTGGGTGAGGGTCCCTCAAAGACCCCCCCTTCAGCTTACAGAAAATATGAGGTTAATGGAACCATCAGGGTCCCTTCATCGTAGAAGTCCAAGTTGAGAATGACCAGCACAAGGGTCACTGCAGAAATGACATTCGAGAAGTGCCCCAAAAGGGCCACTACAAAATTACAAGTTGAAACGAACCACTGCGAGGGTGCAGAAATGACATTCGAGAAGTACCCCCCAAGGGCCACTGCAGAAGTCCAAGTTGAGAAGGGCCACAACAAGGGTCACTATAGAAATGACATTCGAGAAGTACCCCGCAAGGGTCACTACAGAAGTCCAAGTTGAGAAGGGCGACCGCAAGGGTCACTGCAGAATTGACATTCGAGAAGTGCCCTGTAAGGGTCACTGCAGAAATGACATTCGAGAAGTTCCTCGCAAGGGCCACTGCAGAAGTTCAAGTTGAGAAGGACCACTGCGAGGGTCACTGCAGAAATGACATTCGAGAAGTGCCCCGTAAGGCCCACTGAAGAAATCCAAGTTAAGAAGGGTCATCGCAAGGGTCACCGTAAAAATGACATCTGAGAAGTGCCCCGCAAAGGTCATTACAAAAGTTCAAGTTGAGAAGGGCCATCGCGAGGGTCACTGTAGAAATAACATTTGAGAAGTGCCGCGCAACGTCCACTATAGAAGTCCAAGTTGAGAAGGGTCACTGCAAAAATGACATTTGAGAAGTGCCCCGCAAGGGCCACTAATGAAATCCAAGTTGAGAAGGGCCACCGCAGAAATGAAATTTGAGAAGTGCCCTGTAAGGGCCACTGTAGAATTTAAGAAGGGCCACCATGATGGTCACTATAGAAATGACATTCGAGAAGTGCCCCGCAAGGGCCATTGTAAAAGTCCAAATTGAGAAGGGCCACCGCACGGGTCACTGCATAAATGATATTAGAGAAGTTCCCTGTAGGGATCACTGCAAAAATTACATTCGAGAAGTGCCCCGCAAGGGCCACTACATAAGTCCAAGTTAAGAAGGGTCACCGCAAGGGTCACTGCCGAAATGACATCTGAAACGTGCCCCGCAAGGGCCACTATAGAAGTTCAAGTTGAGAAGGGCTACCGCGAGGGTCACTGTAGAAATGACATTTGAGAAGTACCCCGCAAGGGCCACTGATGAAATCCAAGTTGAGAAGGGCCACCTCAAGGGACACCGCAGAAATGACATTTGAGAAGTGCCCCGCAAGGGCCACTGGAGAAGTTGAGAAGGGCCACCGTGAGGGTCACTGCATAAATGACATTAGATAAGTGCCCCGTAAGGTCCACTGTAGAACTCCAAGTTTAGAAGGTCCACCGCAAGGGTCACTGCAGAAATGACATCTGAGAAGTGCCCCACAAGGGGCACTGCAGATGTTCAAGTTGAGAAGGGCTGCCGTAAGGGTCACTGTAGAAACTCAAGTCCAAAAGGGCCACTACAAGGGTTACTGCAGAAGTCCAAGTTTGAGAAGAGTCACTGCAAGGGTCACTGCAAAAATGACATTTGAGAAGGGCCACCGCGAGGGTCACTACAGAAACTCAAGCCCAGAAGGGCCACTGCAAGGGTAACTGCACAAGTCCAAGTTTAAGAAGATCCACCATAAGGGTCACCACAGAAATGGCATTTAAGAAGGGCCACCGCAAGGGTCACTACAGAAACTCAAGTCGAGAAGGGCCACTACAAGAGTCCCTGCAGAAGTCCAAGTTGAGAGGGATTCTGTAAGGGTCCCCACATAAATTATATTTGAAAAGGAACCCCCCAAGGCTTCCTCAACAGCAAAAATGATATTTGAGAAGGAACCCCCCACTAGGGTTCCTCAACAGAAGAAACTTACATGGGAGGAGGGACCCGCAAGGTCTTTCCCCCCTCAGTTCCCAGAAAACCAAGTTAGGATGATGGGGTGTCTACCATAAGCAATCCCTCATCATGAAAAAGAACAGAAATACTAACAATTATTTTCTTATACAGGTTACCTAGTTGAGCAAGTAGGGATCAAGTAGGCCAGTTGGGATATCTTGAGAGTTTTGGCTTGGCAGCTGAGGGACAAGGTATGTTGAGCAAGCTCAACCACTTAGCACTATAGGATTGAGAGAATACTAGTAGGAAGACCCTAGGGTCTCCCATTCCTCACACTTAGTCAAAAGTGAAGTGAGCAGCCAAAGGGGTGGCTTCTCACAAGAAAAGAACTATTTATAAAATGATTTTAAAGGAGAGGGTCCTCTAGACCCCTCTTAAGAAAAATGATTTTAAAAGGGGGTCCTCAAGATCCCCCTCGAGTTTACGAGGATTTTAGAGTATGTGGTCCTCGAGATTCGCTCAAGTTTACAAAGTTTGTACCAAAAGTTATCGTTTCAATAGATATTTAGAAAATCAGATATTTTGTCTCCACTACAAGACATATTTGCTTTTTTGATTTTGGTTGGCACCAAGTGGCACCTACCAAAGGGGGCAGGTAGAGCTACCTACAGGTATGGATAAATAGTACACTGCAGACTTTGTCCCTCACCAATCCTCTAAGTTTTGGCACCAAAAGCGCCAACCCAACCCTAATGCCCAAAGTATAAATAGTACCCATGGGAAAGGTCATCAAAGATAGAAAAACTCAATAGCCAAGTTACTATGTTAAAATCAGACCAGAACGTCTATAGTATTCTCTCCCTGCTCTCTCTCTAGTGTTGAGTGCCTTGTTTTTTCACTCCCCACTAACAACCATCACTATCAGGAGTTCTTCTTGAGAAAATTACTATTATTGTTGTGGAAGTTCATCTTCTTGAAGGCAGGGAGTTCCAACTTGAGATCCATTTTTACCAAAAGGATAAGGTCTCATCAGAAGCTTCTCCAGAAGTCCTTGAGAACCTTACAGACAGCATCCATTGGAGTGGGTCACACCTTACCCTTTCCAATTTTTCATAGACCCCAATCTCACTACCCTCCTACAGCACCATTTGGGGGGTGTTTCGGGGGTTTCACCTTTTATCGACATGTTTTCAAGCTTAAGTGTGAATATTCTGAAATTATCTCCGTGCTCTCAGAGCAGGGGTCTCATGACCACATGATCAATTCCTGCAAATGTCATTGGTCTCGTTAGAGGTGTTGGTGCTGCTCACGAGGCTGTTTGGGGATGTCTCGGGGTTTCTCCCTCTAATGGCATGTTTTTAAGGCTAAGTGTGGATATTCTCAAATTATCATCGTGCTCCCGGACCGGGGATCTCGTGATCACACGATCAGTTCCTATGAGTTACATTGGTCCAGTGGGAGGTGTTGGCACTGCTCACGGGGCCATTTAGGGTGTGTTTCTGGGTTTTTCCCTCTGACGAAATGTTTTCAAGTCGAAGTGTGGAGATTCTCAAATTATGGTCGTGCTCCCAGACCGAGTGTCTCGTGACCATGAGGTCTATTTCTATGATATACATTGGTCCCATGTGAGGTGTTGGTGCTGCTCACGAGGCCGTTTAGGGCATTTTTTGAGTTTTTTCCCTCTAACGTCATGTTTTCGAGCATAAGTATGGATATTCTCAACTTGTCATCGTGCTCTCGAACCGGAGGTCCCATGACCACGTGGTTGGTTCCTACGAGTCACATTGGTCCCGTACGAGGTGTTGGAGCCTCTCACAGGGCCGTGTGGTGAGTGTTTTAGGGTTTCTCCCTCTAACGGCATATTTTCAAGCCTAAGTGTGTATATTTTGAAATTATCGTCGTGCTCTAGGCTTGAGGTCCCCGTGACCACGCAATTGATTCTTACAAGTTACATTGGTCCTATGCGAGGTGTTGGCGCCATTTGGGTGGTGTTTCAAGAGTTTCTCCCTCTAACTGTATGTTTGCAAGCCTAAGTATGGATATTCTCAAATTATCATCGTGCTCCCTAATCGGGGGTCCGGTGACCACGCAATCGGTTCATACGAGTTACATTGCTCTCGTGTGAGGTGTTGGCGCCGCTCATGGGGCCGGTTGGTGGGTATTTCTGGGTTTCACCCTTAAACGGCATGTTTTCAAGCCTAAGTGTGGATATTCTAAAATTATCACCGTGCTCCAGGACCGGGGATCCCGTGACCACGCGATCGGTTCCTGCAAGTTTCATTAGTCTCGTGCCAGGAGTTGTCACCACTCATGGGGTCGTTGGATGTGTGTTTCAGGTTTTCGCCTTTTAACGACATGTTTTCAAGCCTAAGTGTGGATATTTTGAAATTATCTTTGTGCTCGTGGACCGGGGGTCTTTTGACCACCAGGTTGGTTCCTACGAGGTACATTGGTCTTGTACGAGGTGTTGGCATTACTTACGGGGCTGTTTGGGGGGGTGTTTTAGTGTTTCTCCCTATAACTATATGTTTTCAAACCTACGTGTGAATATTCTCAAATTATCATCATGCTCCCAGATCGGATGTCTCAGGATTGCGCGATCAATTCCTACGAGTTACATTGGTTACGTGCGAGGTGTTGGAGCTGCTCACGGGGCCATTTGAGGGGTGTTTCGAGGTTTCGCCCACTAACGGCATGTTTTCATTGTGTATATGAGTGTCTACGTCTATTCATTGATGACTCTAGGTTGCGTGTCTACATGAGTGTCTACGGCTATTCATTGCAGATTTCATTGTGTATGTAAGTTACGATTTACCTTTGCATAGTGAAATAAAAAAAGTTTTCCCTTTTAGTTTTTTTCCTAAAATCTATGTGTAAGCAATTTCATTGATATGGTTTGACTTACCCACCTAGATCCATGTTCTAAGGTTCAATTATATATGGTTTACAATTGACTCTAATTATATAAGTTTAAAATTTGAAATTTGCGAATCCACATATAATCAATATCACACCACTTTCACAAATTGGTATCAGAGCATGTTGCACTAAGTTATTGTGTTTGATCCTTGTTTTTCGCAAAATTTTTGTGATATTGATTTTTTTGAAAAAATTTGCAATGTTTTCGAACGAAAACTTATATAATCGGTTGTTAGTATTTGACGGGTCTACTTATGCCTATTGGAAATCCCGCATGAAATCTCATTTAAAAGCAATCGATGAGCGAGTTTGGGTTGTTTGTGAAAGATCGTGAACTCCTCGCACTGTCACTGCTAATAATGTCACTAATCTTAGGCTTGTGATTGACTAAACTGAGGACGAATTTAAACGAAGCACTTTTAATTCTCGTGGGCTAAGTGAAATTTCTGGAGTCCTCACCCCTGACAGGTTCCGATGTATCATAACGCGCACCACATCAAAACTAATGTGGGATGTTTTACAACTTACCCATGAAGGCAGGAATGCAGTAAAAGAGTCTAAATTAAAATTTTTAACTATTCAATTTGAAACAATTACTATTTTTAAATTTGAGTGTTTTGATGACTTTTATGCATGTTTATCTGACATTGTCAACACTAGTTTAAATATTGGTGAGCACATTCCTGATGCACGAGTGGTTAAAAATATTTTGAGATCGTTGCCTAAACGTTTTATCCCGAAAGTGACTATTTTGAATTCCTTAGGAAATTTGAGCAATCTTAAGTAAGAAAAACTGGTAGGAGACCTCCTGACATATGAAATTGACATGTTCCCTAACACTATCAAGCCTAAGGATAGAGGGATAGCACTTAGATCCTAATCTAGGAAGACTGGGAAAGTGTCCAAGAGAGAAAAAAAGAAAGTGAGAGTTTGTAATTCCAAGTCAGAGGGAAAATTTCACTTTGATATGGTCATGCTTGCAGAAAAAAATTAAGGCCATAAAAAGAATATTATACCAAAAATGGGGCCAATAGGATTTCTCTAAGTTGAGAAAAAAATTGAAACCTCAAAAGAGCTTAAAAAAGAAATATATATTTGAGGAAGTTTGGTTGGAAATAAATCAAATGGTTTGCACGTACAGACAAAGTCTTGAAAAAACATTAAAGAGTTTTAGACGTTAATGGTGTTGAAATCATTTTAGACTTTGAAGTGTAGATTAGATTTAGTCGATGTCATATAAATTCAACATATTTTGACACCTAAGGATGATTGTGAAGTTAATTCGTTAGGAGTATCCATATTCATCATGCACATTTTGTATGTATGTTTAAGTTAATTTACCTATTGAATATGTTCACACCCATTCATTCCGTTTCCAAGATTTGGTTTTCTTAATGTAAATTCGTGATGTGTGTTTTTTGGTTAATTTAATTTTGTTGAAAAATTGAAAAAATAAAAAATAGTTGGTGAATGCTTTCAAATTTTTCCTTAATGATCGTAGTTGATTTGCTTTGCTTGTCGTGATACTCAATGCTTATTTTTATTTATTCTTTTCTTTGTCTATTTCGGATAAATTAAAGGAGGAAGAACGAATTATGATTTAATGTGGGAGTTTGAATTATGAGGGAGATTTGAGATTTGATTGTTTTGATTTATGTTTATCTCATTTCAAAATCGATACGTCCCGAAGGTATTTGTTTCTTGTCTCGTGTGTGTAGGTATATCTTTTGAAGAACATGTTGTTGCACACCCTGATGATGACAAAGAAAAGTTAGAGATTTGAAGAAAGTTTAAGGCTTACATTTTTAGTACTTTTCAGTTTTGGATTCCTGGGAGGGTATTAGATTTGTATATGCCATTTGATTTGATAATTTGGATATTTTTATTTTGTACCGGCATAGACATTGGGGGATATTTTTAAGGACATTTTTATATAGTTCTACTTGCATTAGAGTATGTCGTATACCGCTACAACCGTCGAAGAAAATATCAAGTTTAGTCATGGATCAAGACAGATCTGAATATCAACATTCTTCAACAATCAATCCTCTGCAAGATTAATTTTTGGTAAGGTTGTGTTTAAGTCCCATAATGGTTCATTTAAAGTGTTGGAATTTTTTTTTGAAAATATTGTAAAACATCTGAGGCGTCACTTTTCGTTAAAATAATTTATTTTAAGTGTTGAGGCTAAGTTTAACGATAAGCAGTGTTTTCACTTTGGTCGTTCAAATGACATCAGTAGTCGCGCGAACGAAGTCTTCAAATGACATTAATTGTCGCACGAAATCTTGCCTGAAACATTTCATCAAGTGAAACCTTATTGTTTTGATTTTTATTCGTCGCTTGGTAGGTCGCTCGATATAGGATCTAATGACATTTAATGTCGTTCGAGCGACAGGTTAATCTCATTTGAGTGAAGTCTTCAAATCATTTTTTTTATAAATAGCATGTTAAATGAGTTATTTTTCTTCAAGAAGACCTGAGTTTTATTTATACACGACAACTACAACTGCAGAATTATTTTTTCTTATTCTTTGGGATTTAAACATTTGTTTTTCAAGTCACAAAAAATTCCAATAGTTTAGTGAATTGTTTTGGAACCCAAGATACGATCTTGTTTAAGTTTCCCTTACAGAAAGGGTAAAGCTATAGCTGACGACTGCGTGTCATTGGGAGTACTTATGGGTGTACCTGGATGATTTGGAGTTGTTTGTTCTTGTGGGTTTGCTGAGGTTGATCCATTGTTGACTTTAGGTTGTGTGTCTACGTGAGTGTCTGCGGATATTCATTGTTGATTTCATTGTGTATGTAAGTTGAGATTTACCTTTTCATAGTGAAATAAAAAGATTTTCCCTTTTGAGTTTTTACTAAAATATGTGTGTCAATAATTTATTTATGATTGTTTGACTTACCCACCTAGATGCAAGGGTCACATTTTATGGTACATCTCAGTGGGGATAAGATGTACCGAGATATGAGGCACAAGTATTGGTGGGATGGTATAAAGGACATAGCCATTTTTGCGTCCAAGTTTGCCATATGTCAGTTGGTGAAGGTGGACCAATAGTAACATGTATGTGTTCTACAGTTGCGGGTCAGAAAGAAGTAGAAGTTTTTTATATGTTCATTCTTAGTCTTTGCATGGTTTTCTTAAGTGGAGTTTGAGGTTTTATTGGTAGGCATGTGGAAGTATAAGGGGTCTGATGCTCTAATTGAGAGATTGGAGGCAACTTAAAGGTGTTATTCTTGAAGATGATCAAAAGGTGACTCGTAGGCCTTAAGTCAAGGTATTACGATTAAAAATCAAGACACGGGCATTAGGAGGACTTATGCTGAATCAAAATTTAGAACAAAGAGCCTTATAGGCTCAAGGTGATTTTTATTGGATCATTCAATTTCAAATGAAAACTTTTGTATTTTTAGGAGATGTCATTTTCAACTTCAGACTATATATAAACATATCCTATTTATGTTCTTGAATTTCACAAATTGCTTTGTATCCATTTGAGGATTATATTTTTAATGATTAAGTACAGCTATGGAAAACCTCTTACACCAAGGTGAGATAAGGGTGTATAAATATAGGAATTCAAGAGTTTTGACAGATCTCAAAAGGTTCCTTAGATATGGATAATGTTATGGAAATCAATAGAAATTGATCATTTAACGATTGTGAGGATTAGAGTGGGCTTTAAGGATACTATATATGACATAGGAGAATTTCTTTTATGAAGAATTTTGTCATTCATTTCATTTTCAGTAATTTTTTTTTTATTCAGTCTTATTCAGATCAACTAGAGCACATTTAGACACTGTGATGTTGAACAGTTTAAGCAATGTGTGACTTTGGAGAAATGACTACGGAGTTCAAATAAAATGTGAGATCAACTCCCGATCTCTAAGAATGACTTTGACTTTAAAGAGATGAATGAATTTATGATTTTGGAGCATGAATCTTAAGTAAGAATGGGTGATGAAAATGAAGTATATTCATGAGGTCTTTTCGAAATTGAAGACTTTTGCATTACATTAAGGTCTCAAAGATTATGTTGTCCTCATTATTTTTTTTATTCACAGACATAACATTTTTAATTTGAGGTTCTCTTTTTATGAATGGGGTAAAAGAATAATTAGGATTTATCTTTTGGTTAGGTAGAACCCATAAATGGGGTACCTACATATCTCGTAAGGGTAATCAGGCCAAATGTAGGCCAAATTGAGTTTGGTTGGTCTTGAGGCCATTGGGTAAGTATTATTTATGGATAAACCACAAAATTCTATGATTTGTAAAGTTTAATCACTCATCAAATGATGGGTTTTGTCTCAAATATTATCACATTTTAAGATAGGAGACTATTTTATATCCGTTACTCAAAGAGAAGTTCAAGAAATAATGGGAATGGTACTAAAAATAATACTCATGGTGTATCTCAATGACTTCTCTGATAGCAATGCTTCGATCGCACTTCTTTCCATTAGCCAGCCAATGTTCTCCAAGAGGATTTTATTTTCTTTTTCATTTTGTATGCTCAGTCTTTTACTTAAATCACTTAGTTAGGGAAAGCTCATCCTAGCAATTTATTTTTCTTTTCATTTTTTTCGCACTCCATGCCTATGAGTTACATTGGCATTATGTCGTGTATTTGTATAGCCATGGGCTATTGCTACCACTGCTTTCTTGTTGTCATTTTATGAACATTCTCATAAGAGTTTTATAATGAAAAGGGAATTTGGTTTGGAAAAGGTATAGGGAATCCTAGATCAGAATCTACATGTAAATGGCCCAATACATCATATTTAAAGATATCTTATATTTTGAATGAGCTTGAGGTCGTTATTGGTGTTTGAACTCAATCCCATATCATCTTGACTTGGTAATCATTAAACTGTTTAAAAAAGGTGATATTGTGATTTGAAGTGTGAGGCAACTGTAGTTCAATGTAATAAAGAAAGTGTGAAGCAACTGGATGTGGAATATCCTAAAAGAGGTGCTTGATAAAAGGTGTTGAAATGACCATTTGAGTCAAGTGATGAAGAAACTCCATTGAAGGATGTCTTATACATTGTGTTTTACCTGAAATGAGGAAAAAGAAACCAGATGATATATTGACTCAAAAAGAGGTGTTATAAGTGATCTCATTTATCATTTTTTTTTTCTTTTCCCTATTATTTCCTACGCCTGCCATGTCGGGGTTTTGAACCAACCAGGACTCTTTTTTATTTATTACTTTTATCCATATGTGTTTTTCAAGAAACTAATTCCCTATGCCACATATGGTGGGTTGACCAAGTATTCAAAAGGGTTAGTCACGCATGTAAGAGAACACGTGGGATGTAAGCTCGAGCGAGATTTACAAATAGGACATGTGTGTCCATGTTTAAGTGAAATTCTTGGGTAGTTAGGCTTGGAAGGAGGTTATTATGATCTTTATTTTTTGTGGATGGGGGGGATTTTTTATTTTCATTTGATTGTCCTTTTTCACTCAAGCTCAAATGCATTAAAAGAATAAACGGTTCAAAAAAATTCAAAATTATCATTTTATTTGTCAACATAACGTAGACCTTAAGGAAGTGACTCAACTTAGATATAAAAATATAGAAAGATACTTCTTTTTTTGTACAAAGCCTTTCTTTTTATTTTTTTAAAGAAAGAACACATTTTTAATTTACTGATCAAAATTATATTATAATGAGCCCACAAGTTCTTAAATTGGTATGTACACAAGATCGATGTGCGTTTGATGGGGGGGAGTGTGCATATAGAGGCAATGTTGATGGGCCTACAAAGGCGAGAGTATGATAAGAATATGAAGGTGAGAACGTACCTATATAGGAAAATTTTGATGATCTTATGAAATCGAGAATGTGCCTACAGAGGCAGAGTTGATGAGCCTATGAAGGAAAGAGTGTCCCCGTGTAGTCAAGTTCGATCATTTTATGCGGTAAATTGCGTGCCTATGGAAACAACGTTGATGGGCCTGTGAAGGCGAGAACATGTCAATGGAAAAAAAATTTGACGACCCTATGGCGAAAAATCTTAAAGATCCTATGAAAGCGAGACTGTGCCTACGAACACAAAGTTGATGGGCCTATTAAGTTGAGAGTGTGCCTATGGAGAAAATATTGATTGACCTATAAAGTTGAGTGATAGGGTGGGAAAACTAGGCGTCGTGTAAATACTTTTGTCATTGTTATCGACTCATGCTTCTATACAAAAACATAAATCTTAACTACACTCTTATGGGAGTATAATGGGGAGTTCAAATATCCAATCCACGAGGAATGAACGATAGACTTTAATTGATTTCTTACATCAGAATAAAAGTGTAAAAGCTAATGTCATAATTATAAATTACAAACTAGGCATGTATTTAAACTATTTTAAACTCACAAATAATAAAAACTATATATTGAGAATTATATCCCTCACCACATATTAATTAGAATAAATGGTTACATGGGAAGAAAAGCTTTTCAAAATTAAATCTCATTTCAATAATTAACCAATCCTAGAGTTGTCACCCCCTAAATTTTTATAAATCCTAATACAATTTTGGCGTCAACAAATATCCCACAGATTACACATGCAGGGTCGTAAATGCGGCGCATACAGGATATACATCGTTAACCCTCCTAGACATAAATCAAGAACAACCTAACACATTAAAACTAGCGTAATCTATCACCAAATCAAAGCAACCAACTAATCCATGGTGAGTTCAATAATCTCAACCCAAACTAAATTAGTTATAAAGCATTATAAATAATGTAAATGAAAGAATGCCAGTAAATAAAGAAATAAACTAGTTAAAAATGCAAGGAAACTAAGTTAGAAAACTTAAATTAGAGAAGAAGATAATGAATAGTTATTTTATAATACAAAACCAATGAGAGGGGATGGAAAGAATCTCCTAAAACAATCAACTCTCTACTAAAAATAAGAGATAAAATCTGAAATAAACTCCACTTACTATTCATCTTAAGTATATTAAACAAAGAAAAACAAATCAAAAATCTCAAACTATCTTATTTTTGGGGGTGAGAATCGATTCTCAAAATTTGAGAATCAATTTTCTTTGAAAACTTCAAAAAAATAGAGGGCTGGGAAAAGATAAAGAATCAATTCTCAAAAAGTGAGAATCGATTCCCTTTGTAAATTTCATCTTCGGGAGCATCTGATCGGAATCAGCATAACTTCTTAATTCGAACTCGAAATAATGCATGGCAAGCAGCCACATGAATCTGATTCAATGAACTACAAAAACATGTATTCCAAGCGCAAAAATTCTGAAGTGTAAAATTACAAAAATTCTCTTGAAGTTTCATCTTACTATAAAACTTTCTCAAAACGCAACCAATTGTTCCGTTATGCATTCCAATACCTAAGAAAGCTCAAGTAACACTTGCAAAGCATATATATACATCAAAACCATTGTTAACCAATAAATTAGCATAAAAGGAGAAAACAACAGACACTTGCTAGAATGCATAAGTATAAAGGTTAAAATATACAATATTCGTGACTTATCACACCCCCCCAACTTAGACATTACTAGTCCCTAGTGATGAAACAAAACAAAATCCATCCCAACAGAGAGATGAAAGATATAGATATGCATAAAAGATAGAAATGTCACTTTTGTAGGCGAACAATTTCATTTAGCTAATGCAACAAGTCGTTAAACCCCTAGGTTATCCTAGTGAATGAGTGTTGTGTCGTGAGCGTTTCCAGTGATGAAACCCATAAACATCAAGTTTCTTTAAAAAGTATGCCCAAAAAACCAATGTGACAAGCCCAACAATAACAAAAAATATTTCAATAAGTTATTTATTATTAACATTATATAAATAACTTCGTAGAATTGAAACCATAAAATGTGGAAGGAAGAGCGAGCATGTAAAAATATTTTGTTTGGAAAAACTTTTATAAACCAGATAAGTGTTAAAGCATGCATGATATCAATCATCGCCAGTGTTTATATTCAACAAATGAAATCACTATGAATGGGGAGTAATACACACGTGACATGCAGGCATAAAGAGTAAATATAAATGTAAACTAGGACGTTCACATGTCATCAATGAAGAATGCTATATATAAAATAAAATAAATGTAATCTCAATGAAAGGATACCCCTCATTAAAGGAGACGAAATGCATTTTCATAAATTATCACAACTATTATGGCAATTTAATCGCACTTACCCTAGGATCATATAGGACTTTAAAGGGTTGTAATGTAGGCTAAGGGTTAAGATTATGAAAAGAAGGGAATATTTATGGATCAAAGTGTTCGGGGGAGAATAATTGGGATAAATGAAAAATTACGGCAATTTCAAAATTGAAATATGATTTCTAGAACAAACATTGGATATGACATTGGAGAGTGACAAATGTTATTGAACACAATATACAAAATGGAATTACTTTCTATTTATTTTATTTTGTTCTTTTTCTTTTGTTTTTCTTATGTTTTATTCTTTTTCTCTCTTTTTTTGTTTTTCTTTACTTTTCTTTCCTTTTTACTATCACATGCTTAATTCCATCCACATAACAAGAACATCATTCAATCCCAAATATCATTCCAAATGAAGGTATGGAAGGTGATATATATGATTTATAACTCCAATTTGGAGTTGGTTATGGGATTTTGGGTTATAAAAAGAAGGCCTATATTTAGGCTCAAATGAGTTAACAAAGGGAAACATATAAGGTGAGGTCAAGGTCAATATGCGTGAAATAACAAAGTTGGTGTATAATCCTTTCCTAAAGTGTACGCTATTCTCGAGTCTAAATAACTTTAAAAGTAATGCTCAAGTAACGCATTTCATATATGAACTCAATTAATGAACGATCAAATAAAAAAATACTGATATTACCAACGACTTTGATGTTTTCAAGGAGTAAAGTGTAACGTATAAACACTCACAAATGAAGAAAAGCCGCTCATTTAGTGTAAGTACATACAAATGCAACAAAGATCTACAAAAAGCTTACACCAAATCATTTATACAAGAAAATAGCCTGTGCTCATGGGTTCAAAGTTTGCATCATAAAGTCTTTCATAATATTAATGATTCGAGGACTAAAGTCTAAAAACTTCTAAAATCAAGAGCAAGCATCATTGAATTATCTATTTGATCGATCGTTTATTTGGAATTTATCATCGGAAACAAAGGAAAAATGCCCAATAAAGGGGAAGAGTTAAGAAAATCTTTTTGGATTTTTTTAATATTTTACAACAAAAGCATACTTGGAAAGAATATGTGATCAAATCAAAGAAATTACTAATGAATTTGAAAAATATCGACATCCCCTAACTTAAACCTTGCATTGTCCTCAATGTGAATTAAGAATCAAGCAAAAGAGATAAAAAGAGAGATATTATCCAAACTGGAGCAATCTTCAAAAGTAAAAGTCCAAAGATTCTACAAAACATGTTAGCACCAAGCATAACAAATAGAATAACAAAAATTTAGCTAATTAGACTTGGCAATAAGTAAAAAAAAAAGATAAAATAAACTACTATGTACGACCTACAATTTTAACTTCTAACTAACTATACACTATAAGTAAAAATACTTGAGGGTTCATCCAAAAAATGATTTGATTTGGGGGATAATGGAGTACCTACCTTTCAAAAAATTAGAATTCCTTTTGAACAACATAAGGTAAGTATAAGGCGTGAGAAAGAAGTCACCGATAATTAAAAGTTTTTAGCTGATGATGGGGGGTTTGAATTGAACGGCTGACGAACACACATGGAATCTAAAAAGTTAAAATTTCCTCCCAAAGATTTTGCAATTGGAATGGGAGGTGGAATATATGGAGGCAACAGTGTCTTCATGAAACGCAACTTAAACAACTAATCCTCATCGGTGAAAGGATTGAACTTTTTAAAATTTTGAATCGATTCATGGGATACTTATAATGGTTCGAGAATGGAGAATGAAGACTGTGAGAAAATAAAACCAATCTCAAGAGATGACTCATCATCGCTCAAAGATGTAATTTCGTTGGAGATAGGATCATTTTCAATGAAACTATCTTCTTTGATTACCAATGAAGAAACCATTTCATTGAAAATGGATACTACATCCATTTCATTCTCACTTTCATTCTCTGTTATGCCTTAGGCCAAGTGAAGAATGGTTTGTTCCAAAATCGGCATAAATTCTTCATTTGGTTCAAAACATTCCTCAACTTCAAAATTCATGAAATAAAAAATCATCGTCGGATTCAAATAATACATCCAAATTTTTTTCCCAACAATGACTTTCTTTTGAATAATGATTTTCACTCTTTTCATTCTCAAGAGTGTGAAAGTCCCCATACACAGTAGGAAGTCTTTAATATGAAAAGGTTGATAATTATCCTCGGAACTACCATCAAAATCATTATTATAAGAATTTTGAAAGTTGTATCAAAAATTTCCAGCATTCTTTTTATAAGTATCTTGTGTCCCTTTATCAAAAAGATCATTCTCAAAATTCCCATAATCCATAACTTGAATTTTGTAATACTCACGCAAAAACATTTTAGAAGTTTCAAGCTTTTAACTTTGAGAGTATTCACAAAAAGTCATAGGTTTAGGGGGATTTTGAGAATTATTAATGCGGTTACCTAAACATTATAATAAGACATTCTTTCCCCAATATAGCTCAAGATGGAGATTTCAACAAAGTGGTGTGCGACCGATAGATTCAAGATTTTCTTAGCACTCAAATGTATAAGTCTACAAAACAAATCAAAACAAAAAATAAAAATACAAAGAAAATATTGTTAAATACTAAATCAATTACAATCTAAAATAGAACAATCTCCGGCAATAACGTTACTTGATTTCAATGGGGAATGAGGATGTGCTTTGTTTTTACTCAATTCCCTAGCAACAGTGCCATTTTGATAGGGTGAGAAAATAGGGCGTCGTGTAAATACGCTTGTCACTGTTATCGTCGCACACCGTTATGCAAAAAACTAAACCTTGACTGCACTCTTACGGGTGTATAGCGGCAAGTTCGGGTATCGAATCCATAGGGAATGAATGCTAGACTTTAATTGGTTTCTTACTTCAGTATACAAGGGTAAAAGATAATGTTTTAATTATAAATTACAAACTAGGCATGTATTTAAACTAAGTTAAATGCATAAATAATGTAAACTATAGATTGAGAATTTTATCCCTCACCATGAGTTAATTAGCATAAATGGTTACATAGGAAGAAATTTTTTGTTAGATTAAGTCTCATTTCAACAATTAATCCAACCTAGAGTTGTCACCCCCTAAATTATCATAAAAGCCTAATCATAGGGTGGGGAAATCGGGCATCATGTAAATACGCGTGTCGTTGTTATCAGCTCACACCGCTATATAAAAACTCAAACTTAAACTGCACTCTTATGGGAGTATAACGACGAGTTTGGTATCGAATCCACAGGGAATGCATGCTAGACTTTAATTAATTTCTTACTTCTGAATAAAGTGTAAAAGATAATATTTTAACTATAAATTACAAACTATACATGTATTTAAATTAAGTTAAACACACAAAGAATAAAAACTATAAATTGAAAATTATATCCCTCACCACGTGTTAATTAGCATAAATGGTTACATGGGAAGAAATGTTTTGCAAGATTAAATCTCATTTCAACAATTAATCAAACCTAGAGTTGTCACCACCTGAATAGTCATGAAAGCCTAATCATAAGGTGAGGAAATCGGGAATCGTATAAATACGCTTGTCGTTGTTATCGGCTAACACCACTATATAAAAACTTTAACTTTTAGTTTAACAACACTCTTACGGGAGTACAGTCACGATTTCGGGTATCGAATCCATAGGGACTTTAATTGATTTCTTACTTCTGAATAAAAGTGTAAAAGACAATATTTTAACAAACTAGGCATGTATTTAAACTAAATCAAACAAATGAAGAATAAAAACCATATATTGATAATTGTATCCCTCACCATGAGTTAATTAGCATAAATGATTATATGGGAAGAATAGTTTTACAAGATTAAATCTCATTTCAATAATTATACAACCTAGAGTTGTCACCCCCTAAACTGTCATAAAATCCTAATATGAATGTTGCGTCAATAAATATTTCAGAAATTACACATGCAAGGTCATAAATATAGTGCATACACTATTAAGTTGGTTGGCATAAAAGACAACATGGCCCATTAAAACTAACCTCATACATAACCAAAGAAAAGCAAACAACTAAACCATGGTGAGTTCAATAATCTCAACCTAAACTAAATTAATTACAAAACATGTAAAAGAAAGTAGATAAATCCGTAAATAAAGTAATAAACTACTTAACAAAGCAAGGAAACTATGTTAGAAAACTTAAATTAGTTCAAAAGATGATGAATACTGATGTTCCAATACAAACATAGGAGAGAGGATGGAAAGAAGCTCCTAAAACAATTAAGTTTCTCCTAAAAATTAGAGATAAAATCTAAAATAAACTCCACTTACTATTTATATTAGGTGGATTAAATAAAGAAAAATAAATCAAAAATATCAAAATATCTAATTTCTAGGGGTGAGAATCGATTATAAAAAGGTGAGGACAATTCCCTTTGTAAAATTCAGCGAAATACAGGGAGCTAGGAAAAGACTGAGAATCGATTCTCAAAAGGTGAGAATCAATTCCTTTTATAAATTTCATCTTCGAGAGCATCCAATGGGAATTATCATAACGTATTCATCTGAATTCTGAATGACGCACGATCAGGGGCTACACGAAGCTAATTAAACAAAGTAGAAAATCATATATTCCAAGTGCCCATATTATAAAGTTTGAAAATTTTAAAATCTCCTTAAAGTTGCACTTGCCATGTAACTTTCTCGAAACGCAACCAATTTCTCCGCTAAGCATTCCAATACCTAGAAAATCTCAAGTAACACTTTCAAAGCATATATAACATTAAATGAATATAACATTAGGAAATAAAGGACACATTTTTTCTAGAATGAATAAGTATAAATGGAACTAATATACAATATTCATGACTTATCAACGAGATTGTGCCTATAGATTTAAGGTTGATGTGCCTAGGGAGGTGAGTTTGATTGGCCTATGATGGTGAGATTATGACTATGAAGGTAATAAAGTTTGATGAGCTTATGAAAGTGAGAATGTGCATATGGAGTCAGGATTGTGTGCCTATGGAGGCAAGATTATTCAGCTTGTGAATGTAGCATTATATGCCTATAGAGGCAGGTTTGATGTTCTTAAAATAGGTGGGGCCTAAAAAGGTTTATGGAATGCCCAAAAAGGCAAAATACTGCCTCTTGAGGTAAGGATGGTTAAACAACCTTCGTCTCATGATAAGCCTCCAAGTTTTGTATGAATGGTTTATAAGATTCTCACCTGTGGTGAATTCGGTGGGTAGGATCAATGGTTTGAGAGTATGAGAGAACTAAAGGGGGTGATGACCCCTTGAGAGATGACCACCCCCTTGAAAGTGTCGAAGCTAAAAAAAACTCGAGTGTAGAAGAGGAATAAGGAGTCTATGAATCAGAATCGGCATGTGAAATCCCCTACATTAAGGGTAAGACTTTAATCCTCTTGGATAAGGATACACGTATTATTTGACGCTTAATAAGATAACAGAGGCAAAAAAATATTTTCGTCTATTGAATGGTCATATGATTTTTTCATACAATCTTAAAGGGTGCCTTCCTTCGAATAAACGGATTCTCATATGATGGATGGCTAATAGCGATGACAATGTCTCAACTTATGGAGTTTGGATGACGATTTGATAGGTAGAATGATGGCTTTTTTAACACATGGTGAGCCACTGAGAGGATTGTCTACCACGTCTCTAATAAATATGGATAAAATGGATGATATCCTGAGTGAGGGAATCTCGTTCTCAATGAAAGTGGACATTAGATACCTTTGAAAGGATTTACCCTTACAATCCCTGTATTGAAAAGTATTGGGTTTACCAATTCTATAGATTGATGAATGGAGACAATTATTTATCATTCCTTAAGGCGAGTGTGACCGTCATCCAAGGATAATAACGTTTCCCAAGCCTCTAGGGTGTTAATGAACGTTGGGGACATTATATCTTTCCCAAACTTCTAGATTTTTCAGACCGTGGACGTACAACTTGAGATGGGGTGTAAGAGTACCCATTCAAAAATAACAACTTAAATTTTTCAAGATTCAACATCAGGGTGAAAGGATATGTATCGTAGATATGTGAGACCAAAAACTGGTCACATCAGCCAAACATTTGGCTATAGGGTTCAACTCTCTTTACCTAGAAGGACAAGATCCACTTACGTATGCCCCTCATTTGAGGTGCATTGCACTTGATGGTGGATGAGACAAGGGAAGTGAGAGAGTAGATATCAACAGGTAAGGTATCAGTGTTTGTTATAGGATTTGGGATGTTTCTTTTAATTCTTAACAGGTCTCGAGGCAAGCTTTAGTGGGGACTTAATCCTAATTCAAGGAATAAGGCTTAGCTCTTATGGAGGGTAGTTACACGATTGTCATATGTTCCAAGATGTTTTTTCATTTTTGTGACACGTGATGGAGAGGCGATGCATTTAGACATGAGGAGGCATCATATATGATGGGAGGGTCGAAGGAACGACATTCAGAGGTGAGTAAAAAAACATATGTATTTTTTTTTTTGGGGGGGGGGGGGGGGGGGCTAGCCAATATTATGACACATTCCTTATGGAACTCCTCATTTGATTTGAAGACCCTTACTCGAGGCATAAAATAAGTGAACTTTGAGGTCCCGAGGTCCAAACTATCTCTTAAAGAACTTTCTTGAGGGTCAAAACTTGTTTGAGAGATGTCGCCATTTGGAGAATCTCGTGGATTTTGTTATTATCTAGTTATGTCCTAATACTCTATTGTATGAGGTTATGCAAGGTTTTTTGCAAGGCAAAAGTTTTTCTTCTTTGGCTATGATCCCTCACGATATACTATGAAGTATGTATAAGATGGCCATTTTGATATACCTGAATGAAAAGTGAATCGAGCTTCCCGATATACCTCATGGAGATAGTACGTTCGAGAGCTAACTCGATATACTTGAGGTATATTATTGATGTTCACTGAGAACATACAACTCTATATACACCGAGGGTATGAGGCGAAGAAGAGTGGAAACTTTCATTAAGGACCATTGTTGGTTAGACCCAAGTCCCGTAGCTAGGCTTCCTAGGGTAATGGTGTATGTAGTGATATACAACTATTATGGAGTGAAGTAGTGTTCACCTTTCAGGAAGTCATTTAGTTTTCGAAAAAATCTATTTTCACTTGCGATTATTATTTATCTTGGCATTCGTGTCACAAATAAGATTCAAAGGATGCCTAAGGTTTAATCTTATCACTACGAGAGCATGCAATACTAGTGTTAATCTACCTAGTCATGTATCTAAAAAAAGAATAAGAACAAATAGCACAAAATAGATTATATACTAATGTATATGAATAACATGTCAAAGTAAAATATAGATCTACATTAAAATTTCATTCCTCTTTTAGAAAATTGTCCCCAATGGAGGTGCCATTGTGAGAACCTGAGCTTGAGGCAACGCACCTCTCTCCTACCCATGTACACGCTTGCGTGTCCTTTTGAAGCAAAAGATGGAGGACAAAAAGGGGTCATTGGCGGTGATGCGTGGTTATTACCTCGTTCTATTTTTGAAAAGAATGAAGTCTCCAATCTATTTGACACAAAATAGATAAAACTAAAGGGTGGGGGGGCTAGGTCTCCATAGAAACCTAGTGGTGGCAAGTGGTCTGCAAGTTTAACCAGAGAGTCAAAGGTTCGGGGACTGGGATACAAATTGGGAAGGTGTTAGGCACCCGATCCACCCTTTCGATCTCAAATGTAGATCTAAAGTATGTGTGTTAGTATATTATAGTGTAAAGAGAAATAATAAAATGAAAATTGTTATTATATAAATATACTATCTATTGCAGGGGGGATGTGTGTGTAGATAATATAGACAAAGTATAAATATCTACAAAGTCGGACCTATTCACTTAG
Organism: Sambucus nigra; assembly: GCA_949130495.1. Taxonomy (NCBI): domain Eukaryota; kingdom Viridiplantae; phylum Streptophyta; class Magnoliopsida; order Dipsacales; family Adoxaceae; genus Sambucus; species Sambucus nigra. Next base: position 26,625,297 of record OX422220.1, read on the forward strand.
ACGACAGTCTAAATGATCCTACGTACTCACACGGAGTGATTCAAAGTCCATGTAGTTCGTGAAGTGGCCTGAAGGACTCTACCTCTCATTTCACTTTGATAACTTAAAATAGTTTTAAAATGAAAATGTTTTAGGTCAAAAAATGTATGAAAAAGGTTTGCATTCAACTTGAACGTTTTGATGTAGATGGGTATGATAAATGAAACTATTTTGATGAAAAGATGGAGTTAAGATAACTCACACTAAGATCAAAACAATAAGTAGTATCTCCGGATCAAGTGGTCATTCAACCTATTATTTTTGGTATTTTATGATTTTGAAGACAATCATTTTGTTTTTTGATAATTATAAAAATAAATTAGTATTAGCATAAACATATACAGAGAGTGGCTTGTTCACTCGGACGGCAGTCCGAGTGATTTAATGTATTCACATAGAGCGATTTAAAGTCCACGTATTTCATAAAAGGACAATGAGGAATCATACCTCTTATAAGGTACCAATGCGAGATATCTAAACTCTCTTTGATGTCTTCAAGTGTTTTTAGAATGAAATAAGACCAGATCTGAGAATGTGAATTATTTTCATTCATGAAAGAATATGAATGTGATCGATTCACTCATAAAGTCACTTTGATGATGGCAGAATGTTAATATTTATAACATTAAGAACAAAATAGTAGGTAGAACCCCCAGATCTAGGGATCCTTTAACCTATATGAGAATATATCATGGTTTGGAAGCTTTTTATTTGGTTTTTAGATGCTTTGTGAGAATAACAGTGAAAACACATGAATATGTACAAGATTTGACTTGAGCGTTAGAGATAGGGCCTCTTTGATACATCTACGTGTCCACCGTAGGTGGAATCAAAGTCAACGTATTTCGAGAATGACCTTTAGAGAAAAGTCAATTCTAGAGGAAGAAAGGAACGAAGAAAATAGTATTTGGGATGGTGCAACTGCACAACACCACCCTTTTATATCAAGACTTCAAAATAGAAGGTGAAAAAGCAGCGTACTAGTAATGTTACACGTGCTCCTTTTATTTTCGTTAGTGTTCTGGTTTGGAATCAACCTTTTTAAAGTGAATCTAAGGTTACTTTGAGGTAAAGTACCTTTAAAGGAAAAAGAAAATAAGAAACAGACGAAGGTGTTTTTTTATTTCTTTTGGGTTTGAATGAGAAGGAAAAAGTTAGGGCTTTAGGTTATAACTTTATATTTATGCTTGGAAAGGGTTTTGAAGGTAAAAGGAGGAAGTTTTGGGGCTTTTTTTTGGTAAGAAAACACTTCTAGGCAGAAATCTAGCATTTATGAGAGGAGTTAATGACTATGGAAATGGTAGGTGAGGGACCCTTTTTATTGGCAAACTACCTGGGGTGCAGGACCAGCAAGTCCTCTAACATGACCAATCGGCCATGGGTATTGTAAACTCAGTGCTAATTGGTCAAGCGCATTTTCCATCGGTTTTGGGGCTTATTCTAGGCCAGTTCGAATTTCTTTAGATGGTTTATTTTGGGGGCTCTTAGGCTTTTGGACCTTTTAATGAGATATTAGGGGTTTTCTTCGGGATTGAATTTTATTTGGTCCTTTGGGAGTCCATGATAAGTAATGCTACATTTATGGAGCAAAATGCGGTGTCTACAGTCGTAATACCCCTAATAATGAGCAGATTTTGGAAAGAGGTGACGAACATCAATGGAAGACCCTTGTATAAAATAATATTTGTGATTAATTCTACCTACTCCTTATCATTATGGCAACCAATATTTTTTAAAATTATCATCATAGGACTTTACCAGATCCTTATGCTATGATCCTCCACAATATCGATACTGGAATACCAATAGATTTGTATGGTGAGATGTATATCGCTATGAAAGATGTTTGATGAGTGTATTATTTTGTATATTTTAAACACAATTTTATACTTTGTTGGTCCCATTTTATTTAATTTAATAAGTTCTTAGCACCATTTTGGTAAATAATAGGAAAAAATGCAAGAAAAGTTGAATTTGGATTCAAAATGGTTATTTTAAGGCAAGAAGGTGCATTTTAATAGTTGTATAATTTTCTTGATCTAATTTGTGGAAAAATTCACCTAGTGAAAAATTTGCAGGTAATGATGGAATTTGGTGCAAATTGAAGAACAACTAGAGAAAAGCACGAAAATAATAATTTTTACGGTCGTTAAAAAAAGTAGAATTTTTTTTATTCTCCAAGTTAGGCGAATTCGGCAAGAAGAAATAAGAGTACCTGAGTGGTGAAAAATTGATTACCTTATTCCAATCCAAAGATCAAAGGAGGTGGATGTGGAGTGTTCAGTTCCGACATTGTTATTTGAGTGACTGTAAAATAATTTTCGACCGATTAAAAAGCGTTTCACCCAAAACCATATACCTCGCCTCTTGGCCTATAAAACGGACTCTTGGGCTCATATTTCACACAGAATTTTGGTAGAAAATTTTGAGAGAGTTTATTATTATTTGAGGGCCAAGAATTTTAATTTTATGGAGAGGATTTTGTTAAGATTAATTGTGAGATACAATTAAGATGTAAGTTTGATTCATTAATAAAAGTTCTTGTTCTTGCTTGTAATCTTATTATGTCGTTCATTATGCTAGCGTAAATTATCTACTATAACTAGATGAAGTTTATCATGCTTGATTCTTACTGTGTATTCAACTTAATTTCCTCTTCATTCCCGACTTGTTTTAAACGCATTAAAATTCGGTATTCACTTAAAACGACACGAGAGTACATTTCAAACCTTCAAAATTATTTGACAATTTATATTTTAATTTTTGGTGTGAGTAATATTTGATGGGTTATGCTTTTATTAAATTAATTGATATCTCATGCTTAAAGACTACATTTAAAACTTGAAATTGATATTTTTAAGTGAATAGGGATTTAAAGCGTATAAAAAATAAGAGACGTAGAATTTTATTGTGAACTTGAATGTTTTATTTCTCAAATTGAATGCGGCGAGCGTCGGTTCATTTTGAGTTATAAATTCAGGAATGACAAAATTAAATTAATACATAATATTGGTTTAAATGTTATAAATGGATCCAAAGTCCTAGTTTTCTCCCATATTTTATTAAATATCTCGTGTTGCTTTTATTTGTCGTTATTTTATTTTATTTTAGTATTAGACCATAATTATTATTTATACACCGTACCGTCTAGTTAGAAAGTCATTGATTTATAAAATTGACCAGATCTTTATCTGTTTGACTCGTCTTTGCCTATGCTATTCTATAGTATCCTGTGCAGTTTAGATAATTTTTAAAATTTGACAATTAATGTTGTTAGGATTAGGCCAATATTAACTTTTGGTAGATATATTTGTAGATTTATATTGAACGGGATTGTAAGCTTGATCCTATGGAGTCATCCAAGTAAATAATTAAGCTACTTACGTTTCAAATCTATGAACCTGGGAGAATTAACAGTCAACTCGAGCGACAGTCTATCTCGAACAATGATGATGATGATGATGATGATGATGATGATGATGATGATGATGATGATGATGATGATGATGAATGTGAAGGTGGTGAGAGATAATAAGGTAATAGAGAAGGTGATGAAAGAGAAGTTGGTGGTGCTGAAGAAGGTGGTAAAGAAGATATACCCCCTCTAACGAATGAGTTGCTTGAGTTTTTATCACACCATAAGTCCAGGAGATCACGTGGTTCTACCCAAGTATCTAGTTCTTGTGCCTATAGTTCACATGTATGTCCCTTTTCTCATATTTAAGGATTACCTACTGATTATCTGAACTACATAGCAGGACGTAATGTATATTTACTCAGACCCGAGATTACCAAATTGACCAATATGACACTCAAGCTCATTCAGCAGGTCAGAGATCAAACCACATAATACGATGTTCCCTGCTTTTCGAATGAGAGTGAGTATTCTAGATCGAGGAGGAGCATGGTAGACCTGACCAGTGAAATTAGCATTCTTCGTATGTTGTATAGTCTGATGCTAAAAAAGGTGAGGATGATGAGTGATCGACTTAATATGATCTCTTTTGGGGTCAATGGTAAATTTTTTTGGTCGTATATGTAGTAGTGTTTATGTTTGTTAATTATGTGATAGTTTGTTTGGGCGTAAATATAGTTAGTTGACTATATGTGTAGATGTTGAATGAGTAGGATATTTTATTCCTTACATCGAATATATTATATTATCCTTAACTCATTCAGTATGTATTTTTTGTTGAAACATTATATGATAGTCTTTGTTGAGTATAGTTTTTTCTTATAATGATATGGTTAATTTGGCATGATCATTTAGTCATCTGTGATGCCTTAAATCAATTTTATCGTATATTTGTTTACTATTTATCATATATTTGTTTATTATGTGTCTCGCATCCTTCTAGATGTTTGAGGAATTGGATTATATTACTTTGTAGTATATGACTCTTTAATCAAAGTATATATGAAAACTTTCATTTTATCATTTCTTTAACCTAGTTCTTAGTTTGGCGTTCTTTACCTTTGTCAATTCTATAATAAAATAGGGGAGAGTGTTTTCCTCTTATAAAGAGGAAGACAATGTTTTACTCCTTAAGAAATGGAAGAATGTTGAGTGATCGAAAAATTTAAATAATGAGATTATGACTTTTCATATATATATGACTTAAGGGAGTATATATAAATAAGTTATGGGGTACAATTGTAACACCGCATTTAAATACTTAATTAATTCAGGTAAATTTTAAATTACTTATGTGTCGTAATTCAATTGAATTAATTATGTTAGTATTTATTTAAATATTAATCGAGAGAGTAAATGGTTAATATTTATGTAATTTAAATTACTAAGCGAATAGTAATAATTTAATTACGTTATACGCGTATTAGTGACGTGGAATTTATTTATCTCTGTCGAGAGTCGGATATAGACTAATTTAGGTGTGAGATAAGGATTTTATAAATTAATTAAGATATCAATTAAGAGTGCACGGCTGAGCCCGGATGGGCCGAGAAAGTCGAAAAAATGTACCCGGTGGAGGTAAATGGGTCACGGGGTATGGGGGTGTTTGGGTCATTTTAATTAGGCCTATATGACTAAAAATGGGATTTAGAGATAAAAATCTAATTTTAGGAGTTGTGGGCAGCCATAACACAATTGGGAGAAATCTGGTAACGAAGAGGAGCAAAAAGGGAAAACTCTTGGAAGCCAAAAGGAAGAACAAGGGAGGCGTTCTTCAACAAACCAAATCTCTACACCAAAGGAATAATCAGACTCTACGAATCATAAGGCAAGTGGTTAAAATCTCTTTTATATAAAGTGTTGATTTCAATTCATATCATGGTAAGTGTTAAATACATGATTTTGGGTTGGGTGAATACAAATTGGCTTTTCAAATTTGTGGATGTTACAAATCAAGTTTTGGGGACTAATATGATAGGGCTTATGAATTCATATAGTACTGTGAAGAATTGTCAGTTATTTTGAGATTTTTTTTACTACAAAAGTTGTGGAAAATCATATGGATTCATGTCTTTATTAACAATTGGAGATATAAAATTGGGAGTCAAAGATAGTGGGATTTGTTTTGATTCGTTGAACATACTGCGTAAATTTTGGGTTTCATTTTTAGGTAAGGAAGGTTTTAAGGCTTGGTAATTGCGGAGAATTGAATCTGGAGAAAACGTGGCAGGTCGTTTAAACAACCAGAACCCTAGTTCAAACGACGGTGATTGTTGTTCAGACGACATCACCATCTGTTCAAATGATGTGGTTTCTCGTTTGAACAAGATGGAAAATTCGGCCCACTTTGTTTTGGTGTATTTATCGACCTGGGTTGAAATTTAAGGGAGAATTATGTACAATAAGGAAGCATCCTAAATTAGGGATTTGTTTGGGACCTTAAGGATAAACAGTATAAGGTTGTTTTATATTTAATGTGAGAGAAACATTAAGATTGAAATAAATAAATAAGGGTGTGTCAGACTTATTAAAAGGAATTTGGTCATGTAATTCTGGATATCAAATTTCGGGCCGAGTGAGCGAGTCTGGGTAATTGGTTGAGATATACCAAGGTAATAATTTAATTATTGAGTGAATTAACTAAATTAGAGTCGGACCATAGACTCGAAATTTTTTTAAAATAAATTAATTTAATTAGAGTCGGACCATAGACTCGGGAATGGTTTTGGCTAAGTGATACAGATATTGTACATGGTAAAACCGAGATTTAATTTAAAGTATATATACAGTAGTGTGATAGTATATATATTATGTGTGCTTAGATATCAATGATTATATATTTATTTAATTTATATACCCTAGTGCTATCAACGGAAGTTTTGCGATGTGAGTGAATCCCCTAGCTTGAGGAGTAGGGCAAGTATATACCTAGGTCATAGCGTCCCATTTCAAATGTGAGGCATTAAGATGATGTCCTCATACTCGGAGGAATATGACTGCCTCCTTTATGTTTTTATTTATGTTCTGATTCGGCAGACCATAGCTGTCTCGAAACTCCAGGTGGGACTGATAGCCTGGGTTGATAGCACTTTTGAGAATACATCCAGTGAGGTATTACTCGGGAGGATGGATTATATATATATTCAACATATGTGTGAATGTTGTAATATAGTGTTATGTATATAATGGGAGAAATAATTATATACGGGTTATCTAATACATGGAGAAAATTGTATTTTATTATATAACTAGTGTAAATGTTAGATGGACTTAAAGGAAAGATGATTATTTAAGTTAAAGTGATAAATAACTTATAGATCATATTTTAAACATACTCAGGTTAGAGTAGTGTGTCAAGGAAGTATTTTATCAACAGTTAGTTATGGGGTAGAAGACTAAGTGGGATATAAAGAAAGCGTTAGGTGTGCACATTTGTTGAGGGGTGAGTTTGTCCTCAAGAGAGTGCGACACTGGCTTAAATATAAAGAGCATTCATGCATTTTAAATTTTTGCAATTTAATCACTTGCTAAATATTTTTCAAAACGTTTTGGGTTCTAACCCTTGCTATCAAATATTTTCAAAACCTTTTAGGTGTCCAGCCACAGGGACGCCAGGCTTGAATTCACTTCGGGGACTCGCAGCTACAGCATGTGTGAATGTTGCACGATTTGGATAGACACATCTATTTTTCTGTTCCTAGTGTAGGGATTCATATCAGTCAATTTTGAGCATGTCGCTCACGGTTTTATTCAGTTAGTTCATTTCAGATTATATGGGATTTATTACTCTCTGTTAGTTGGTTTGGTTTTGGATTTAACCAGGGGTTTATTTTGCAAGACTTTTATTATTATATGTGATGATTGATTCTATCAGCATTGGATGTTTTATTTTAATTCCGCATTTATTTTTGTCTTGGTTTAATAAAGATAAAATTTGGATCCATCTTTTTGAATACTAGGTGGTTAGTAAGTTTTAAAAAAAATCGACAGTGATGCTAAGAATGAACCAAATGGGATTCATGTTTTAATTTAATATAGGACTAATCACCCGGTATTTTATTAGGCGGGGTGTCACAATAATGAATTATGTGATATTCTAAGGTGTATTCGGTTGATAGACTTTTGATATAATTTATGTGATTAGATCATTTGCACATTAAAATTCATACTTATTTGTTCATCTTACTGCACCATGTATAATTGTTTTTATATACGCATGGGCATCGTGATCCTCGTTTGTTATTGTATGACACGTTTATAGGAATTAGGAACAAGTGATCATCTTTAGTTTAATTGGGTTCTTTTTCTTGTGGTTACAATTTGTTAGGTTGATCTGATGCCTTTGGTCAGGCTTTATCTTGTTGCTTACTTTTCATGTTATCTTTATTTTCGTATACTTTGTCACAGAATAGACAAAGAGATAAATTATAAGAGTACATGTATACTTATGTTACCCCCATTACTTGAACCATATTCTTTCGGTTACAAAATATAATTTAAGTCTTATCATTGAGGTCATTCCGACAAAGCGTCACATTTCCTGAAAATCTTTATCAATCTTATCCGTCATCATTCCCGATGTCTGATATCCAACACCATATGTAACACCTCATAATTTTTGGGTGATTATTTTAATCAACTAATTCGGTAATTAGTGATCCTTAATTAATGAGAATTAATTAAAAGTGTATATTTAATAAAGTTAACGGGTGAAGAGTTAATTTTAGAAATATGATTCGGATGGCGATTTTAAGTGCGCGGTTGAGTCCGGTGGGGTCAAAATATTCAAAAAGAAGTGGGTACTTACACATATTGGGTATTGGGGTCCAATTACACATGTGTGAACTTAATAAAGAGAGTTTGGATCATTTTAATTAGGGCCCATATGCCCAAAATGTGAATAGTGTTTTAACCCTAAGGTGTGTAAGGGGTTAGGCATCATTAAGTCATATAGAAGACTAAAGGGAGAAAAGAGAGGGAAATCCAAAGAAAAAGTGAATTTGGGGATCTTGAAGAGGCAATTGCAATCCAACTTCATCTTTCAAAGCCCTAGATCATCTTGGTTAAGGAAAGTGGTTTAAATTTTGAGCATTAAATTGTATCTTGCTATTCATATCATAAGAGATGTAATCTAATTGATATTCTAGGGTTAATTCTTGCATAAAATTGGAGTTTTCTCTTTATAAGGATTATAAATATGTGGGTGATTTGATAAATGATGTATTTGATGATTAAGGATTTGAAAATTGATGAGACTATTAGGGCTATGATTGTTGTAATGGAGAAAGGGGATTAGGATGAAATGGGGAAAACGTTTCTGCATAAACCTGCTCAAAATAGGGGTTTTAAATTCAGCAATGGCGGACTGGGTTTATGCAGAAGCAAGAGAAAGGAGGAATTACCACTGTCATTTGAACGACAGGGTAATTCGTTCAAACGAGATCCACCGCCATTCGAACGATAGGGATCTTCATTCGAACGAGATCTGTTGATTGTCAGATTTTTGAAATCCCCTGATTCAGACATGCTAGATTATAAGTTTATAGTTTCTACCCTAACTGAAATTGTGAAATTTAATTTTGAACTAGGGCTAATTTGAAGTTTCTTAACCTTGGAATTATTTGACTAAATTGCATGATATTGGAGATGGAAGTTCATAATTTAGTATATTATAATCTTGTTATTTAGAGTGATTAAACTTGATTGTAGTGAATTAAAGGGTGGACTAGAATCACCAAATTTCGGGACGAGAGATAGGGAGTTCAGTTATACTTAAAAAGGGGTTACATTAAGATAAGGGAAGTTAATGTGTAAATAATAACAATAAGGAAGTCGGGGCATATACTTAAATATTTTAGGCTTGGGTGTGGGCATGATACTCCAATACCCTGGATTTCTATATATGTCGGTGTAGTACATATATATATATATATATATATATATATGTGTGTGTGTGTGTGTGTGTGTGTGTGTGTGTGTGTGTGTGTGTGTGTGTGTGAATTATATATATAGTAAAGCCATACCAATATAAATGCTATCATAGGAGGTTGCGCGATGTCGGTGAGTCCCCTGGCTAACGAATGCATGGTGAGTATATTCCCCAAGCCATAGAATCTGTGACTTAGGGGTGGGACCATTATGGTACGGAACGAACACTTTCGGCGGGAATTATGGCCGCCTCCTATGCGTTCGGTGATAGCATTGTATATTCGACATATGTGCGAATGTTGAGATATGATACGTATATATAGTGCAGAATTATATACGGGAAATTATATACATACATGGCGTGAAATGTATAGATATTATAACTTGGGGGAATGTTATATGAGCTAAAATGAAAGATCTATGATCTACGTAAGTTAATGCGAGTAATAACTTAATAAAATAAAATACTATACTCACTTAAGGTGTATTAGTGGGTCTATTAGTATAGTATTTGGGATAGACTAGTTATGAAAGAAGTGGCTAGGACCATTAGGTTTAATCTGTTAGGCATGCACATTAGTCGAGGGGTGAGGTAAACTCAATGGAGTGCGCGACACTAATTTAAATATGAAGAGCATTGCATATTTACTTCTTGAATTTAAATTCACTTGCTAAATATTTTCAAATGTTTTGGGTACTAACCCTTGTTATATAATATTTTCAAAAACCTTTTAGGTGTCCTTCCAAAAGGGCGCCAGACTTGACTCCTCCCTACAGGGTACGTGACTGCAGCTATGTGGAGTGCTGTGATTTCTTAGATGTAGTCGTTTATCCCATTCTATCTTAGATAGGGATATTCAGTTGTACTTTCGTACTTGTACTTTTATATTCGATTTTGGCATGTATTAAGATACTTTTATAGCCGCATTTTTGGATGGCTTGTAGTCAACGTTGTTCGACAGAGTATTATTTTTACTTTGTGGCATGTTTTAGTTGGATTCTAGTATTAGGTTGTGGTTGTTCTATTATATTGTTTGGTTGGATTAATCAAGATAAAATTTAACATCAGCTTAATGAAACACTACGTGGTTAGTAATTAATGAATAAATGACAGTGATGCTAAGAATGAACAATATGAGATTCCTGTTTAATTTGATATAGGACTGATTACCCGATATTTTATTAGGCGGGGTGTCACACCTTACACACCTCATCTCTTAACTCCGTTATTGTATTAACCATGACTTTGAACCTCAATGTTATTAACCCAATTTTTTTTTACCAAATTTTATTCATTAAGTCTAATTTTCATGTGGGTGATGAATAGTAAAGCAATGGGGAAATCAAAAGCAAGCACACGCACAAATTAACAATAGATTGCAGAGTGGAAACACTTGTGAAAAAATAACTTGCGCCACATCCCATACAAGTCCACTAGTACAAACAATTATTTACATGACTCATATAAAACATATAGGACCTACATAAGACTGGATTTTAGCCATGATATCTTTCTCTTGTGTCCTGCTCTGATGCCTCAACCCGTACTAGCAATCAGTTTCTCTCATCAGAAACAGCTTGGGGGACGGCCCGTAGGTTATCGATATCCACCGATCTCAAGTAGGAACATGATCTTCCCACCCGATCTCTCATGTTATGTTAGAACACATGATTGATCATGTTATGATCGTTTGATGAAGATTGACGGGATCTAAACTCTTACCAAAACTCTCACAAAACCAAAAATATGGTTTTGTAAAATTGGGTTGCTCATCAAAAATAATGTTTTACGGATATATATATATATTGTAATACCGCGTGTTTTTTTGTGCATTTATTTATTTATTTGTTAGTTTTGATATGTCACTTATTATTTTATATGTGTTATGTGATTCATTTACATGTTATGTGATTTCACACTTTTGGAAATCGACGATATAATATATGGTAATACATTAATTAAATATTTTAAGTGACTTAATATTGTGTGCAACTATGGAAGGACTAAGTGTCGGGGGTTTTCTTATTTGGATTATTCCCCCGGTATCAGGTCCCATCGATTATAAAGTAGTTTCTTATAATGTTGAGTCGCACGTTAATGACTAATAATTAAGTTTTAAGTTAATTAACTCGTACCGACTTTTAAATTAAAATAATGAGATAATCGATTTATTAAAATTTGTTCATTTTTGGTTGAATTTCAGGAGGCTCAGGAAGTCCATTTTTTACTTAAAATAATAGGATTTAAATCTATTGGGTTAGTATATGACTTGGGGCTAAAGTTTTGGGTCACTTGGAGTATGATTTGGGCTCATTGGGTTGAGACTTATAATAGGCCTGGACTTAATTTCAAGGGAAGAACTCTTATTAGCTTAATTGTAGAAACCTAAAATCCTCATTAGTCTTTTAAGAAAATCTTAGAGAGCTAATGAGAAGAGGCACCTAGGATTGAAGAGGATTTGAAGTTTTTGGGACTTTGATTCATCAAACACTCCAAGGTAAGTGTACATCGATTAAGAATTTAATTTGGATTTTTTATGATAGTAATAGTCATTGGAATATGTATTAACACTATTATAGACTGGTTTTAATCAGTTCAAATCCAATTTTCGTAATTAGTTTAATTGTTAAACTAATTCTTAATCTCATGTTAATGAATTAGGATAGTTTGATGATAAATCTTATGAATTGATCTTATTATCTGATTGAAATTGATGTATTCTAAATTATAGTAATTTGAAAAAGCTATAGTTTATGAATCCCCGGATTTTAAAACTTTCTTCAATTAAAATCAAACTTGTAATTTCCTTTTTAATATAAAATCTCAAGAGACGATATGCGGAAGCGTAATAAATGGGTGATGGTTCAACTTTCAAAAATTAACAACAAGTTTTAATTTCTCAAAACAAATTAAAACAACATAATTCAAGTCCTAGAATTTGCCTAAGTCATGATTATTCATTTAAACAAAGTTAGGTGACACCAATATTAGCAAATGACTTGAATAAACCAAATTAACCCAAATTAATTTAAGTCCCAAATTAAATGAGTGTGATAATTAAACCAAATTTTATCTTGAAATTATCCTAAGCATGCGTTCTAAATTTTGTGCAAGATAAAAATAAACAATGTCACACTACACCGCGATGTACGAGGAAAAACCCACTAACGGGAAAAAACCTCGGGACGGCCCTAGCCTCAAATCCACTAAAAACGGTATTACAAAATACAAGACAAAAGACTTACTTCCTAAACTCGAACCCTCTCAAGTCGTGATGCTCCTTCTTGTATCAACCTCCAATTAGCGGATAACCAACGGAGCTCCACCGTGGTCTCGGAATACACCGATAGGACTTTAAACGGTCACCGTCACCCGAACATGGAGCCTTTCTCCAAACGGGTAGGATCTCAACAAAGGTCTTCTTTGTGATGGGGTGTAGAAGCAAACCCGAAACGTCTCTTGAATTCGGTAGAGAAAACCGGTGCCAAAAACTCCAAGTAAGGATATGTATATATAGAACTTGGAATAAACAACAATGGGTGTAAACTAGAGTGTGTATGAATTTTCCATTAAAAATTAACACTCAAAAACATGAACATTTTCCCTAATTAAATTTGCTCTCAAACTCTCTCTAAGAGTTGGATATGGAATGGAAAAGTTATCTTGGAAAATGTGTTTCCCGCACACAATAAAGTATGAAAAAGTTGGTTGAAAACCAAGTGGAGAAGTGGGGAAAAAACTGTCAAAAACTGCTCAAAACCGTTCCCGCCTGACGTCTCGTTCGAACGAACTTGACTCTCGTTCGAACGAGACTTCTAATGAGCGACCAGCCTGGGCTCGTTAGAATCTCGTTAGATATCTCGTTAGAATGAAAACTCGTTCGAACGACCTATCGAACGACATATCGAACGACTGACCAGATTAGGGTCGTTGGCAAACTCGTTCGAACGAACCTGGTTCGAACGACAAAACTCGTTCGAACGAAATCTGGTTCGAACGAAAAAACTCGTTCGAACGACATTTCTAACGAACGTGCAGAAAGTTTGAAAATTTTGATTTTGGCCCAGAAACTTTTATATACTTAATTTTTAAGTTTCTAATTGATTCTTTCTGAAAAATAAAATGCAGTTTTTATTAACCTAACACCCAATACATATTGTTCCAAGCTCCTATATACATATAAATACATTCATACCTTGGGAGCATGGAACCTAAGTTGATGACGTACAAACGAGGCACATAAACTACGGCATGTTGATGATGCTTTATACTCTTTGCCTCTACGTCTTCAACAAACACTTCATAGGTCTTGAATATTACAATTAAATAAAATCCTATGAATAAATGTTTTTGTCCGGAATTGAGCCAAAACTATAAGAGGACTCAATTGGAAATTTGTTTCCTTACAAATCTCCCCCTTTGGCTATTCCGGGACAAAAACCAAACAAAAATCCTAAAGGGCCGTCAAGCTCTACTAGACTCAAAACATAACCCGCCCAATCTTGACTCAACCCAAGGATTAAACTCTTTGCCATAGAAAGATGCCGCTATAGAATAATTCCTGCACACTTAAGCAAACTCATCAAACACATAGGGAATATCAAAATATTAAATGCAATTAATTAATTACTCCCCCTAAATTAATTCTCCCTTTTAAACATATGACCTACTTAGAAAGACGTCTCCCCCTAAGATAAATCTCCCCCAAACGAAGATACTATAATAATAGGATTAGATACCATTTCTCCCCCTATCATCAGTAATTATTCTTATAAAACCCCTCGTGTTTAATCCATAATTGAATCAATTTCGAGAGGAATTGATTAGAACTTTGAATTTGGCTTCTAAAACTCATAATCTAATTTGATACCTAAATCCATATTATTATCGCCTAAAACTTGATGTTATAGTTTAGTAACTTTGAGAAACATTCTATATTTGAAGGAGAATTGGAATTGTATCGATTAGAGGCTTTGAATTTAAGTTTTCGATTGTTAATGGTTGTTTTAGAACTTGGAGAAGATGAACTCTGTATCAATCTTATTAGAATGAGATTATGATCTCGTTTGAATAAGATAGTGTATCTTGTTCAAATGACATAGTTAGTAGTTCATACGATAGGTGGAATTTCATGAGAACGACTTTTGCTTGGATTGGAACGACTTGGGAGTTTCGTTCAAATGAGTTAGGGATCTCATTTGAATGACTATGAGACATAAATATTATAACTTAATTAATTTGAGATAATTAATCTGAGACCTATAATACTTTTAATATGACTAGAATGGGATTTTTGTATTCGCTTCATGTGAAAGCATACCATGGTGCATGAGTGCTCGTGGGGGACTAATTAGGAAGGATTTTGATGGAGCGCGTATAACAATGACCGCACTGGTAACTGGTGATTGAGACGGTCTTATCTTGGTACTTTTACCCCGATCCTACAACTGGCGTACTCGTGTCCCAAGGGGGTAAACAGGGGAATTCTATCATATATCCTTGGGTTTGGAGGTCGTGCAATAGATGGGGATGCGTAATGATTATCCATGGATGAGGTTTTGAGGTTATAGGTTTGGAATGATCTATAATTATACCTAGTTTGCACAAGTGATCCCCGAAGGCAAATGAGGATAGGCCTTTGTGCCTTTATGTGTGGGCTTATACATAGCCCATATATTTGGATGTGAGTGGATACATGCTCACTTTGATATTTTATTTATTGTGATTATATGCGTTATGTATATTCGATTTATAAGATTATGGAACCCTGTTAATTATATATAAAAAAAATGGGAAAAAGTTATAATTGTATATTATTGGCTTCACTTGGGTTTGGGATTAGACTTTCCTGTGATATTTAGGTTGTTTGGCTTGGGCTAACTTAAAAACAACTAAAATATGGGATAGATATCCATTAATATTATTATTATTATTATTATTATTATTATTATTATTATTATTATTATTATTATTATTATTATTATTGTGGCACAAATTCACTTAGTGTCTTACTCTTTGTAGACTTGTTAGGTTTAATCTTGTTTGTGGAATCTAATTTCAGGTCCTAGACCACAACAAACGCCACAACCCTGATCTTCCATTCATTTCCATCTCTCACTTATAGGATGTAGGTATCGAGTCTGCATGCTCATTCTTATTTACATTTACTTTTCAGTATTTAGTGTTGGATATTTGTATTCGAATACATTTACTTTGAGGCATATCTTTTATATTTTCTAGTTGGAAATTATATGTTGAGATAGCTATGGTTGTCTAGTAATGGAGTTATATGTGTTATGGGATTGGTATTAGCGTTCCATTTGATTTATGCATATATTTACTTTTAGCCCTTTACTGTCATAGTTTTATTTATTTCAGTCATGCTTCGAATGGTACAAATTGTTTAGACTCTAGTATTATTTATATTAAGAACTGATCAATCTAGTTATGAATTTTATGGGATGTCACATATACATTACTGCATAAAGTAGGTCAACAAAAGACGAATCTAAAAAAACCACCTCTCGTACTTACGAAGCAACCCTCATTTGAACAACTGACTTTGTATGAGGTCCTCGTGCAATGTTATGATTTCCTATGATACTTTTTTATTAAAACTAATGATCTCGTACAAAAAAACACAGAGTCTGGTATAAAATGGAATCTCCCACGAGACTTTATCTCTCCAAATTAAGTCACTCGTACGAAATAGGACACCGTACGAAAAAAATCGCACGAGGTTTTCAGAAAAGTAAAAAATTAAAACTTAAAAACCAGTCAATTCCCTACCTCAAAATAACTTGAGGCATAACGAAAACATTAAAAATTACTTGCCAAACCTCCAATATAATTAATTAATATCTGAATTTGTATTGCGATACCTCGGTGCTTTATCTTTGTCTTTAAATATTTAATTACACCTCAAAACTCAAAAATACCTACACCTAGTTTTGTATGTTCTAGAATAAAGCCAAAACCAAATGTGGGATTTTAAGAATATCCTTACAAATCCCCATTTTGACTATTCTAAGACAAAACACAAAAGTGTAAAAGATAAATTAAAAAAAGCGGATCAAATACATATATATCATATCTACCCATCCCAATTCCCACAAGATAGACATGATGCATTGTGCGGCTTCAATTATTCAAGATCTTTTGGTACATCATGAATCGCATTCGCCTGCACGCTTAAACACACTTGTGACACACAAAAAACACATGAGGATATAAAATAAATGAGTAACGATAGATAAACAAATATGCACATATCCTACAATCATCACATAAAAACTCCCCATACATCTCAAATTGTCTCCCTTTTCTTGCCTCGAGTAGAAAAAGGGAAGAAACTCTCGTAATATCATGATTCAAATCAATTATATATATATATATATATGGGGAGAGGATCACAAGTGGACCTAAAAAGCGGACTTTTTAATGGACCTTAATAAAAAAATACCTAACAACCCATTAATTTTAATTCCTATAGTGTAATTGGTCTCCCTCTCTCTCTCTCTCAGAGAGAGAGAGACCAATTACACTATAGGAATTAAAATTAATGGGTTGTTAGTTTTTTTTTGTTAAGGTTCATTAAAAAGTCCGCTTTTTAGGTCCACTTGAGGATCATCTCCCTATATATATATATATTTATATAAAGAGAGAGAGGCTTCAGTACATACCAAGTATACACACCAATTTTTTAAAATAGTAAAAAAATTATTTTTCGGTTGAATGTTTGTATATGACATTTAGACATTTCAAGTGTCACATATAAAAAATCGGGTAAAAATAACTTTTTTTGCTATTTTAAAAAAACTAGTTAAATTTTTCGCAATTTTTAACAAAGGTACGAAAGTTTGATCGATTTTTTTAAAATAACAAAAGATGTTATTTTGAGCTGATTTTTTTTGTATCCCCTTGAAATATTTAAATACCACACGAAAAAATTTAATTCATAAATAATTTTTTAATATTTTAACAAATATGTTTGCACCAACTATATGTAAACTTTGATATGTATGAGAATCTCTCTCTCTCTCTCTCTCTCTATATATATATATATATATATATATATATATATATATATATATATATATACACACACTAGGGTATGCCCGTGCCTGAAGGCACGTTGATAATTTTGAAAAGCAAAAAGTCGTGTATAATATAAATAATAAATGTTTTATATGTTAGAAGTGTATACTATCAAAGTATAGAATCGGATAAATTTAAGTCGTACAATTTTTTACAACATATTTAGTTGACAATGCAAATTTTCGTAAGTGTACGTCATTGATAGGAACATACGTCGTATTTAGTTCACAACAGATAAATATTTTTGAAAATAACTTATGTTACGAATCTATTAGTTTAAATAATTGGGCCATTTTTAAGTCTTGTATAATTAATTCAAAATATTTTTTTACAACATCTAATTGTAAACAATTTTAAAAAATTGGAACAATAAAAATAGTCCATCTTGAACCTCCTATAAACAACATAATTTAAGTTAATAATAAATTTACTCAAACAACAACAATAGTCATTGTGATTGTCCTTGTATAAACAACGTAATCAATTTCACAAAATAGAAATAACGCAATAGAAATAACACAAAATGGCCTTAACAATGATCCATCGGCGTATAGTAACTCTACACCATTTTGTTCCTTCTTGCCATAAGATTTAAAAAAGGAAGTAGCATTTACCTCAAAGAAGAAATAAGGTTGTCACATCAAGTATTTGATGAACGCTTTTGTTTCAAAATTATAAATTGATTCATTTATAAAATAATTCATTAATGATATTTTATAACATTAATGAATTGATTAAAAATAAACATTCTTAAAAAAATACTATTTTTTATTTAAAATATATATATATATTTATAAAGAAATATTGTTTTGTTAAATCGAAAAGATAGAATGATTTTTTTTTTAAATATTTGAGTGTATTCTTACTTGTGGCACAAAGATTCAAATGTCAATTATTAACAAATAGCACTATCTATAGTGTTATCTTATAGAAGTGAAGTGAATCATATCGGCAGTTAACTCTAGGCATGGGCATTTGGTTCAGCTTTTCAAACTATAATATTTTTAAGTTGTTTAATTAACCCATCATGTACCTCTGCATAATGGCAAACTTTTCAAACTGTGGGTACATTGAACATAATAGCAGACTTTTCAAATAGATTGAGGTTGCATGTTGTGGTAAGGCCAAGACTGAGGTTGCGTGTTGTGATAAGGGCAAGACTGAGGTTGCGTGTTGTGTGAGAAAAAATATATCGGTTGTTGCACAGAGTAGGTGTAATTGATTTTGTACTCTTTTTCAATGTGAAATGAGTTGAAAATAAAAGAGAGTCTTTTTTTATAGCGCCTTGTGCTCCGCCGTAGAGGTATTGTGTCATGAAGATGTAATCATATTTTTGAACTCATGTTCAACTTTAAGTTGATAAATTTAGTTGATAATAATAAAATAAATTTTAGTTGATAAATTTTGTTCAATTTTAAGTTTTTTAATTAATGAAACAACTGGTGTGTACGTCTACTTAATGTCTCACTACTTACTTAAATGTATGTTCCCTAATGTGTTTTCAACTACATCAGATATAGTATTTGATTACATGGAGAGCATATTCCTACTCAATTTTGCCGCATTTTACTACTATATTTTAGTAAAAAATATAAAAATTTGTAGAGAGCATATTCCTACACAATCAAACTATGTTTGAGTGTAAAAAAGACAACACTGAGAATCTAAAATGACTTAGTTTCAATTTTGCTTGTTCCAAGAAAAGGTAAGAGAACAAATTTTATAGTTGTGAATAAATTTTTAACTGTTGAACTATAATATTACAAAAAATATATAAACAGCAAAGAGAATACATCATTTTTTTATCAACTAATAAAACAAACAGGTTTCTGTTAGGACATTCTTGATCCGAAACCAAAGAGAATACAACAAAGAGAACTATAACTCCTATCAAACCCAGGGCTGTTAGGACATTCTTGATCTGAAACCAACTTGACCTGAACAAAAAATAATAAAACAAAAAAAATACAAAAACAGAATCTGAACCTTCTTGATCTGAAACCAACTTGATCTAAACATCCACCATTTTTTATCGCAACTAAAAAAAATAAGCAAAAAAAGTTGACTCAGATGAAAATAAGTCAGAAAAATCATATATAAAAAGGAAAATCAAACCGTGGGTACCATTGAGGTCGTCGAACTCCTCTCTCTTGAACTGATGGCATCCCATTTCTGATCTGTTAGGACATTATTTATCCGAAACCAAAGAGAATACAGAAAAGTGAACTATAACTTAGATCAAACCCAGGTTTCTGTGTAGGACAATCTTGATCTGAAACCAACTTGACCTGAAAAAAAAATAATAAAACAAAAAATGCAAAAACAGAAATGATCCAACAAAATAATTTAAATAATATATATGACAACCAAGAGTATTTATTTTACTTCAATAATCATGTGGTACAGTGTATGTATAAATTGAAAGAAATCTCACAACCGTACCCAAGGTCGTGAACTTATGGACATAGAGGATTTTATACAACCGTACCCAAGGTCTGATAACACAAACCCATACCTTGGTCTGCTGTAGCAAGGTAATTCTACAACTATGTAATTCTACAACCCATACCTTGGAATGGAAGAAATTTCTACAATAATTCTACAACCGTACCCAAGGTCTGCTGTAGCAATAACAACTAAACAAAAAAACCTAGAAAAGTTCCTCCGGATCAAAATAAGTCAAAAACTCATATATAAAAAGGAAATCAAACCTTGGGTACGGTTTATATCATTGAACTCCTCTCTCTCTTGCACTGATGGCAACCATTAGAAGGGGGTTTAAGAAAGGAATAGAAGAAGGATTGAAAAATGAATAGACAGAGATAGAAAGAGGCGTCTTTTCAAATGGGAACAGGAAGGGGAAGGCTTTTAAGAAATCGTGGGTTGAAAATCGAGGTGGAATCTCTCTGTCCTACTTTGTGTGGATAAGAAATGGCCATTAACTGTTACTGTGTACTTAAAATTAAAAGTAAGAGAGAGAGAGCGAGAGGTCGTGTGAAAAGAGGTATGGGTTTGTGTTATGAGACCGAAATGAATTTTGGTGTGCAAGTGTGTGGTGAGATGTTGTACATTTTGGTGTGTCTTTACCAAATTAGCCCTATGTTTGAATTAAAGTGGAGGAGGGGGAATTAAGTATTGAGAAAGAAAAGAGGGGGAAATCAAAATTTTCAAGGATAAAATAGGAAATGCAAAAAAAACTCATATTGATGACATCATCTTTTAAGCTTATGACATACATAAGTTTCCTACTTTATTATATATATATATATATATATATATCACGATAAAGCATATGCTCGAATATGATAAATGACATAATATATATAAAAATATAATATATAGTATGTGAAGTATAAATACATATCTCAAATATGACCAAAAAAAAGGGTCCTCATATTTACACCCAAAAAATATCTCCAAAACACCCTTTTATACAAAACACCACATAAGCACCTAATATTTATACAAAACACCAAAAAAAAAAAACATATCCCTTCACCTATATAAAAACCCAAAAAATTTCAATCCTCATCCCTCTCCCTCTCCCTCTCTCTATCTAACTTCACTCCCAAACCACCATCCCCCATTAAACCTTACTCCCAACACCAAAAACACACAACACCACATTACCACCAACCTTCATTTTTGGTATGTTAAACCATTAAACCTTACTCCAATTACTGTCATGTTCAAATTTTGTGCTCCCATGTTGTGTATTAAACCCTAGCATGCAAACTACATATAAGAAATCCATTATAAAGTCTTTAAAATGTAACCCTAATTAATCTAACTGCAAATATATTCCATGTGCGCGAACAAACCTAGGGTTTACCACGGTAAGAAAAAACTAGGGTTTAACGATTTGAAAAAAAGAGAAAAAAAATGGTCTGCACCTATGGTTTCCCGTCACCATAGGTGCCAATAATATCCGGTCATGTCCAATCGTGATTACATAATATAATGCTAGTTATCACCGTGGTTTTAGGTTTCACGGTCAAACCCGACCATGGTTATAGTTTCACGGCCAAGCCCGACCGTGGTTATATTTTCACGGCCAAACCCAACCTTGTTTAAAAAATGACACAACTAATATGATTATTCATTTTTACATGATGATACACTAACAACTTGATAAGATTTACATGACGATGCACAAGTCATAATTTACACGATGCGCCACGCCATAAAATTTATTTTCTTACCCTAATCACGAACATGGTCCATTTATTTTTTATACACAAGTCATAATTTAGTAATTTTTTTTCAGATATTTGAAACTATGTAGGAAAAACTAAAATTAGTTTTACTTATGTGTCATAGATTATAGGATTATTTATGTAATTATTGTTTCTAATCTCTTAAAGTACCAAATATATTCCTATTTCATATATGCATTTGCTAGTGTATATAAATGTTGATTTACTAATATAATTTGCTAATATAATTAGTTAATTTCTTATGTAGGTCAAATAAATGGTGAGAAGCAAAAATCCTCCTACCGCATCCAAGCGGAAGAGGAGGTTATAAGCAACTAAGGAGGTACGACGACCCGTGTCTTCCTCTAGTAGTAGTATTGCCAGTGAGGCCACTACTTCAAGCAAAGGATATTCTCCGATGACTTCGTTAAGATAAAGTGGTAGGAGACTTACTTCATGTTGAGGCGGGTGATACTTCGAAGTCAATTAAGCAAGTAGTTGTGGCGATTGTAAGTGATTTGATTGGGGTTAGTAAAGGGAGTGAGGTAGGAGTAGTGGGAGATAAAGAGGAGGGGAAAAAATAAGAAGATAAATCACGAGAGAAAGAGATAGAGAGAGAAGGAAAGTGATGAAGAGAGAGAGGAGGAAAGTAAGGAAGAGAGAGGCAAGTAGAGAGGAGTACAGAGAGGAGGATATAGAAGAATAAGGATAGATGGGAGGAGGGGAAGATAAAGAGTAAAGAGAGGAGGAGAGAGAGGAAGGAGTGAGAGGAGGAGAGGAAGATAGAGAGGAAGATAAGGAGAAAGAAGGAGAGAGGGCATGAGAGGACAAGTCTTCTTACTCTAAAGATGAAATCCAACCGTCCACATTGAAAGTCCCAGAGAAGAATGCCCAAAAAAAATAAGCCACTCTGATTCCCAAACGCTCGAGGGGTGCACATCAAACAACCCCGAACTCCTGAAAAATTATCATAACCATATTGGTTATTCTATTTGGAACATAGATGAGGATAGTGGAATAATGAAGTGCATGTATCATTTCAAGAAACTTGATGAGTGGGATCTATCCAAAGAGGATAACCAGGTAATAGAGCTGGTGAGGAACTCCGGGTTGTACAGTCTTATTAAACACTCATATCGGTACATAGACTATGTATCGGTGTTGGCATTCATCGAACGGTGGCAGCCGGAGACAAATTCATTCCATATGTTGTTCGGCTAGATGACCATCACCCTAAATGATGTGTACCATCTCCTTCAAATCCCGATAGTAGGTAAACCAGTGTACGGTACTGTTTCGAAGAAATCCGAGGAGAAGACAGCCCAAATCCAATGGCTTACTAAATATTTGGGTTGTACCGAGGAGGAGGCCAAGGAGGAGTGTAAGTCTGTATACGCTGTTCATTTTGATTGGTTAATGAATTTGTGTAAGGGGAGGGTTAAGAATCTAGGGGAAAGTTCTTCAAAGAGGAAGATTGAGCAGGCTGCTAGGGGGTACTAACTTTTCATGGTCGATTACTTATTATTCCTGGACAAATCGGAAAATCGAGTTCCAGTGTACTACCTGCAATCTTTGCGAAAGGTCAGAAAATGCAAAGACTATGCTTGGGGTATGGTTGTATTGGCCCATTTATATCGGAAGTTGGGGATTGCCTCTTGGGTGGACGTTTGGCAAGTGGTCGGATATCTTCCCATTCTAGTGGTACATATTTTAAATTTTGTTTTGTAATTTAATAATCTCTTAATTAATATATCTATGTTGAAATTTTATTTTGTTTTGACTGCAGGCATGGATATACGACCACTTCAATTTGGCAAGGGGTGTTAGAAATCTCCATTTCGAGCATAGCGAGCAGCGTCTATACAAATAGAGTGCGCAAACAGTGTCAGGGGACGCCTTTGCATAGTTACAGGAGCTAAGGGAAACCTTAGATGATTTAAAAGCTTCAGACGTAAGAATTAGTTGTTTTAAGTTCAGTGTTTTTTTTCTTTATTTATGTACGTACTAACATTTGGAAATACGTTTAGGTTGTATGGTATCCCTACTCTGAAAAAAGTGAGGCCTACCCATTTCAGGAGGTCTCGTGGTACAACGGCCTCCTTATCTGCTATGATGTTGGGGAACCCTACTACCTGGAGAGGGTCATACGCCAATGTTGGACGTGTTTAAATAATTCCTGAACCGCCAATGTGTCCTTTGTCAGAGGATAAGGGGAAGACCCAAGCTCGATACAAATTAAAGTTTGATATCGATAAATGGTATCAACTTAACTGGGTCGACCATGTACTGTCCGATGCCAGACGTTCGACCCCGGTAAGGTCTGTGCCTTGGGAATGTATGGATGGGTGCATGTCTTGGTACCTAAAAAGATCCCATCCATACATTCAAAATCCCGAGAATAGAATACGCAAGATGGAGCTAAAGCACTCGAATAAATGGTAAGTGTTTTGAAATTTATCATTAAATTAATTTCCTTTATTCAGGAATTGTATGACATAGTTGATGATAATTTATATAGGCTAAGGGGATAGACGTAGCCATTATTCTACTCTAGGAAGCTATTGACGGAGGCTCGAACCAGGACGTTACGAATGTCTTGAACTATCACGTGCAGCACTTGATGCCCTTCTTCAGGCCAAGGGGACGCACTCTCATACAAAAAAGGGAAAGGCCCCAGTGCGTGAATAAACCTAGACCAAGCCACGGCACGATCCAGCCCCCAAGAAAAAATCCCCGAAGCGAAATCCCCCCCGACGAAGAATTTAAAGAGAATATAGACAAAATTTGTTCAAACAATTTGAATGTAACTGTATTCTTAAAAATTTTATTTGTAAAGTATCCCAAATTTTGTTATGTCTTATGTGTTGTAATAACTTTACGACCATTGGAACAACTTTGAAGCAAATATGTTATGTGATATGTGTTTGATTGTTATGTACTTCAAGGAATATGTTATGTGATATGTGTTTGATTGTTATGTACTTGAATGTTAAATGTGAATATGCTTGAATGTTAACAAAACGGTGGGTTATCACCGTTTATTACATATATACAGTGTGGTGTCACCGTCATAATAAGATCAACGATGTGGTATCACCGCCATATAAAAAAATGGTGGGTTATCACCATTCACACTATATCACCAAGTCTCTGTATATATTACACGGTTAGATCCCACCGTTGAATGTATTCTTACGGCTATAACCCACCGTATATATACCTATCACGATTACATTATACAGTGTATGTTGGGGTGAAAAAATAGCCAAGTCTCTGCATATAATGCACGGTTACATTTCACCGTGAAGATACATGACACCGTGGAGGGTATACTTACGGCTATAACCAACCGTGTATGTTGGGGTGAAAAAATAGCCAAGTCTCTGCATATAATTCACGGTTATAATGCACCGTGAAGATACATTTCACGGTTACATGAAGCCGTGGAGGGTATACTTACGGCTACAACCAAGTGTGGAGGTTGGGGTGAAAAAATAGCCAAGTCTCTGCATATAACTCACGATTACATTTCACCGTGACGATACATTTCACGGTTACATGACACCGTGGAAGGTATACTTACGGCTACAACCAACCGTGTATGTTGGGGTGAAAAAATAGCCAAGTCTCTGCATATAATTCATGGTTCTATTTTCACCGTGAAGATATATGTCACAATTATA
Source organism: Sambucus nigra (assembly GCA_949130495.1). Taxonomy (NCBI): domain Eukaryota; kingdom Viridiplantae; phylum Streptophyta; class Magnoliopsida; order Dipsacales; family Adoxaceae; genus Sambucus; species Sambucus nigra. The sequence goes on from OX422220.1 coordinate 26,650,656, forward strand.
TGACACCGTAGAGAGTATATTTATGGTTATATTACACTGTGAATGTTTATATCACGTTGTGGTGTCACCGAGTTTGACTAGTTACGATGTGGTGTCACCATGTTTGACTAGTTACAATCATTACCACTAGACTTTCTCCAACAACCAAATTACATATAATTAATCCTAATAAATTACAAAAAGTTTCCAATCCCCAAAATTTCAAATTTATCACATATAACCAATGAATATTATAGTAATGATTGCAAAAAGATAGAAAAAGTTCCAATCAATACATTTAAATATAATAAATGATTGCAAAAAGGTATAAAAAATTACAATCATTAGCACTAGACTTTCTCCAACAACCAATTTACATATAACCAATCTTGATAAATTACAAAAAGTTTCCAATCCTGATAATTACAAAAAGTTACAAGAACCCCTAGGAATTTCACCACAGAATTTAAGCCGCAGTCAAGTCCTCGTCTTTATACGACGATATCAAGCACGGTTCATCTCTCGTCGCAATGTCTTTGGGAGATAGATTCTGAAACATTTGAAAGCGGGACTTAAACAAAGTTATGCCACTGAAGGGCATCTTCACTGGTCCTTGATTTCCAGTTAGAGACAATTGGTGGTAGGGGAAAAATCTTGTACATTTCAAACTCACTTAATGAATATTTGACGAGTTCAGGATATAGATGATGCGATTGTATTCTATACTAGGTTTTGTCCCAATGTTGAATGGAACAAAAGTTAAGCATTGAAATTTGGATATCAACACAACCATTAGCTTAAGTGTATTCGTCGCAAGGTAGCCAAACTCTGGCATTATAAACCATCGCTCTCTTGTGCATGAGTGTCTAAAATAGTCTAATCTCTTCTCATGCTCATTAATATCATAGGAGGTCATCACCAAAGCCCAAAACGGCTTGTCCCTACGTAGCTCAGACAACAAAGCACTACGAATAGCATAAGAATGTTCAAGTCCATTCCAAACACCCGCCCCTTTTAAAATACCCCTATATCCACAGTTTCCATAAGATTTTACATCATATATATCCTCCCCAAATGATCGAAAGAACTCAGGAATGTCCTTCATGTACATCTTCTTCTCCCGAGACCACGTCTCCGATTTCACTCCCATCAATGGAGCAATGTTTGTGAAGACTTTATTAAGTTATCTTGTGGACGGTACATCTTACTCACAAGCACAAGGGGATCGTTTCATAGATATTTCGGTAGGCTTTTTCCCCTTAGGTGGCCTGCCCTTTTGACGAATTTGAACGGGCTCCATCAAGGGTGTGGTAGAGGGTTCGGCAATCTTCATTAACTTGCTTAGAATCACATTTCTAACAATTTCACCTGCCTCATTCCACCTTTTCTTAAAAAATATCATCTCAGGTGTATAGTCAAGGTCACGGTACCGAGGGATGTCTGAGACAATGGCAAGTTTCCTCCAATGATCGTCTAGTGTCTACAGTGGAATTTCTTGGTCTAGCTTCTCCCATTGGACCAACTCGTCGACACATGGTAATCCGTATATAGTGCGAAGTACGTGGGGGCATCGTATCTCCATTCATTAGGTGATAGCTCCTGATGCGCTCAATACCGATCGCATGGAATCTATCTCAACAATAATTAGATTCAATGCATAGTGTGATGCCCTGCCATGGATCTCGCACAACAACGAATCACTGTGTCCATGCTTGGTGGATTGAAGTAATTTCTGAAACTCAGTTTGAATTTGAGTTACTTGGTGGCCAAGTAATGTGTCCATACCGTTCCACACTGTCGCAAATGAACCAGTGCTATTTGTTAAGTGTTTTTTTAGTTGCGCTTGGGCACCCTCTGCTCTGTTAATTGTTCGGTTGGCACGGTGGGGTACGCGATTAGTCCATGAATGCGCTAAATGAAAACGTAAAGGGATCCAATTCTTCGATATGTACCCAACCATGTTCGGGTATTCTTTCCAGTTTTGGCGGAAAGCAGTCCATGCATTCTCAAAGTCATTCGTAGTCTCTGACTCCAACACCCCAATCCAACCTTGCATAAACACCTTCTTGTCCTGGTCTTTAATGTTGTGTTTCACACATGCACCTTCAATGTTTTTATGTATATGGAATAAGCGTAGAAGAACAGTGGAACGTGGAAACACGCTTGGCAAAGCGTTTAGACAATATTATTGCTTGTCGAACATAACAACTTGCGACAAAGCTTCTGGCTCGTATAATGACCGCAAATGTTGCAAATCCCATCTAAAATTCTCCTCATTCTCACTCTTCAGAAATGCAAATGCAATGCAAAAAGATTTCCCAGTAGAAGTGAACCCAATCATCTCAAATAATGGCATATTGTAACGATTGGTCTTATAAGTGCAATCGATCACAAGCACACTCGGGAAGCATTTCACTAACAAGCAAGAGGTGGGATGTGACAAAAATAAATCCTCCACCACATCGTTTTGCTCATTCCTTCGATGCCGGTGGACATAATTCTTCTCCGTGAGCAAATGAATCAACTATTGCATGGCGGTGCGACCTTGCATCTCAACGCTCTTTATTTTGCTTTTAGCGTTATATATTGTTCACGTTGATGAACAATTGTACTCCGCCCTCTTCTTCAATGTATGGAGTACTTCCTTTGGGCCAACCCCATTGTTTATCATCTCATTTGCAATGTTCCACTCTTCTTGGGAAAGTCGGTCGGCATATGGGTGCCCAATAAGTGATTTTGACACCACGTGGTCGTGTAACCCACAGGGAACTTCAACCTCCCAACGGCCATTATCGTACGAAATCCCTTTCAATCTAAATAGGCAATCACATTTTCGCATTCCCGAAGAACGCTTCCTCTTCTTTTCTAACTCCTCGTATTTTTTGGGTCTATGAAGCTCACTTCGCTCACAACTAAGTATGACCCTACCCTTGCGGACTGTACTGGCCTTGTCGAATTTTAGAATTATCACGATCGCATGAAGCTTGCGACCAACTTATTAACACCAATCAATCATCTTGTCCCAGTCATCAAAAATCTTCACAAGAAGAACATTGTTAAATGAAAGGACATTTTAAACACATATTTTGAGTATAACTGTAAAATCATGTTGAGTACAACATCAATAAACAAAACATACCTCCTCAATTGTGAATTTGATTGTATGGTTTTGATTAATCACATCAATATTCAATCATTCTTCTATGTCCGCATCCTAACAATGCACACAATCAAATTATATCATGCATTAAATATCTCAAAGTGTTGGAAATTAACACTACACCAAAATGGGAGATTTGTGAGTGCTGTTAGCACTCACAAATGACCTTTATACCTGCTATTTACCGTCATAATTTAGGGGTGACAAAAGAAAATTTATAACTCCTAACAGCAGTCACAAATTTTTATAACCCCTATGGGGTTATGACTGGTGACCCCAATTTGTAACTGCTATTCATAACTGCTCTCAGCAGTCACAAATATAACATTCGTAACTGCTCACAGCAGTTACGAATGTTATATTTGTGGCTGCTGATAGCAGTTACGAATCATATATTTGTGACTGCTATTAGCAGTTACAAAATTGATAGTAGTGATAAATTTGTGACTGCTATTAGCAGTTACAAAATTGAATTTGTTAAATGTGGTAAAATCTATTACAAATATCTTTATATTTTCACAAAATGATGAAATAATGAAAGTAAAATAAATATCATGATAACAAGTCTAAAAATTTTGACAACATTTCATTTATATTTCTCATATTCCAAATATCCAGTACACATAAAACTTGTTTAAGCTTAATTTAACATCAAACAATCCCTAAGTGGGCGCCAAGTACAAAATGAACATAGAATAAATAATAAACTAAAAAAATAACGACACAACACTTCGATGACATGGAATGTCATGAATATGTAGCAAATCATTCTAAATCTAGACCAGGAGTCACCACGTAGTGGATACGATTCGTGAAGTCTAGGTATATCAACCGTGGGGGTATTGATGCGGTGACATCCTCCCTCGTGTACTCGGAGTATGCCTGTTGAGCAAGTTCAATGGACTCAATTTTTTTGAATACGGCGCCTCGGTATCCATTAACTTGTGCTTGTGTTGCTTGCCACGAAGTGTAAACACCTAGATTTAGGCCTTTGAATACTACGTATGTCGAGTATGCCATGTGTATGGCTGCGAATAATAAAATGTGATTAATATTAAGATTCTTGCATATTTGAAGAACTTTAAGAATATAAAGACATTCACAATTCAACTTAAAGAGGAAGTCTTTTGGAGGAGTTCATTTGAATATTGAGAAGGATAAAGTATTTCTTGAATATTTCAAACTAAATAGACTGCATCTATTTAATGGACTAGAAGGAGGATTTGAAATTATGCTGAGAAGAATAGTTGTTAATGAGGTTTATAACAATGGAAATGATCTTCTTGCTATCCATTTTTCCATCTTTAAAAACAAATTTATTTCTACTCACCCAAATCTCTTAACAGATTGCACCAGGAATTAAAATCAGCAAGTATCTAATGAAATCTTTGCTTGAGTTTTTTAGCCACCAAGACATAAGGAGCTGATAAAAAGATACCAAGCATAGATGAAAAGTATGACCAAACATTCCTAGCTATAAGACCATCTAGGGACAAGTGATTGAAGTTTTTAAGAATTTTTATAACAATATCTGCAAATATGAGAAAGTTTGACACCTTTTAATTGAATCAAGTCTTTTAAAGGAACTATCATGTGCATACATTTCCTTAGGAAAATAGAGATCTTATGAGGAATCTAAGGTTTCCAAATGAATTTAAAAATAAATGAAGATGGCATGACTTTCCTGATTACTTCCCAAGATGATCTAGTATTGAAATCCCCACTGGTTGAAAGAGACCAGTATTTGGTCGAGTCAATTTCAACTATAAAACTGTCAGCAATGTCTTTGATCTTCTTTGATTTTGGAGATCAGTAACTGTAGCAATTAATGCATCTAAAAGGTCACTATCCTCTTCTATATAATCTGCTTGGAAAAGATTTTAGAAGTGGTTTTATGAATTTATCTTGGATGGATTTAGAGTTAGATATCCAATTTCCTTCTTTTTCTTTGATTCTATGAATAACCAACTTGGAATTTCTAGTTTTAACTGAGGCTTGGAATAGTTTTGTGTTAGCTTTACCTTCTAAAATCCATCTACCTCTCATTTTCTGGTGCCAAAAAGCTTCTCCTTGCTTCAAAGCTCCTAAGAACTTGACTTTGGATTTAGAAAGCTGCTCTCTGTGAAAAGAGTTGGGGTCTAACTCAAACAAGATCTCTTTTTAAATTACCACTTCCTCAAACTGATGAACTTGATTAAAAATATTGGGTTTTGTAGACCTATTCCAGCTGATTAGATCTTTTTTCAGTCTTTGAAGTTTAAAAGAAAATTTTCTAATAGGATTAGCTTCAAGAGGAATGTTCCAAGATTTTGCAATGATTGAATTTAGGTTAGGATAGGAGCACCAAAAATTGAGAAATTTGAATGGCTTAGGGCAACTATCAAGTTTGGTTTGGATAGAGAGAAGGTGGGGAGAGTGGTCTGAGCATTCTTTGTTAAGGTGCTTAAGGGAAAAATTGGGTAAGGTGGATATCCATTTAGGATATATTGGCCCTCTATCTAATTTGGACCACAATTTTCCTCTATCTCTGAAGTTATGCCATATATAATTAGACCCTGAAAATCTCACAACAAGCAGGCCTTCATTAGATATAAATAAATTAAAATCAGATACTACATTCAAATCAATAGGATTCCCTCTCTTTTTATCTTCACTCCTTGCAATCACATTGAAATCCCTCATAATAAGCTAATGTTGATCATTCACAATGAATTTGTGGGCCATAAGAGAGTCTCAAAAGGGATTCTACCTTAACTTGAACATTTTGCATAGACCAATGATAAGAAAATAGAATGAAGACATTGAGGAAGGTATATACTCAAGAGAATAGCCTGCTCATATATCTGTTTGACTTCATAAATGATTCTAAATATCCATAAAAACCAGATCTTACTATTTGAATTAGACACTCCACCATCAAATTTAATGGTTCTTCTGAAGTCCTTAATCTTGTTGGCTTTTGATTTAGGTTCTAGAATGGTAATGAATGGGAGATTATAGGTTTTACATAACTGTAGTTATTCTAACATGGGAGGACCATAATCCTCATCTTATTCTTTGTCGGTAAAGGCAAGGCATTCATGAGGATCATTAAACACTGGGTCTGCCAGGTCTTTGGCTTTAGGAAATAAGCTTAAACAATCAATAGCTCCAGTCTATGGCCTTCTAGATCAACATTTCGAATTTTGGCAGTGAATTCTTGTATTTTTAAAACAGGTATGGGAGTGGTGGAATGGGATAAAATGTTTGAGAATTGACACCTGGAAACAATTGGGATCCTAATTCTTTGGATTTGATCATAAAAGGGAACGGTATTGTAAAGAAGTTTCCATATTAAAATAGATACTTTGGGAGGACTAACTGGGGACCAAATGAATTTCCATAAAGCACTTGCAGCAATACCAGTTCTACAAAATTGATAGGCAGACTTGAAAGTAAAATCTCCCAAACATAAAGTCATCCAAATAGCTTATTAACCACTGATAATAGTGTTTTTAAAACCTCAAACTGAGCAGCTCTAATTCTTTTGATAACATTTGAACCAGAAGATCCAAAACTCAATGAGTTCTTATACTTATTCTGCATGAATCTAGCCCATATACTTATTCTGCATGAATCCAATATCAAACACTACTAATATTCAAAACAGTTAAACACTGGATACACTATCACTAAGCCCGTAGTGCTAAATATAATACTGAGTCAAATCTTTTCACTCAACGGTAAATCCCGATACATACGGAATTATACTAACAAAGTCTATACATACATTGGCATCGAATATCTCGAGCCCACTATCTCCTCCGAAGTCTCTAGGATAGATAATATAAGTGCGAGTCCAACTTCCTTACAGGTAAGCCTCACCAAAGCAAACATGAAACATGTTGCACCAATGCAACTACTCCAATAGCCTCTCAATAAATGCCCACTATCATACTACCCATTTCTATAACGTTTTAACAAGGATAATATCATACTCGTGTATCGTATCACTACAACGAGTAATCTCAATAAAGTTTAAAACACTGTAATATGCTCATTCATCCCCCGCGGATAGCACCAAAGAAAAATCCCGTTATACTAAGAGAAATATTCACATAATGGTAACATTTATAATGATATGCATTAAACTCATCTCACATGCCAATCTAGCAATAAACAAAATATGGTGACTCGCTCGTGTCACATAAACACGCCACATCCTAAGGATACAACTTATACTTCCATCCTGGCAATCGTTTTGACTGCACAAATGGTTTTCGGACGTAACACGTCTGCCCAAACCAAAACAAAATTATTTTACTCGTTGCCTTTTACTAGGCACCGTATTCCTATTCTTACTTTGGAACATATTATCGTGAGCGATCTCACTCCGCATAAAATACCTCAACACATAATTCACCCATCACCTGTCCTACTATCCAGGTTAGGATTGTTCTTTCCTCGGACATTAGTAGACTCGATTTCTGTTAACCATCCCGGTTGTTCCATAGCCTTCTTAGGCCATAAAGATCATGTTACTATCTATACTAGTACTTACTGAATTTACCATCACTTGGTAAGAATTTAACTGTCTGAAGCATTTAAATGGTTTTCCTGATGTGTATCCACATCCTTCTGTGGTACTATACCACCACCGTTGCATTCAGTCTCATTCTCGACTAAATTCTTCGATTCCTTTAACTTCCTCCACAAAGAAGTGTTATCATCTACTCTGACACAATATGACAATGTCAACCTCTGGATCGTTCGTCCATCAGAATTTCCTCCTCGAGTTTTATCAACTATTATTACGAGTTGGTCTTCCACTTGGAGTCGTTTTCCCCCACTTGTATCTACATCTTCTAACACAAAATGGGCTAACGGTTAAGATTCAAATTCACGAATGGACCCCTGATATGCCCTCCCTCGAAGAGTTCAGAACCACATTTGCTTCTCATCCTGAACAGTTAAGGAAGGAACATACGGTCAACACTGTACCTCAAGTTCTCCTATAGGCATAGCATTCCACTTCTAAAATTGGTGGTTGTCTCCAACCATTATAATTTCGTCCCGAAAGCCAAGAAAATTTTTCTCTAAATTTTCACTTTCGGTTTGCCACACTCCGTTCTACATTTAAGCCTTTGGATACTTTACCGCCTTAGGTAAAGACACATACAATTTTCGCGTTTCTAAAATTTCCCGTTGATAGTCTTTACACGTTTTTGTAAAACGTTGGGTAAGTTTACCCCCGTACCTCATTTGACTATAACAGCATTTGAAAATCATTGTTGCACCTTAGTCACCTTTCAAGTCTTGGCTTCTCGTGCCATAATGGAGGTGACCTCGACTACGGTCGTCATCCTCGAATATATTTCCTAATCTCAACTGAGCCCTGCCTCCTGATGTACGCTAAACGGTCTTCTTCTGACATCCGTCATCGCTCGGCACACGCACACATCCGAACGAAATCAGAATTCACTAATGCATACACATTATAGCAGGAGAACGAAATCTCGCCAAAGGAATTGACAATCCTAAACATAGGGCTCTATAACAAACAAAGCAACGCTGAAAGCATAATAAGCCGTACAGATCCTAAGGACACTAGAACCTGATGCTCTGATACCACCTGTGACACCCCGCCTAATTAAATACCGGGCGATCACTCCTTTATTAAATTAAATCAAGGTAAACAGTTGGTTCATTCTCAGCATCACTGTCGATAGAAATACATTTTCCAATTTAACACCCTAAATAATTAAGCTAAGTGTCAAAACCATTTTCATACATGCTTTCCAAATTTTAATTAAAGAAAAAGATTTATTTATTTAAAACAACATTTCTACAACTTAGAATCACATCACAGTAAACCAAATAATATAATATATTCGTCAATCGAATGTCAACATAAGAAAACTAAAGTCACCAATACAAACTGAATAAAACCCATAGTAACAATACTGAAAACAACTGATATACAAATGTCCCAATAACAACGGGATAATGGAGAGAGCTACACATGCTCAACTGGTGAAAGTACTAAGAGTAGATCCGAATGAATGAAGTCGTCTAATCCAGAGACCTGCAACTCCCACCTAAGCTGCAGCGCGTTCCTTCCAAGAGATCCTAATCAAGACGCCCCTGTGGTTGGGCACCTGTAATACATACATATATATACAAGAGAGAGAGAGAGAGAGAGAGAGAGAGAGAGAGAGAGAAAACGGGTCAGAGCCCGAAAGTGTGTTTGATTTTAAAATACGTTTAGCAAGTATTTAAATTGATACAGGCCAATGCAACAACATATTAGTGCGTCACTCTCTTGAGAAATACTCACCTCTCTTCTAATGTGCACACCTATCGCACTAACCTTCCCAACGGTTTATCTTAGCATTTTATTATACTAACCTTCCCAATAATTTAGCGTATCTACTTACTCGTAAGATTTCAAAACCAAACTATATTTTTGTTTACAAGGAATACTTTCAATTAGAAGCACAACTCTCTTTTTAGCTTTATTATTAATATACAAAGTTCCTCGGTGACATATTGTTTTTCACAAACAAGTATTTACTATAAGAGTCATCAACCATATCCTACTTATCAAATCACAGTAGGCAGTTTCAAGTTTCAAAATCTCATATATATATTAACTACTCGTATAATATATATAAAATAACAGCACCCCTCATAAAACTATGGTGCGTGCATACTCTACTATCCAGAACCCCATATCACACATATTAAGGGGAATACAATCGGAATCACTCTCGAATTGTATTAACATGAATACACAAACAATATTGAGGCGAAGCATAGATTCCAAGTCTCTAAGAGGATGGCACATACCTGCGTCTCTTAGGACCGTCTGAACTATCACATCGATAGCCTGTACCAAGGATATCTATCTCCTAGGGTACAAGTCAATATCCCCCATAAAGGTCCCATCGAGATAAGACTTGCCCCAGCGCGGTAACCTCAGGGATAGCAAGTAGCGTGGGCATGAATTTTCACAAGTATATAATATATGTACACACAATCATATAAATATACCACTTTATCATATTAATATAGGTTCTTCTCGTCACCCATTATTATACTATTTATCCTTAATTTCACATTTATAGAATTACGTATAAGGTTTCATTCCTAACCTTAACTCGAAGGGTTTTCTCACTTATTACCTAACACTCGTGGGCTATATCCTCACAAATCTGAATTTCAGTAAGTGTCTTTATTAGGTTCCAACGTAACTCTCTTACGCACCTCACCCTTTAAATTCATAAATCTACCAACCTAAAGTAATTATCCCATAAATACCATTCTCGTTGAAGATTAAAGGTTCCAACACTTATTCATATACCCTACTGGTCCTCAATGTCTCCCAAATCAATTTATCAAGAATGCCCAAGAATTATATCACGACAATTAGAATTTAACGCATTTAAAGAGGGAATTAGGAGTCTGCCAGGAGGGATCGATCGATCGAAGTTTGGGGCTCGATCGATCGAACCTTCGATCGATCGAAGCTCTAGGCTCGATCGATCGATCAAGCAGGTCTGGGCAAAATTCTGCAGAATGCAGTTACGGGTTTCATCACCAAAATTACACCAAATCGATATTTCCAAGTTCCAATCGTCCCAGAATTCTACTACTAACATCATAACAATATACTAGATGATTCTAACGTAAGGCATGTTCATATACATCATTTAAACATTGATTTTCCACCTAAAGTTGTCTCTAATTATCAAGAGCCCTAGAATTTTCTTAAACAGTTTTCTAATCAATCTTTCTCCATAATTTCTTTCTTATGATCATCAAAATTTCGTGATTTAATTTCCTCTACATGGCAAGGGTTTTAGAATTTCATATAAATCATTTCTACATACATTTTCCTAACACAAATTGGGTGTTCTTCCATATTTATCATCTCTAATCAATCCTAAACCAATATGAAGATTGCATTAACGAAAATACGCAAGTTAAACACTTGCCTGGGATTTTTGGTATTCTGATTCACGGCTGATTTTGGTATGGCTGCGTTCCTCGTCTCGCGATCTACGCGGTGGTGGTGGCGGTGGTGCAAACCTGTGGTTTCTTGGCCTTGAATTGCCTTGGAGCTCTCTCATCTCTTCTCCAATGGCCGTCACTTGATTTCTGGATATTCAAACCCTAAAAGCTAACCTAAATGGCTGATATAGGTTGCTGAATTTCGTGGGTTTAATTACCCAATTATGTAAAATGACTAAAATGCCCTCCCGGGGTACTAATTAAGCCTAAAATTGCCCCGAGACCCAAACTACACCCCCGGGTACACTTTTCTGACTATCTCGACCCTACCGGACGCGTTGGCGCACTCAAAACGACCATACGGACAACTTATAAAATATTCACTTTTTATTTAACCAAATTAGTCCCGACGTGACACGAGCACGTTCCGACTTAAATTTCCGAAATCGTCATTTAATTCACTCATGACAACATTATAAAAATAAATCTCATATATTACTATACTCATCCAGTAATATGCAACAAATAACAAATTTCCAATAATTACTAACTCTCGTCACGCTAGTAAATATTCAAAGCAACATTCCGGATTAAAATTAAATTAATTTATCTCAATTAAATTTAATAAATCCCATAATTTTAAAAGCTATAAAAATACGGGGTATTACATATGCTAGCTGGTTCACTCAATTCACTAAGAACATTTCCCCTTTTCATAATAAGGCTTTTATCAATGTCAGAATGTCCCAAAGATTGAATTTAGGACTACCTAATTGCTCATTAGTTCTTTTCTAATTGCTCATTAGTTCTTTTCTGTTCCAGTTGTTGTAGTCGTCGTCTGGTTTTTTTTTAACAAGCATGACCAAAGTATACAAAAGTCTTGTTTTCCGTGGGAATTTCGCGAGAGTTTTCGCCGCTTTGAAACAAGAAGTTTCAAAATCTCGCAAAAATTTCGCGTGGTTTTTCTCTAAAAACTCGGAAGGCCCCAGGACCCTTGTCCTTTATATCTGCAGGAAATGATTGCTAGTGTCTTACCTTACTTCCACAAGACCTTGCATGAAAAGGTTTGGTACGTCAGGCAGCTCTTGCATGCAGCTAATTAAGCTCGACTTGGAGTAAGTCGTGATACCTCTGAATCTTCCCTAAAGGAGTGAACACAACATGGCACTTGTTGCATCTGAAGGTGCTGCTTGCAACGAGGAGCTTCCATAAATAAGTATTCGTCTATACAGGGTTCAACGTCTTGTTTGTCTCAGTAGGTGCTTTAGTCAATTTCAGAGCTCTCACGCTGCTATCTAAAGAATGAAGAAACCGCTACTGAACGAGAGCGGGTGAAGTGAGTAAGCCCCTTTAGAGAGACCCTCGTACCTCGAATTAGGAAACTGTTCAGGGGCCCCAACGGGTAATCGATATGCTAGGTAGAGTTCAAAGACCCTTTTCAAAGACAAAGGAAACTTAAAGAGGTTAGAACGCATCTTAGCACTGCAAATACTAGCTTGGTTCATTATTGCCGAAATAATGGTCTACACTTTTGCAGGAGCTATGACGTCATTCCTTGCGGCAACCACTGGAATATTACAGAACGAAGGACTAATGATTGATGCCCCGGGGTGGTCGGATAGTCAACTTGGCCACAACCAGTCCACTTTCAGATCCAACTCAATCCTTCAGATCCCTATCAACTACTTATACGGATACTCCCACTCCGAAATTCCCAGTTTAAGATCCTCATCCTCTTCCTTCCTTATGACTTCATCCTCATAAATATCATACACTTCTTTTTTTCCTGCCAATCTATTTAAAATTTTTGCTTGTTCCTCGGCCCTCAATCGGAGAAAGACCACATGAAGGTGCTTCCAATCCAACTTGTTTCCATCAACAACTGTAGCCATTCCTAAGGATGGTCGATGTGCATACGTGCACATGAACTTCTAAAGAGTGGGTTCCAAACCTGGGGATAGATGCCCGAACAATCATCTGTATCAGTAAAGATAAAGAAAGGAATTTCTTCTTTATTCCCTTTTACAACATAGGAGGGAGGTTCTGCGCTCTTCTAATTGCTTAGAAGGGTTACCCCTTTACATCTAGGGCTCATCGAAGCCCTATTATGTATATTCAGGAACAGGATCTAAAAGATACTACATCATCATCGATAAGCTGAGCTCCACCCGCATAAGCATTTCCATGTTAGAGCTGCTTAAAACTTTGCTTGTGCGTAGGGATGCTTTTGTGAGAGAAGTGCTACTCCCTTATGGTGTTGGTTTGGATCAAAAGCCCTTCGTGCAACTACTCAATAAAGCTCAATACGATACGGGAAGGCTTCCAGCGAGGTCTTAGCCGTAGCGATATAAACAAGAATACTCATCCGAGCCGCCGGGTCCGGACGGAATCAATGCCCACTTTTTTCAGGTCTGTTGGGGAATCATCAAACATGATGTGTGCAAAGTTGTATCGAACTTCTTTCGAAGTGGAAAGCTGCAGGTCAACTCCGAAGTGAGAGAAGGAGGGAAGGCGCGCTACAATTAACATAACAGCCAGCGGACTCCAGCGCTTAGAAGAATCCTTATGAAACTCTTATTACATAGATCCTTCCATCCAAATTACACCTTTCCGGCAAAGATAGATTCTATGTTAAGTCCGAGTCTCGTGGGACTTTGGGTGTGCTTCGTCATTTCACTAAATGGGTCCCGAATGGTTATGGTGCTTTCCATGAGAAAGGGGGCCATTTCATAAAGTATTCGACCTAGTTTAACGACAGATACCCAATCTTCGGGTTTGTCTCCATGGAACGAGTATTCACTACCGCGGAGTCAAAGGTCGAGCCTCAACCAGCAAAAGGGGGTGCTTTGGGACTTGTGGGGGGCTGCCCTCTTTGTTGTAGGTTTCCGATTCAGGCTACTTCAGTGGAATGGAAAACGACTGCCCTTACTAAAAAGAGGGAAAAAGGAAGGAAGTCACCCCTATTATCGGGGCCCCCGGGGGGGGGGGGGATTTTCCTTTGATTGACGACTTTTCTACCTCTTCCGAATGCAGGCTTGGCTTGAGAGGGGTGCTAGGAGACCCCCCACAGCCCAGCACCTCTTTACTCCTTCAAACTCGCGTTTATGAACAGAGCTATCTAAGTTGTACTAATAGCTGCCTTCCACGCGCGTTTTCATTACTGTGCCTTGCCATCTCTCTTGGTCCTGCCGAGGGGAAGAGGACCTGATCAACTTGTTTTGACTCGACAAAACCCAATCTACTCGTATCTGTTGCTCCCCAAATCGAGTTCATAAAATGAGTTTTTCTCTTTGAAAAGGTTCTGAGTTTTTGTATCTTCTCGGGATCCGAATCGGACCTAAATGGGAATGACATGAAAAGTCTTTTTCAAAACCTAGCATTAAGGGCGTTACGACGATATACGAGAGGAATAGAGAAAACTCGTGATTGGTGTAGAGGGGAAGATCCTTTAGCTAGGGACAGAGAAATCGGGATCCGTACTTTGTCATCTCTACTATTTCTCAGGCCCCGGATTCCTGTGAAAGGTTTCATTAACTCCTAATTCATGTTGGTTGGGAAAGGGGTGAATGGTCCCAAAAGGGACGGGAAAAAACCCACTAGAAAGAACGGGTTCTGGCCATGCCAGACGTTCAGAAGCCGTTCGAAATGCATGCACAGCTCATGTGGGGTTCGATTACTCTTTTATTACCTTATTTCTTACTGCCCCCTCGTTTTTGGGTTCCCCGAAGCCCCGAATGGATTGGATCGTTTCTGCCAACGAAATGCACACCCTTTCTATTCTCTTTCTAGTATGGTTCCTCCATAAGAACACTGAACGCCCAGCTTCGCAGAGCTGCTCTCTCCCCAGCCCATGGTCTATCAGCTACTCGGCCAGCTACTGACCTAATTGGGAGCTTTTCACATCTGCCAGTGTCCGCCTTCTTGTACTCATTCAACCCTCTGAAGCAGCTCATTCTCGATCTCGCAACTTGGTCAACTGCCTATACCCCTGTTCCTTTCCCCGCCCGGGTATGGATCTTGAACCTTCTCTAAATGAAATGGCCTTCAATCTGCTCTGTACAGGGAGTCACTCGGATAATAGGATAACAAAAGAGATCTGTAAATGCCCGCCCAACCCAACTAAGAAGAACCGAACCTGACAGACACATCTTTTTCCTTTTGGGAAGCCAAGTCAAGGTCAGCCAACAACAGTCATTCCCGAACCCGCTGAGGTAGCAGCAAGCCCTTCTTCCATTCCTTGAAGATCAGCTGTAGAGGAAACCCAATGGTCAGATTGAGAATCGCAGCCGAACCTTGACTCCGCGCTAACAGATAAGCTTTTGCCCTTCGGTACCTAAGCGGCTGATGCCTTCCCTGAAAGTCCCGCCCAGGATCATGGTCTATCGCAAAATCAAACCCCTGGGGGCATCCCTGAGGTGCTGGGGGCACCCTCTCGAGCCAAAACAAAGTTACCGAGACCAGGAATGCCTGCTGGTCAAACATTAGCGGCTAGTCGAGGAATCGGTTATTGCCCAAGATAGATATCCAGATAGCCATTGTGGCAAAGAGTTGGCAGCATGGAATGTTTCAAGAGGGTGGGAAGAGGAAAATGAAGAAAAAGAGAGAAAAGAGAAGGAAAAGAAGAAGATTGAATGGATTATCCAGAACCTGCCTCCGCCGGTTGCACTTTTTGTCCATATATATAGTTGGTTCAAAAGCATTAAGGGCCCGTTTGACAATCCAATTCCAAGGCATGGAATTGGAATTGGAAGGCCAATTTCAATTCCGTGGAATTCAAATTGGCCTTCCAATTCCAATTCCACGCCTTGAAATTGGGTTGCCAAACGGGCCCTAAATCTCTTATAAATAAGATGTGAAGAAGAATTTCCGAATGGATAGTAAATTTATCTTACCCCAAACCTACAGTTAAATTTTAATATATAATTATTTTGGAACGATTATTATTTAGTGATTCGATACGTCTGCACAAAAAGATAAATTGTATTTAGTACCTATTAGTTTGAAAAAATCCTAAGAGGATTTATCGATTTAAATATTAAAAACATTGGATTTACATACAATTTTCCCTTTTTTTATTCCAAGTCAATTTGAATACAATCAACGCAAAAGTTCTAAAAGAATAAGGCAAAAAAACAAATTATTTATACCAAAATATGAATTACTGTTAGATACTACCAATGATGTCGCATTTTGTTTTAACTGGCAATTGCCCACTTTGTTTTAAGTTGAAAATTTATGGTGTATTTAATGAATCCATTTTTAATAATGTAATAATTTGTCCAAGTAAATTTTTTAGAATAATAAAGCCAAATGACCCTTTTTTAAACTCCAATTCTCTAATTCAAAATGAACCTTGGGCCCCGTTTGGCAACCTAATTCCAAGGCTTGGAATTGAATTGCCAAACGGGGCCTTTGGCAAATTGATTTCATTCTACAAAAGAAGGAATAATAAGCATATTTGAAATTTATTTTCAGCTAACATACTGAAACCATACCTATTAAATTCCACCAATAATAACTACAACATAAAATTGGTAGGGGTTACAGGTAACTATTACAATTGACTACAAACTTTCAAGTTGCAAAAATTTGGTTCATACCCCAGAGGGACAAAAGAAACAGACTAGGAAAGCACAGCCATCACTTCAGAAGCTCTTAGGGCTATGTATTCTGAACCATCAGTGCCTTTAAAATCATTCCCTGCATATTTGGAGTATAGAACAGTGTTTCCTGTGGATACTGTGAGTGGTTTTCTTTTCCCTTCCTCATCAAGAGGACCAGGCCCTACTGCAACTACCTGTCAATCACGCAAATAATTGACATTTAGGTGTGTTTGATTACAAAGTTAGAAAGAAAAAAAATTGGTAACAACCATGAGGTGTCCGGGCCAGCTTACGTGGATTAATCCCCATTCGCAGTTCGTGACTTCCGCTGACCAAACATTACTTTGATCGAACTGGGGACCAAACTCAATCCACCCCCAAAACTGTCCCAGTGGCAGCCTTATACCACTGAGCCAATATAGGAAAAATATACGAATGTTTTGGGCTTGATTTGGAGTCTTCCATGGAAATCAATTCTTCGTGGCGTGGGTAAGAAATATTTTCCATAGTAATTAATGAACCAAAATAAGTATTTTCTGCGAAAAACAAATCAACGCCGATCAAACGGGCCCTTAGTGCTTGTTGGATTGGAATTTGTTTACTTCCCCAATCCTGGTTTTACACTCCTGATATGGGAACTCAAAGAAGCACTTGGTTATCACAAGTGGGTAGGTACAACCTTAAATGTTTGTTGGTTTTTGAGTTTTTGTGTTTTCTCGAAATTTTAGATCACCTTAAATGCACGTTGGTGGAGTTTTTTAGATTGGTTAATTCACATGTTTGAGTTGGATAAATCATGTCGAGTTAGAATAGGATGCCAATTAATTATATAAAGTTATAACTTTATAAGTCAATTACCAATCTGAGATTCTAGACAGGCGTTGTAGCCTTGTTTGGTTCGTGATAAAGATGATAGGGAATCGGATTCCCTTTAGAATAATCCGAGGAAAATAAAGGTGGGATTCTTCTTTTAAGTCAAATAGTAGTTGTTTCCAAATATATATATATATATATATATATATATATATATATATATATATATATATATATATATATATATGTTGACACTAGTTAATAATAGAAAAGTTCCAAACAAAAAGTATCTATAATGTTGATAATTTTAATGTCTTTCCATCTTGTGTTAGAAGTAGAGCATCTTTGATTTGTGATTCATATTATCTTCGTCCGTGTCATATAGACATTCTCATTTCATTAAATATATTTTATATGTAGAAATTGATTAAAAATTTAAATACCTAAACCCCAACACGTCAATAGAAATCCCCATTGGAGAAAAAAAAAATTGCATTTTCCAAATCTATCATACAAAATTGTATCAATAGAATGCCTCAATGGATATGGCCATATATTACAGTAATAAGTCAAAATAAATTTATACTTTCTAACATCATTTACCACCAAATAATTCACTAGTTCAAGTGAAGCACATGAATTTTGATTCTTGATAAACATGTTTCATGTCATTTAAATCAATGGTAATCAGAACACATTAAAGCCAGATTTATTAATCTTCTTGTATTCCGGGAAAGGTTTTTCGTTGACATATAAGATTTCCATGAAAGTGTCATTTAATCACCGAAGTTTTAGATTTCCATTTGAACTCCAACAAAACATTGGAATAATAAATGAGGGGATCCAGGATTTTAGGAGAGCCCAAATTCTTGAAAATACATCCATTTGAAAGCAAGGAAATTTAGAACAAAAAAATGCTTAATGAAATTAAGACTAAGATTAAGAAGGTAGTGCTTACTGTGCCAATGGAAGGTTTCTCCTTGGTTGCCTCTGTTAGCAACAAGCCTCCAGCTGTTTTTTCCTCAGCCTGATTAACCTGTTTTTCAAATTGCATAATAAGGAAGGTATGTTATACCTCTATGCTATGTTCGCTTCAAAAATAGATTAATAAGAAACTCTGAGAAGAAACAGAGATTATGTATTGCCTACATAATCTTTAGTCAAAGTGGGGTTTGTGAAAGTATAATGTGGGGATAACCGCCATGCATGTTCACCATTAATGTTGTGTTCATGGGTTAAGAGTAGTACTTTGGCTTCCTATCATATAACATCATTTGATGTAGTACCGTGAGAACCAAAAGAAATATTTCTCCTTCATTATTTGGGCTTATTTTTTTGTGATTGTCACGGCACCATATCCTTATCCATATAAAACACTCGCAAACATTTTTTCTTCTCATCCTAAAACTTCAAAAAAAAAGAAAAAAAGGGACTTTTTGGAACATAAAAAAAGGTGGTGGACTAAGCGCAAAAATGTACTTAGCTCCTAGGGAATAAACATTAATTGATCCTATTTTTAATGATATAGGCATGAGGTAGAATAATAATAATCATAAATACAAAATATAGTATATATGTATATTACCACTTATTCATATGCGTATATCTCTTAAAGTATTTTTTAGCTAATTATCAATTAGAATCCAATTAAAGTACACTCTAAGGAGCACTTTAAGAACTCAAATATTAGAGACACGTGTCCGACGAGGGAAATTCTCCCATGCATGGTACTGCTCTTACCATTTTTAATGTCTTAACATGCGCTCTTACTATAAAACAATTTGGGTCGTAGCTGGTGTGAATACAAAAGCAGTACACTTTGCACCGTCCATTATTCAAAGATGTAGTAACTATTAATTGCATGTGTTGGCAACCATAGTTGTCAAAGACGCGCGTCTAGGCACAAGGCGCACCTATAGTGCCTTCGCCTAGCATTAGGCGGGGCGACTTCAAAGAGGCGCAAGGCACAAAAAGGAGCAAGGCGTGTTAAAATATAATAGATTATATTTTAAATATATTCTATTATATTTAAATATAGGTTGTAAGCATGTCCACGATGCGTTCATACCCTACAATTTAAAATTTGATCAGCAGTGTTTCTATAATAGTGCCGAATACACATCCACACTTCATAGTTGTTGCGAAGTAAAATAAAATACATCTGTCATGCTAACATCTGACGAGGCAAAAAACATATATGGTTTTGCTCATACCGTTTTTTATAAGAGATAAGTACACTTAGGTACCTCGCAATCAATTTTAATACTCTAAAACGGGATTAAAAAAAAAATTACACCTTGGTCCATCAAACACCCATTTACCCAATACTCTTCTATTTTTAAAAGTCCGCGCTAGCGGAACCCAACCCCACGACCACTTCTCCACACACCCACTCCACTGTCAAAGCTCCGACAACCTCACTGGAGTTCGGACGACCATCACTGCAACTCCAATGACGCCTATCGGAGCTCCGTCAGTGATCGTCGGAGATCCGACAAGGGGCAAAAAATAAAATACATCCATCATGCTAACAAAATCCGACGAGGCAAAAAACACATATGGTTTTGCTCATACCGTTTTTTATAAGAGATAAGTACACTTAGGTCCCACAAAATCAATTCTAATACTCTAAAACGGGATAAAAAATTTAAACGTTGTCCATCAAACACCTATTTACCCAATACTCTTTTATTTTTAAAAGTCCACGCTAGCAGAACCCCCCCCCCCCCCCCCCACACACACACACACACTCTCCATTATCAGAGCTCCGACGATCTCATTTGGAGTTCGGACGACCATCACCGCAACTCCAACGACGCCTATCAGAGCTCCGTCAGTGCTCGTCGGAGCTCCGACAAGGGGCTGCCGGAGCTCTAGCAGTGGGGTGGGAGTGGGGGGGAGCTGCTAGCGCGGACTTTTAAAAATAAAATAGAATTGGGTAAATGAGTGTTTGAAGTATCTAGGTGTTTGAAAAAAAAAATCCCGGTTTTAGAGTAATAAAATTGCTTGTGAGGGATTCAAGTGTAAATACCCATTTTTATATTCTTAACACGTGCTCTTACAATTGGACATAGTATTTTAACTATATTCACTTGATTATTATGATTTATGAGTTGCAAATTTCACATTTTTGGCTATATAATATAAAACTTATCAATCACAAAGATAATTGATTGTTATATTTAAGGGTAAATATGTATATATATTTTTTCAAAATTTTGTCAACATTTCTGTAGTTTTGTACTTGTTCCATACTTCATAGCTTTTCAAAAACTCTCATCTAGCCTACCAACATCACAATAGCAAAACCAGAACCTCCTCTTATTGAATAACAAAGTATTTGTTAGTTCTCACATTTCCCATTAAACTTAACAGAGATGAAATTAAACAAAAACGCTCTAAAGTACAAAAAAGGTGACAAACCTTGATAAGCACTCTGTCATTCAAGGGATTCAAATCCTTAATGTCATCTGTCTCAAGAATACCAACAATGTCATCTTCCTTCAGTATGAGATGATTTGTTCCATTAAACTCCACTTCGGTTCCTGCGTACTTGGAATACACAACTTGGGTACCAGTCTACATAAAATGGTATTCGGTCAGCACCCAGAGAGGAAACAAAGAAATGTCAATTGCAATATGTTAAACTCAAAACAATTACCTTCACACTGATCTCCACCTTGTTCTTTCCAATATCCCGGCCCTCTCCAACAGCAACAACCTCACCTCCTTGAGGCTTTGATTGAGCTGACGTTGGCAATAAGATACCACCACTGGACTTCTCATCTGCAACCTTAATCTTCACCAACACTCTATCACCCAAGGGTTTGAGTGAAGTGTACTGAAGCAAAAGGGAGAGTGACACAGCAAATGAGGCAGAATAAATAAAGAACTGAATTCACTATGTGTAAATGAAAATATAACCGAGACAAATTTTTCAGAAGTTGAGTTCAATACATGAAAAAATTCGCTGAATCAGAGTACCATCAGGGATTATAAAAATATAAGGAAAGAAGGCCAAAAATGCAACTCATAAATATAGAGCCAATGGCATTGAAATGGGCCAAAACTTTCGTTTGTTACATTACATGCAAGAGAGCTGAAATAAAGTTGAAGCCATTGCTAATTTAGGAAGAAATGGAAAGGATGCTTAAGTCACAAAAGAGCTTCATTAAATACTAAAAAAGAATACTCAATCCATTTAGCTGCCGAGTTCATAAAGATCGTACAGTTGTAGTCAATGACTGAATACGCAGAGAACATCAAAACGTATCAGTTTGGGTTAAATATAAACCAAGCTTTATAAATTTGGGTTACATCTTCTTTATTTGTTACTAGCACTAAAATGTCACGTAAGTTGGTGAAAATTGACAATCACCAATATGGTGGTGAAAACTTATCGGTTTAATGGGTGGTTAATGAGTTTCAAGTCCTATAACAGATTGACCCGTACGACACGCTAACACAATTTGATGACCCAAATCATGACATGAACACGGTATATAGAGTGAATGCTCAATATAAACACGACGCGAACCCGATATGGCACGACTCTTAAAATATTAAGCATCGAGTGGAATAATATTCACGAATTTATTACGACAAGGTTTATTTCTAATTCACCCGTTAATGTACCAACTTATCCCATATTAACATCCACTTCGTGCTTATACCCTCACCTTCTTTTACTTATAAAAGCTGTAATATCTATATTAACAAGTCAATGATAGTCATTTTATTATGTGATTAATTGTTTTAATATTTGTGTTCTTAGGCATCTTTCAAAAATGCACACAAATTACTATTTAGATCTACACTCTCTCTTATTCCATAAATATTCAACATGGCATTTAATTAATTACATGTGAAATATGAGCATTACAGGAGTCAAGGAAGGAGTTAATGACAGGTGACAGAACCTCAAAACCTTGCATAGCAGTTGAGGAAGCTTCAAGTCATGCATGGAGGAGATTTATAAAAACATGAGAGAAAATATAACATGACTGGGAACCTTAAAGCAATTCAATTCAAATCCAAATTCAAATTGAAAAGATTACAAGCAGTTATTCCATGCTTCTATAAACTTGACAAATGGAGAAGAAATTCCAAACATGAGAATCTTGTCCATCTTTAATTTCCTTTACTTTTCTTAAACCTTAATAATCTGCGTATCTCTTGTCCTTCGATGCCTCTTAATCACGGTTCAATTTACTTTTGAAGCATCATCGTTACTTCCTTTTTCCTTCCAATTTATTTACTTGCATCTGACTTTATTCAATTTAGTTTTAGCTGGTCTTTTCTACTCTTTGGATCAAGTCCAATGCTTATATTAAAAGTCCATTAATCGAGGTACTCAAACAAATACACAATCACTTTATTTTTGTTCTATTAACAACTCAAAAAATGTAACTCGACTAGTTTACTTACTTAGACCGCTAGCTAAACCTGGAGTCAAGTTTGTGTTGAGTTCTATTATGTTTGGGTCCTATCGGGTTCGCGTCTAGACAAATCATTTTTTTATCGGTGAAAAAACATATTCAAATCCGACCTGTCGTCTAAGCGTGTCATGCCGTAGTCACTCATTAATATCCATCAAGATAATGAACCATTTGGAATTGTATGCGGGTTGATACATTAGCCCAAAAACAAACCCAATTAGCCTAATTAATTCATTAACATTTCTAAAGTTGTCACTTAGTAATATCCACTATAATTAAATTAATATTAAACTACGTAAACTCTTTAAATAGCCCACCATTATTTCTCATTTACTTCAGTTAATGAATCTTAATGAGTCTTAGAGGTTGTTTGTTTTTTCCTCTTAAGTTTGAATCTGAACCATTCAAACTCAAAAGGTACCAAATAGTGTTTTTTTTTTTTTTAATGATTAAGAGACTAACGAATATATTTGCCTCTGAATGGTTAAGAGGTATTATACCTCTGAATCTGAATTCAAAATCTGTCCAAATACACTCATTTAAAGGGTCATTCAAACATAAAAACAAACAAATTTTTCGGATTCATATTTCAGATGAAAAAGCAAGCGCAGCCTTAATGATTTTAACGTGTGAAGGGGGTCAACAACAAACCCAAACCGACCCATTAACTCTAATGTGACCCGTGATCCACTCATTAACCACTAAAAGGTTCATATCGCACCACTCTCACTACCCAATTATAAGAATCACTTAGGATCCATTTGATAGCACGAGTGTGTAAAATTTGTCATCACAAATATGGAATCTTTTAACTTCTCTACCTATGTTTCATTTGCCATGGCAAAATTTTCTTTGGGTGAAGTGAATCAAATTTTTTTTTGAAAATTTAGTCACCCTATGCTATCAAATAGACCCTTAAAGGCCCGTTTGGTTCGAGGTTTGAAAAGGGAATTTAAGATTCTTGGAATTTAAAATTTCCCTCATCTAAAATTACAATGTTTGGTTGAAAATTTGGAAAAAACTTGGAATTCTTGGAATTTAGAATTCCCACAAAATTGAAATTCTCCTTTCCCCACTAAAATGGAGAGAATCCTATATTTCCAGATTACTTTTGTGGTTACTTTTGTGGTGTTGAGACAAAAATACCCTATCACATAAACTCTCACACGCATTTTTACACACTACACACTCAAAACTAGAGCTGTAAAATGAACCAAGCTAGGAAAAGGCTCGCTCGATTCTAGCTCGTAAAATAAATGAGCCAAGCTTGTACAAAAGTTTACGATCGTTATCTTATTGAGCTCGGCTCGGATTCGGTTCGATCAACGATATTCATACTAAATTAGTGTAAAATAACCAAGCTACTCGAGCTCGACTCGTATTCATTTGCTTATAAGCTCGTTCGAGCTTGAATCATGAGATAAATGAACCTAGCGTAAACATACTTTTAGGCTCGTTTACATTTACAAACCAAGCTTGAGCAACCTTAAGCTCGGCTCATCTCGCCTCATTCTCACCCCTACTCGAAACACATATACTCAAAATCAAAATCAAGTAGAAGGATATTTTAGTTGAATGATATTTATTCCTAATATGAACCTAAAAGTAATTTACCATGAAAACACATAAACATAGACACAGCAACTTAAATTAGAAGATAAAAGGTACCTTAGGGGCAACAACAGTGGCAGCTTTAACTACAAGAGCACGAGATGGCCTAATGCAAATGGGAAGACCATTAGGTCTAAAAGATGAAACCTTTACAATTGAAGGTCTAAGCCCTTCAAATGACGCCAAAAAACTCCCACCACCTAACTGAGCTGCTCCTGCTGCCATTTCTGAAAAAAAAAACAGTCAGATTATTACAAACGAATTAAAGAGAAGTTAAATTGCGGAAGAGATATTATACCTAGTTGATTTAATGGAGAATTTTGTGCTTTTGGAATGGGGGAGTGAAGAAGATAATAAAACCCTAGGTGGTTCGATGGAGTGAGGTTTTAACCAAATGATAAGACGCTTCTAGAATTTATGCTTGGAATTTTGTCCGAGAGTGGGCAGGAGATGTTGCTTGTATGATCTATCTTCCATTTTTTAATTAAAAAATAAGGGGTTCATTTTTTGGTTTAGTTTGGGTATATATGATTTTTATAATAAGAAATCGACTATACCAAATTTTGTTGAAAAAGTTTAATGTTTTTAATTCATGATTATGTTGTTAGTAGGAATATTGGATATATGAATACGTGAGAACCGATCGTATGCTGCAAAACCTTAAAGCAAATCACGACAATCCATTTGAACACAAATCATCAGTTTCTACGTTCAAAATACAATCAAGTAAATCATGACAATCTGTTCAAGTCCAAGTTGCCAATTTTTACATTCAAAACACACAATCAATGTCAAATAAAAATCATTTATCATAGTTGCATATATCATAATTATATTGAACATCCAAGGTAAAAAGACTGAAAAATTATATCAATACAAGAAAAAAAAAGTTCTTACAACTAATTCTAAATAATAATATCACAAAATAAAAATCTAAAAAAAAAACAAGAGGAAGGGAGGAGAAGATGTAATGCTTGTTATGAGATTCTTAAAATAATTTACTTATAAAAAAAGATTCTTACAATATTATTCTTCCACTTACAATCTGTAATGTTGTCAAAATGAAACATTGCTTCCAACAATCTAAATAGGCTAATTTATACAACCACAAACAATAATTCAATAAAAAGAAGAAAAAGAAAATAAGTGTGTCAATAACCGATCCTACCCAGTACCCTTGATAAAGAGCGCAATATTTATTGTTGGGACTCAAAAAGAAGAAATTTGATGTTATAACAAAATAATAATAATCATCATCACATGGGTTTCATTCTAGCAACTTACCAATTGAAAATTCTTAAATGTGTAACCGAACAACCTAATTAAAAATTAGATAAATCAAACCATATGTACTTTAACAAAATAACAATAATCATCACATAGGGTTTCATTCTAGCAACTTACCAAATGAAAATTCTCAAATATAACCACATACTACAAACCAATAGAAAAACTAAACCAAACCCACTTTATGAGATTTTATGGGGTTATAAACTAAGAAAAATAGTAATGGGTAATCCCAAAAATATAAGAAATTTAATGTTCTAACAAAATTACAATAATCATCGTGTGGGTTTCATTCTAACATAAAAACAATCATTACGTTAAAATAGTAATTGGGTAGTTTTAAAGTTTAAGAAAGTAAAACTTTCTAATAAAATAAACAACAATCATTAAATGACATTCATTCTAACAACTTACCAATTGAAAATTCACCTATTTAATTAAATATAACCACCCAGGAGAACATTCAAATCCTAACCACATTATAGGGTAAAAACTAAGCAAAATAGTAAATGCGTAATCTCACATATAAGAAATTTAATGTTTCACATCTGTGATAGTAAAAATTTAATGTTTTACAGAAATTCGTGAAGAGTACCAATTTCCTACAAAAATATTATTGTTACAAACTCAAAATCAAATTTATTATAACTTCCATTTATAAAAGAAAGTAATAATTTATAAATAAGAAAATTCAAAGTAAATCTTTAAATTATCAAATAAATCCAAATCAAATCAGATTGAATTATATTGAGAAAACTTACCGTGTGGATTTTGTTGAAGGAATTTAATGTCTAATGGTAGTGTGCGATGATGAAAATACGAAGAAAACG
The DNA here is from genome assembly GCA_949130495.1 of Sambucus nigra. Taxonomy (NCBI): domain Eukaryota; kingdom Viridiplantae; phylum Streptophyta; class Magnoliopsida; order Dipsacales; family Adoxaceae; genus Sambucus; species Sambucus nigra. The sequence goes on from OX422220.1 coordinate 26,677,369, forward strand.
GGTTTGAGCAGATTTGTGAGTGATTAGGGTTTTGGGTTATACGGGAATCGTATTTTGAAAGGGATTTAGAACTGGGGGCAGAGAAAGAAACGGATGGAGGTAAGAGGAGAGAATCGTATGTGAGATATGGAGAGGAAGGGGAGAGAGGGAGAAGAGATGCGTGGAGAAGACAGAGGAAATGGGCAAAACATACGGACAAGTTTTTTTTGGTGAATGGTGGAGAAAAACCTACCTACGGTCGTTTGATATATATATATATTGAGAGAGAGAGAGAGAGAGAGAGAGAGAGAGAGAGAGAGAGAGATGGAGGGAGGGAGGGAGAAGGCGCTCAATTATTGTGGGGATGCTGGCCGGGAATGAGTGGATGGGAGTGGGTTGGGGTAGAGAGGGGGTGACGGGGGGAGGGTTTAGAGCGTGGGGTTGGGGATGTGTTTTTTACAGTTTTTTTAATAATTTTTTTAATTTTTTATGTTTTTCATTGACTTTCTCAATTTATTTTTTTTATTTCTAATTTTGTTCGATTTTTTTTCACGAGCACGTGACCGTTAAGTGTAACAGACTCTTAATGAAAAATGTACCAAACTCAACGTTAATTAAAAAAAGGTAACGAACACAAAAAATGTGTAATTATGGATGTATTAAAGTTAAAAAACCTAAAAATAAGAGTACATAATTAAGGATTTTTTTCACTTACATAATTTCATAATTTGACCTTTTTTGTCCTAATTTAAAATTATTTATTTGACTTCGGTATTTATCAATGATATTACTTATCAATCATCAAAATATATTGTGATATCTGTTTATTTAATGCTTGACCAAAATGGAAAAGGGATTCTTAATTCGAGACAACCTAAAAAGGAATGGTGAACTCTTAATTCAAAACGGTTTAGGGAATTGGTTTTGTTACTTAAGTATACAATTTACATTTTTTTTCCAATCAAAATCATTAAATTGTCTAAAACTAGAAATTATATATTTTATTTCCAAATTTGATCTCAATTTTTAAATCATGTCAATAATCAAACATCAGTGAGGATCACTAAACCATTTGGGATCAATTCGAAGAGTATAATTGGATTGATTGCACGAGCACATGAAGGGTTGCTTTTTGATAGCTCTTAAGGTAAGGTATCTTATATAAACTTGAAAATGTATTTAACACTCATCACAATTCATTGATTTATTGACAGGAATAAATCTTTATCAAACCTTAAGTCTTAAATTAGGACTTTTATAAGTACGAAATCTCAAGCCAATATTTTTTGCTCTTATTCACTTAGTAACGTTTTGCTTGATTTACAAAAATTGAAGATTCACCATGGTGAATCTTGGAATAAAATTGTGTACTAACCTATGAGAATTAGGTAGGAGAGCATGTATAGGTGGACTTAGTAACGAGTACAAAGTTTCTTACATGGGTTAAGGAAATGGTTCAAAGTGTGAGCAAAAGATATAGTAATGTTAGGTATACCCTCAAATCATACCATGATGAGTTATCAATAATGCATTGGTTGATGGGTAAGACTCACATGGGGTCCACTTAAAACACTGACCATTGTATCGCTAACATATCGTAGGGTCTGATTTGAGGATCTCATTTGAGGTATACCTAGTATTATTGTAAACGATGTGAGGGATGAAAATAAGCGTAGGAGTTTTTATTTACTTGGCTCTTCCTAGTTGTTATTAAAGATAGCAAATAATTTGTTAATTTATATGAAATTATGTTTTCGTGAGAGGATGTGTTTTACCATTACTTCATCCCCCCTGCCCCCCCCCCCCCCCCCCTAACACGCAAAAAAAGGGTATAAAGAGGGTAGTTGGTATCCCTATAAGGAAATCTTGGAGGTTTAAAAACAATTGGTTTACTAACGAGACATTAGGTTAATCTTATTTTTTTACACATGATCCAATTGACAATAATATTTTTCGCCATTTGAAAGGAGAATAGCCGAATTTGTGTCACGTGGATATCACATGACTTATCTTGGAAGACCACAAATATATAAGGAGATAATTCAAAATCTTGAAAGATCACACCTACCGGTCGAAAGACCAGTCCTTATAGGACTCTATGACGTGATTAAGATAAAGATAAAGATAAAGATAAAGATAAAGATAAAGATAAAGATACCTGGAGGAGTAGGATCCTTAAGCTTATAAATAAAGGCGACCTCACCCATTATGAAGTGGATTGATTATAATCTACACGTGATAACTTGGACTCTCAGCTAGCAACTCTAGCACTCCAGTAGCCATTATTTTTTCTGAATCATAAACCAATCTCCCTCCTTTTCCCATGGACGTAGGCAGATCTCTCCACTGAACAACGTACATCTAGTCTTCTTTTTTCCTTTCTTTCATTCATAATTATTTAGGGCCAATCTATAATTTTTACTTTTATTGTGGGTCAATATTACCTACACCAGTGTTATATGTTTATTAATTATTTGATATTATTTGAAAGTTTATTGCTCATGTAGTTCAGTTCAATTGCGTGTGATTGAAATTGACTATGTAACATTTCCGGTAATTCAGTAACTATTAAATATATCTTAACTATTGTTGGTTAGTTATTTAATGTAAATCATTTGTGCCATTAAAAGGGAGAGTGTTGCATTTTTCTGGAAAAAAGGTTTCCAATATAATGGTCACTTTCTTATTCTGGGTATTGTGAATATATATTTTGTAAACATGTTAATGAAATGATCAATTTAACCCCTAGTAGTAGTCACATGTAGAATTTTTATTTGAAAACCAACTATACAAATGTATAACAACAATTCCCAAATTAAACTTGGTTTCCAAATCAAATTCTTAAATTCAAAGTCGATTCTTAATCAAACATCGATGAGGATGGATGAACCACTTTGAGATTCATTCAAAGACGATAATTGGATTGAGGAAACAACAACACAACGTTTTTTTTTATCATTGACTCTTAAAGTAATATCTCTTCTACAAACTTTAATGCATGTTTAATATTCAATGTAGACCACTAATTTTTTTTATTAACATAAGATATGTATTAACATAAGTTATAGGGGTTGTTTATTTTTGCCTCTCAAGCCTGAAACTGAACCATTTAGACTTAAGAGGTACCAAATAGTGTTTATTTTTTGCAATGATTAAAAGGCTAATAACTATATTTGCCTCTGAATTATTATGAGGTAAAATTACCTTTGAATCTGAATATGTTTAAATACATCCATTCATTTGTTCATTAAAATATAAAAACAAACAAGAATTTATAACACCCCGTATTTTTGAATACTTAATTTTAGAATTTTAATTACACGCGTGCTCGTAATAATATTTCTTAATTGATAAATATTAATTAGTGAGAATGTTATGAATATTTATGTGGAAATAAAATTTACTAAGTGTAAGTAGTAAATTAAATTCGGTAAATTGTACGTACGTCGTAGTGGGTAATAATGACAGGAATTGACGATATCTCTATCGGGGCATTCGAGTAGGCTATTTCTAGGTTGAGATAAAATATTGATGTTTGGTGACTCGGATGGTGATTTCGAGTGCACGGTTGCAAGGACATGTTTTTTTATTGTCTGTAGTTTACATTAGATATGTCGTATACCGCTACAACCGTCGAAGAAGTTCATTATCATTTGTTCATGACGACGAATCCGAATTTCAAGCATCTTTAACATATGCTCAACATGAGGTATAATTTCATATAGAATGTGTTTAAGTTTCTTAAATGTTTTACATTTATATTGGGATATTTTTTGAAATTATTTTCTAACAAAATGAGGCATTTTTTCTAAGTCAAAATATTTTTTCACGACATGTAGGCGAGATTTTTAAAATACAATTTTCTCGCTCCTTCCCTTCAAACGACAAGTCAGTGTCGTTCAAACGACATGCCAATGTCGTTCAAACGATTTCTTCCAATGACATGCCATATCATTTTAAGGGTCGCTCAAATGGTCGTTTCTTTATTGCATCAAACGAACCCGTATTGTTTTGTGTTTTTAACTGTCATTTGTAAGGTCGTTAGTAACGACATGAAGATGTCGTTTGAAGTCGTTCGAATGACCTGCGCCGCCTTAACTTTTTTGTTCAGCTATAAATACCTGTTGTGGAGACCTATTTCATTAAGACTTTTGATACAAAAAAAAAATGAAATTCTGCAGAACTTTTAGTCTTCCCTTTTAGGACTTTATGTGTTTGATTCATACCAAAACATCCCAATTATTTTGTGAATCGTTTGTGTAACCCAAATCACTTATATTGAAGTTTGTTATTGTGGAGTGCCATCTCTACTACTGGATTGGTAGCTCTTGAGGGAATTGTTCGATGACGATTGCGGTCACTTGGAGAGACTCGAGGGTGGTCCTTGCCGAGGAGAGTTTTGGTTCTTGTGGGTTCTTGCGGGTGTCCATTGTTGATTTAGGTTGCGTCCTATGTGAGTTTTTTGCAGAAGATTCATTGCAGATTTCTATAAGTGTGTTGTAAGTTGCGATTTCTAACATTTATTGAAATAAAAGTTTTTGCCCTTTCGGGATATTTTTCCTGAAATTTGTTTGTCCAGCAATTTGTGATTATTTGTGATGGCATAATTATTCGGATGTATGATTAGGGTTTAAATAAAATTAGATTTAATTTGGATCAAAGACTTGACATCTAATTAAATAAGTTTTAATTGGAAATGTGCGAATCCAACAAGTAATCAATATCACGCATCCTCAAATTGGTATCAAAGCTTTAGATCTTTTTTACCTCATTTACAAATTGGTATAAGAGCAGGTTTCACAAAATCACCTTGAATTCCTTTTTTCACAAAATTTTTGTGATATCGATGTTTTCTGAAAAATCTGATTTTGAAAAAATTTGCAATTTTTTCGATGGAGCACTTATATAATCGGATGCCCATCTTTGATGGCAAAAATTATGCCTACTGAAAAGCCCGTACGAAATCGAGCTTAAAGGCTATTAATGAGCGTGTCTAGATAGTTTATGAAGGATGGTGGACTCCTCTCACTATCACTATGAATAATGTCACAAATCCCAAACCCGTATCTGACTAATGATGACTTTAAGTGGAGCACCTATAACTCCCGTGGCCTTAGCGTTATTTCTAGATCCATCACCCCTGACGAGTTCTATCTAATTATGACGTGCACTTTGTCTAAATAGGCATGTGATATCCTCCAATTGACACATGAGGGTACCAATGCATTCAAGTTGTCCAAGTTCCAAATTGGACCACCCAATTTGAGACAATCACGATGTCGGAGTCTGAATATTTTGATGAGTTTTATGCTAAGTTGTCGGATATAATCAACACGAGTTTTAATTTGGGTGAGAAAATCGATGAGACGAGGGTTGTAAAAAAGATTTTTAGGTCACTCCCAAAACGTTTTATTCCTAAAGTCACTGTTTTGAACTCATTAGGGATATTAAATACACTTAGGTTAGAAGAACTCATAAGAGATTTTCAAAATTATGAAATCGACATGTTTCATATCACCGTGAAGCCTAAGGATAGAGGGATTGCACTTAGCTCCCAATCTAGGAACGGTGAGGAAGTGTCTAGGAAGATAGAGAAAAAGAAAAAAGATAGAGTTTGTGAGTCCGAGTCTGAGGGAGAGTTTGATTTTGATGATTTGGTCTTGTTTGCGAAAATTTTTAAATAATTTCTCAAATTTTCTAAAGAAAATTCTTCCAATAAAAAGTTTTTTAAGAAAAATAAAAAGAAAGAAGAGATCAATGAGAGCGGTGAGAAAGAGAAAAAGAGGAAGAGGAGAGATGTTTTGAGTGCGAGGGCAAAGGGTACAAAGCGTTTGAGTGTCCCACTATGCTAAAAATAAAGGGCAAGAAAGTTGATATACCAACCAATCTTAGCAATAGTGACGAAGAGGTGAATGATTAAAGGGATGAGTCATCACATGGTATGTGTGTTGACTTTTTGGCTAGTCGCGTGAGCCCACCTAGTTTGTCCCACGAAGATCAGGATACTTATGCACCTGAGAGCCCCAGTGATGATTTGAGTATTTATAGTGAGTGTGGGAGTGATGGTGAGATTGAAAGTGAGGGTGATAGTGAACTCCAAAAAGCATTTAGAGATTTTTATGATGAGACCTTAAAGACGAAGAAGTTGAATAAGGAGTTAGGTCTTGAGGTGTTAGATTTGGAGAGAGGGAGAGAAATTTTGAGGGGATTTGAGGCATCAGCGAGTCAACTCGAGAAGGTGAAGGTTTTTTTGAGTGATCAGTTAATCATCGTAGATCGGGAAAAGAGTGAATTTAAAGCTCGTGCATCCCAACTCGAGAGAGATCCTAAACGAACCCGGGAGGTTAAGGTTAATATAGATGACACATCTAAGAAAGTAGGTAAGATGTTACTCGGTCCCGCTTTAGGTAATATTTAGAGATTAGGGATAAGTTATGAGAGTGCGTCTACTTCCCATGTTACACCCGAGCCGCTTTTCGAGTTTATGATAGATCTATATGGCTCTCAGCCCAGCCCACCTAGGCGTCCGTTACTCGATTGGAGAGTGCGTCCCAGATGTTTTAAGAGAGGTGTTCCTAGGCCCGTGTATGTTTGCACCCTTTGCAAGAAGAGAGGAGACCTTAAGAAATTTTTCTTTAAGTTGGGTAGTGTGTCACACAAATTTTTGCCATGATTTGCTATGACCCGTGTTCTCACACACGCCTCACACGTGATACTTTGCATGCTCGGGACGATTACATGAGAGATAGCACATATTCGAGAGCAAGTTAAGTTTTTGGTCAAAATTTCACATGATTTGGTGGATGTTTTTCATAGGATGTCAGCACCTTTGGAAAACTCCTCTGCACCTAATGGTTGAGGTTTAGACTTGTTTGCTAGCATAGGATGGTTTTCATGATGATATTTTATGCCTATTGCTAATGTGTAAAACTTTTGTATATATCTTTTCCATTTTTGATATATTTTTTGTTTTTGAAAAATTTTGGAAAAATATAAAAAGATTTTATATTTTTTGAGAAAAAAAATGAAAATGCCAAAAAGATTTTATTTTGATAATTTTTTTGGAAAAAGACAAAAAGATTTTTATATTTTTTTTTACCGTTTATGAATGGACAGTTAGGACGGCCAAGTCACAACATCATTCCATATCCATGTGACGATTTGATAGTGATTTGAGACGCATCAACATTCCATTTTATGCTTTACAATGTTTTGAGTCATTGAAATGTTATTAAATGTTACTTCTTACATGTTTGACTTATGATATCCTTTATCGCACATATGCACGAATTTATTTGAGTATTTATCACCTATTGGTCGAAATATTTCTATCTCAATCCTGTCTTTAAAGCGGAACCTATGCGATAAAATTTGACAATGAAAGTAGTGCATGTAAGAATCATTACTCGTGAGGAATTTATTTTAATTTGAAAAAATGATGAGTGAACGCGAGAAAGGGTTGCGAGTGAATAATAATCACGTCGTAAAAACCATCGTTTGAAAAGAGCCAGAGAAAAAATTAAGGGAATAAAAAGACAAATATGCCAAAAAGGGGCCATTAGGATTTAGATCACCTCAATAGAAAAATAAAAAACTTATTATTTATGAGGGTGCTTGGTTGGATATATATCAGCGGGTTTGCACGTCCAGATAAAATCTTGAAAAAGCATTATATAGTTTTAGACACTATTGGTGTGAAAATCATTTATGGCTTTGATGTGTCGATTGGATTGAGTCGATGTCATTTAAATTCACATTTTGATACCTAAGGACGATTTTGAGATCATTCATTAGGAGTATCCATATTCATCGTGCACATATGTTATGTTTGATTGCATTGATTTTCCTATCGAATTAATTCACACACATTCATTCCGTATCTATGATTTGATTATCTTAGTGTAAATTCATGGTGTGTGATGTTTTTATAAATTTTCTTTGCTTGAAAATATTTGAAAAATTAAAAAGAGATTGTGGATCCTTTTGAGTATATCTTTGCATGATCGCATTCATTGATTTGATTGTCGTGACACTCCATGCTTATTTTTGTTTACTCTTGTCCTTGTCTATTTTAGATAAATAAAAAGGGAAAGAGAGAATTATGAATTATGGGGGAGTTTGGATTATGGGGGAGATTTAATTTGATTTATGTTTATCTCATTTTAAACTCGATACGTCACGAAGGTATTTGTTTTGTTTATTGTGTGTAAGACTTTAATGATCATTTGAAAAGCACACAAAAAGAAGTGCAAGGAAAGCAAAGAGATTTCATTTGAAGGTTTTAAAGTTGAAGATGTTTGAAAGATGTTGAAGGTGTTCTTTTGAAGACTTGCATATTTAGTATTTTATGGCTTTTGGGCTGCATGGGAGGGTATTAGATTTGTATAGGATTTTTTGTTTTTATAATTCGGATGTTTTTAGTTTGTACCGGCATAGACATAAAAGGATATTTGAAGGATATATTTCCCATTGTCCGTAGTTTACATAGGATATGTCGTATACTGCTACAACCGTCGAAGAAGTTTGTGATCATTTGTTCAAGACGATGAATCCAAATTTCAAGCATCTTCAACATATACGCGACATGAGGTACAATTTCATATAGAATGTGTTTAAGTTTCGTAAATGGTTTACATTTATATTGGGATATTTTTCGAAACTGTTTTCTAACAAAATGAGACATTTTTTCTAGGTCAAAATATTTTTTTCACGACCTGTATGCGAGCTTTTTAAAATAAAATTTTCTTGCTCCCGTCGTTCAAACTACATGGAAATATTGTTCAAACGACATGCTAATGTCATCGAAACGACTATTTCTAACGATAGTTGATGTTGTTTGAAGGGTCACTCAAAGGGTCACTTCTTTACTGCATCAAACGAACCCGTACTGTTTTGTATTTCTAACTATCATTTATAAGGTCATTAGTAATGACATGAAGATGTCGTTTGAAGTCGTTCGAATGACATGCGTTGCCTTACCTTTTTTGTCCAGCTATAAATACCTGTTGTGGAGACCTATTTCATTAAGACTTTTGATACACGAAAACTGCAATTCTACAAAACTTTTAGTCTTCACTTTTAGGGATTTTTATGTGTTTGGTTCACACCAAAACATCCCAATTATTTTGTGAATCGTTTGTGGAACCCAAATCACTTCCATTGAAATTTGTTCTTATGGAGGACCATCTCTACTTCTGGATTGGTAGCTCTTTAGGGAGTTGCTTGCTGACGACTGCGATCACTTGGGGAGACTCGAGGGTGGTCCTTACTAAGGAGAGTTGCGGTTCTTGTGGGTTCTTGCAGGAGTCCATTCTTGATCTAGGTTGTGGCCTATGTGAGTTTTCTGCGAAAGATTCATTGCAAATTTCTATAAGTGTGTTGTAAGTTGCAATTTGCAAACGTTTATTGAAATAAAAGGTTTTGCCCTTTCGAGAGATTTTTTCTTAAATTTGTTTGTACAACAATTTGTGATTATTTGTGATGGCATAACTATTCTCATAAATGCATGATTATGGTTTAAATAAAATTAGATTTAATTTGGACTTAAGACTTGACATCTAATTAAATAAGTTTTAATTGGAAATTTACGAATCCAACAAGTAATCGGTATCACGTATCCTCAAATTGGTATTAGAGCTTTAGCTCGTATTACCTTTTTTACAACCGTTGATCCGAAATGGGTTGAAATAGTCAAAATCAAGTACCCGGGGGGTAGAGATTAGTTATGGGGAGATTTTTAGACTAGTGGGGGACCATTCGGGGGAATTTAAGTCATTTTTATTATAGGATTACCTAAATTCGGGATTAAGAGGTTTAAATAAGAGATTAAGACTAAGAGGCAGCCACTTTACACATAAAAACCTCTGAGAGTCCTTTTAGAGAGAAAAGTGGGAAAAAATACAAGCGGAGATTGACGGAGGCTTGATTTGGAGGCCAATCATTGGAGTTCTTGACTTGATCCACTCTACAAACAAGAAGATCCACGTCTATTTTGGATACAAAAGCAAGTGTGTAAACTTGCTTTATGCTTTGTTGAGTATTATGATCCATATCAAAAGAGGTAGAAAAATAAACCAATTTTGGGGTGGGGTTTATGTGAAAAATAAAGGGGATTTTATAACGATAAATATGACTGTGTTCTTTTGATTTTATTGCATGAAATTTGTTAATGATTGGAGAAAATCATGAATAAATGTTAGATATATGGATCTTGATTTGAAAGTGTATACGCTACATTCTAGGACCCCCTAAGCCTCTCCTTAGGTCCCTAGCACCTCCTCATTCCACTACAAACCCTAGGTGATACTCCAAGTACCGATCTAGAGGCCATCGGTCACTCCCGAGCCCCGTTTGACTCTGGAAAACTCTATCTTCAGAGCGAAAGCTCATTAAATCTTCGAAGGGCTCTAATTCCCCTTTCTAATGGTCCACCCCGTGCACGAATCCTCATAACGATTCGGACGAATGGACCATTTTACTATCGAAAATCGATTTGGAAGCCACCGAGTGCTCCTAGGCCCCCGATTTGACCCCGATCAACTTCACCGTTAGATCGAAATCTCTTTGAATATTTGAGGGGCAGTGAAACCCCCTTCCAACAGTCTGATCCGTGCGTAAAATGACATAATGGTTCGGATCCGTTTTCCCCCAAAAACTGACACGGAGGCCACTGGGAGCTCCCGGGATTCGTTTGACCAAGGTCAACTCATCATCTTGAATGATACTGATTGAATCTTTAAAAGGTACTAAATACCCTTTCGAACGATCCACCCCCGTGCGCGATTCTAATTTACGGTGCAGACGAACGATCTGTTTTACTCCGAGAGGTCACCAGGTGCTTTCGGGCCCCGGTTGATGATGATCAACTTTCAAACCGAACGAAGATCTTTGGAATGTCGAATTATATCTCCTAACCTTTCCAAGGTCCACCCCATGCACGATTCTGATTTACCATACGGACGAACGATCCGTTTCTGTCCGACGATCTCCCGTCTAAAGGACTGACGTGCACTTCCGAGCGACATTTAACCCAAAGTAAACTCCCAAACACGAGAGAGGTCCAAAGGACTCTTGAAGGTATCTGTATTACCTTTCTAATGGTATGCCTTGTGTGCGATTCAGATCAATGAATTATGTTATACGACTATTTTTCCAGAAAAATCTGTATAAGATTGTCAATTGGTAGGTCCAGTTCCCTGCTTATCGACAGTGTGTCAAGGGTTACCTGCCGATAGGTAGGACTAGGGAAATGTCGATTGGCACCACCCCTGACTCTATAAATAGAGTGCATGACCTCACTCCCAAAGCACACCTCAGATCCATCAACATCGGTGATCTCAACAACATTCTCTCTAAATCAGTGAATTTCCTCCATGTGAAGTTCCATTAAAGCTTACATTCCCATCCTTTTCATACCAATTTGGTAAAATTATATTCTCTCTTATCCAACATTCATCACACATTCAAGGGAGTTCATCCAAGATCAAAGATCAAGCTTAAAAGAAAGTCCAAATCCTTCCCTATCTCTTTAAATTTCTTGTTTTGCATAAATTTCATTAGGTTTATAATCTAGTTTTTACTTTAATCTATACACATTAACATCTTACATTTTCATTAGTATAGTGCACATACTTTATTTTTTATTAAAAAAAACAAGCAAAAAGAGGGTTACACCCATAAATTTCCAACGAGATTATCCATCACACTTTTCCAAAACTAAAACACATTTTTCTACACACAACCCTGTAATAAAATCCTGCTCGAATCTATTGGATAAACTCCACCCCCATGCCACATTTGAACTACATGGAATTTGATGCCTTTATAGTCCACGTAGGCGTTTCGGATTAAAACCTGAGGCTCGAGTCCAATTTTTCAATTTTTCTAATTTCCAAATTCGCCGTTTCCATATTTGTTATATTGTTGCATTTATACATATTATGTTTGTGTTTCCTATTAGCATTTCATCCGACATATATTATCGTTTCATCGTAATGATCAATATCGCGATAAATGCATAAATCTTATTTTCTATATATTATGTTTAGGAACATTCCTTTGGATGACCTCACTCAATCTTTTCCATGGTATGAGTTGAACGATTCCGATCTCTATTATATATACACGCACACACACACACACACACTTCATGGAGAAGTAAAGGAAAATAATAACACTAGCCCATGAGAGACCGAAAGGGCAGGATGGGTGCCTAACACCTTTCCATTTCGTAACTTAGCCCCCGAACCTTCGAATTATTGATTTCATATGCATCAGTTGTCTTTGATGTCGTTCTCTCGAGATAGCAACATGTTCTTTTACCTATTTTGTGCAAAATAGGTTGGCGACTCACATCGACGATGACCAAAGCATTCCTAAGTAGGGTGTGAGACTTTTCAATCTTCCTCATCCTCCCTTGGGAGGCAGAAGAGAGAAAAAAAGGGCGTGAATATTGATCGGGATGGCCACAGTGGCGACTCCACTAGGGACTATTTTCATAAGAGGGTTAGACTCTGTTTGCATAGGTGTTTTGTTTTGCTTGTGTGCATATGCACCTGTCTGTATGTTCCCTTTTTCCTCCTCTATTATTTCTTGCACATATATACCTCATGCTTATATCACTAGTAACTACTCACTTGTAGAAATTCTCCATGCACACTTCACACCATATGCACCTAGGATTACCTATATTCACATGTTGTACACACCACTTAGAAATCCATGCTTAGGTGTCACTAACACACACCTCCACTTATCACACTTGTATGTATCCATGCTCACTCACAATTATCACACACCACTTATAGATCGATCCATACTTAGGTTCACTACCACACACTCAGTTGTAGATAGCTACACATCACTCAGTATAATCCATGCTTAATATACTTATTCTCCCCTGCTTAGTGTAATGCTCATAATGCCAAATAAAGACACTCTCTCCAAAATATACTAATCAATAATCATCCATTTATCACACTACATCACCAAAGAGCATTGCTATTGAGTAAATTTTATCCCGGAACTAGGGATAACTTCATGATGGGCACTGGTCCGGCTGGTCATAGTTAGCATAAGCAATTTGACTCTTACCTTCCATTGGCCAAGTAACTTCGACGTATATCGAACGGTTTCCCCTGCATCATACCGCTTGACTGAAATCATGACAGGAGGTATATCACAGGGAACTTGTTCACGTACGTTGAGTATATTGAATTTTCTCTCACACATACTATCCCCACGAGGTATACAGTGAGGCAATTCATGTACACTCAGGTATATCAAATGGCTTGTCCACACGTACTGATTGCCTTCAAAAGCAATACGTATATAACGGAAGTCATGCCAAAGGGGGTACCCTTCCAATTAACCCAATAACTGCATACCCGCATATAGGTGTCAAATCTAGGGCAGACATATTTAGTTTGTCGATTTCTACCCAAAACTCTACCGAAATGATGTATCGACATGCCGCCCAAATTTTCGCGCAATTTTTAAAACGGGACCCTGCCCATGAGCCTGGTAACAAGTCCAACCATAGTTTTTACATATTTTCCAAACCCAATTTTTCCTCGCTCGGGTCAAACCTAATACAAGTGAGAACCTAATAAACATAATAATCATCATGCTGAGACCTGTCTCTCATTTTTCCTTTTTCTTTATCCAAAATTGTCAAAAATATTTTTCCTCTTTTATCAAAAATACCAATACTATTTTTCCTTCCATACCAAAAATATTTTTTCTCCTTTTTACCCAAAAATATTTTGTCCTTCCCCTTTTTAAAAATGTCAGACACATTTTACTTCCTTTTTTAAAAATAACAATTTCCCCCCCTCTTTTCCAAAAATAAATCCAATTTTTTCTCCTTCTCAGATCAATCGCATACCCTTGGTCTGGCTCCCTATTGGATTCGATCTTCCATCGAACCACCTCGAAGATCCGTTAGTTTCCTTGCTAGTTCCTCCGAGTTCAGAATTCATTCGCTTTCCATAGAGATCATAAATCCAATATCGAATATGATGACGGATCTAGCTCAACTCACTGCCAAGATTGACAACCTTCAAATTGAGGTTCATGAGATGAAATGAAATTGGGTACATATTCTCGAAGAGCCCGAGATCCTTTTCCCTCGCGTTATGGGTCCGCCTGCACACGAGCCTATTGGGTGCTTGAGGAATATCAGCACGCTCCACGTGCTCCTCCTGCTAATGGGTCATCGCCAGCCTAGCTCCTTATGCCGAATCTTGCCCAGCCAGGGGTTAACTTACCTGAACTGTTGATTCAAAGGAGGAAGAATTGAACAAGGTCAAGGAAGACCTCAAGATGTTGACTAAGAAGTTTGACCAAGTCAGAATCTATAGAAATTACATGGACTACACCCACATGTCTCCCTATCCTAAGGCAAGGTTGCAAAAAAAGTTCAAGATGCCTAACATCAAGAAATTCAGGGGTAGTGGACCCCCAATTGTTCATCTCCGAAGTTACCACTGAGCCATGACTCTCCTAGCTGACTCTGAGGAAATAATCACCCAAATGTTCCAACCTACTTTGAATAACAATGGTCTTTGATGGTTCTTATCCCTCGAAGAATCCAGGATCCACAGTTGGAAGGATGTTGGCCGAGAATTCATGTCACAGTATAAGTACAATGAAGAGTTGGAGGTTACCCAATGTGATTTAGAGCTGCTCAACCAGAACCCTGGGGAATTAGTCAGTAATTGTAGGGGGAGTCCCCACCAAAGAGTTATTAACTTAATCAAACAGATTGGTTGACCCACGAAGAAGGAGAATGAAAGCCACTCGAGCTAGTTACCTCGAAGATTCTTCATAGAGGTAGCTCGAAGGACCTACATCGAAGACTCTCCATAAAGGTGGCTCGAAGGACCTATATCAAAGACTCTCCATAAATGTGGCTCGAAGGACCCACCTTAAAGATTTTCCACAAAGGTTGATCGAAGAACCTACATCGAAGATTCTTCAACGAACCTAGTCAAAGGATACAACTTGCAGACCAAAGTCACATGGATGATAATAGTTTATAATAAGAAATAGAATAATCTGTATCATTTACTTTATCTTATAAATATATGTTGAGTGAGGTTATTTGGTACCCATGAGGGACCATGCCTGACAGGCCATGGGAGGGTTAATATGCTCTATCGAGCAACCTCCTCTTGAAAACTATAAGGACATTATTTTATAAGTCCGTTATCAATTTAGTATGTCGTATACCGCTACACCGTCTAAGAACATTCAATAACATTCAAGCATTAAAGACGGATCTGAATATCAAGATCTTCAACATTCAAGCCTCCGTGAGGTTAATTTTGGTAAGGTTGAGTTTTAATTCCTTAGCATTTCACTTAAAGTGTTGGGATATTTTTATCAAATATTTTCTAAAGATTTTGTTCTCAAACACCTTTCCGTAGAAAAATCATAACTAATTCATAAAAAAATCGAAAAATACGAAACTGGCGACCACACGTTCGTATTGAAATTATCTACAAGTCGCGTGAAATCTCGTTTGATAGGTCATTCAAACGATCTGCTTATGTAGTTCAAACGACATAGCTATCTCGCGATAAGTTGTCGCGCAATGTCGTTCAAACATCAATTCCTTTTCGTTCGAACGACTTAGCTATCTCGTTCGAGCGACGCGTCGCCTTAAGTTTTTTATAAATAGGCTTTTCCAATTCCGTTTTTCACAAGAAGACGTCCATATTTTCAATAGATGAAACTATTACTGCAAAAACGATTTTTTTCTTCTTTTTTTAGGTATTAAACCTTTTGTTTTCAATTCACAAAACATCCCAATCTTTAGTAAATTATTTTGGAACCCTAGATTCAACTTTGTTGAAATTTATTCTTTGTAGGGAGATCTCTACAACCGAAAGCTGCGTGCTATTGTGGAGGAAGTCTATGTGAAGATTGGATTGCGTGTCTATGTGGATTCGATGTGTGTCGATTCATTGCTGAAGATAGAACTGCGTGTTCTTGTGCAGTAGCTGCGGTTGTTCCATTGTTGACGATGCCGATCGACACCTGCGGGTATTTGTGTGTCACCCTATTTTATTATAATCCGTGTAAGTTGTTATTTACAAATTATAGTGAAATAAAAAGGTTTTTCCCTTAGGGGATTTTTTTTAATTTGGTGTTCCTAATATTTGATCTTGTGATGGTTTGATTTTCGTATTTAATTTAATCACTTAAATGAATGTTTTAGGGTTTAGCTAAAATTGGATTTTTTTTTGAGAATTCGCATTATTCCGCTGTAGTGATTCTACAGAAACCTCGCAGGGACATGGTTTGGAGGATTGAGAGCAAGACAATGTTGGGAATACAGTTACCAACCCTTTTAGCACACTTGGGCAAAACTTCATTCAGCATATATAGTCGCTCGAGCCACTATAGCCGAGCCACCTCAACTCTTACCTGTTCGAGGCAACCTCCTCGAGGTACCTCAATCTTACACCCTGGTTCTAAGATAACTCTTAACCAAAAAAATAGAAACCATGATACTCGAGCTACTTGTTAGTCGAGTAACCTTAGAATAGACACCAACCCGCCTGACTGATGTGATCGTGCACCTAACAGAGTCACTATTTAATCACTTTCTAACGTCATAACGTCTGACATTTAAGGACTTGAATATAAAACTTAAGTGAGTTTATCCTTAGGACAGTAGGTCTAGTCCACCAAACCTAATCCTTTAACCGTCCTCAGGTAAGCCTTAAGCTGACGTATCACGCTCCTCATTAATGCCCATAATACTTCCAACCAATAGAACGACTTCCCGCCAAAGGTAGGAGACCCCATACATTTAATGTAATATCTTGTGCATTTTATGCACCCAATCAGACCAATCGCAGGCAAGCTTACTCGAGCAAACTTTCCCCAATATAAAGACACCAGATGAATAGATTAGAGGAGAAAGCATTCTGAGCCTAGAATTGTTGCCCAAATACCTCCATACACGAGAGTTATTATGAGAGCATTAACTCCCCATACCTATTTAATACCCATATCATTGAGCATTAACTGAGCTTAAAATTCCTATCTTGCCTTTATTGTGCCTAAATTGCTTGCTCTTTCTCCCTCCGACCACGCTACCTACTAGTCCCATCCATTAATTATTCCTTTTAAGTATCTCTTTTGACAATATATCATTTAATACAAGTCTAAATATTGAATCTCTTTGTCTCTTATTCACCCGTGGTCACTGCCAACACTTAATACTGAACGACGTCAATCCCGGTCTTAATAAGGGGTTACGCCTCACTTGATACTAATTGTATTCCAAGAACCCACATCTTACATTTGGTGACTCTTCTAGGGAGGTATTTGTAATGCCTCGTATTTTTATGGCTTTTAATTATGAGATTAATTAAATAAAATTGCTTTTAATTATGGGATTAATTAAATTAATTTGGGATAATTAATTGGAAATTAAATCGGATTTAAATAACTAGCGAGATGAGAGTTAGTTTTATATATGATGATAATGTTGAATATTGATGAGTGATTATGGTAATATGTGATTATTGAATTTATTAAAACTGTCGTGAGTTGAAAGTACGGCGGTTTCGAAAATTAAGTTGGGACGCGCGTGTTAATCGTGTCAGGACCCGATTTAATGGATTTAAAAGCAAATTATTTTTGTGTCATCCGTATGATCATTTTGAGTGCGCTAACATGTCCGGAAGGGTCGAGATAGTAAAAAAACACTAGTCGGGGGTTTAGTTTGGATCTGGAGGCATTTTAGGCCTAATCGACAGCCCGAGAGGGTATTTTAGTCATTTTGACTTTTTGAGGAAATATGACCCCACGAATTTTAGATTTAAATTATCAGACAACACAAGAACTCTTAGGGTTATCACAACCAAAAACCACCAATGGCAGTTAGAGAGGAAGAGAGGAAAGTTTCCATAGGAGAAACCACCCTTAAAGGCTTTTGCACCACCGTCACCACCACCGGATAGATCGAAAAAAGAGGGTCATTCCCGTACCATCCACTTCAAAGGATCAGAATCTTCATTACCAGGCAAGTGATTTAACTTGCAATAATTTAGTGCATATATCATCCATGTTAGGTTAGAATTGGAGAATAACCTTTAATAATGATAATTGAATGGATTTGAAGAGTTAAAATCGTAATCTGGGTAGGATTGCATGTAGTTAAAATTTCTTGCCACATATTAGATACGAAATCATGCTTCATGCGTAAGGAATTATGAAATTTAATCAGGATTTATGATGTTCTTGAGGAAATTCGAAAGAACTAGGTTTAGAGGAATAATTATGACTTTTGATCTAATAAACTGTTGATTGAGGATGATTTAATGACTCTAATAATCTTAGAAATTATGTAAATATGTTGGTATGATGATTAGTATACTTGGTTGAGAGTTTTGGATATTGAAATGAAGAATTAGAGGTGTAAAAAGAGGAAACCCGTAACTGTGTAAGAGAATCTGGGCAAATACATGTTTGATTGATCGATCGACCTAAAAATGTCGATCGATCGATCGATCGATCCTTTTCGTCGATCATCGACCCCTCCTAATTTTTGGTAATTATTTTCCCTTAAGGTCAAAGAAAATCCCAAGGCCGATGATGATTCTTAGGGTGATTAATTTGATATTGTGGGACTTAGTTAAGGTCAGTAGAGTCTTAGTTATTGCCCGAAAAATGTTATAACTTATGGGATCGAACGTTATAATTACGAGCGATTACCGAGTGAGGACGGTTTGAAATCTTTCGATTTGGGACTGAAAGTGGAATGAAAGATAATATAAGGGTATGAACAGTAGCAGAGGGTTTTTTATTTACTGAGATAACATTTGAAACTAGTAGGAGACCTAGTAACCTTTTGGGATAGGTTTAGGTACTCAAATTGATACGACGAGAGAGTTATAAAGTTACATGTATATTTACGTAGGAGATTCGGGATAAAATTACTACGTAGGAGACTAAATAGATAGAATGTGTATATCTATATTGAAATATGATTTCTTAGATTGTGTAAATGTCTAATGAATGGATTTCTTATGTGTTTGACATACCTACCATACTTGCTATCACGAGAGGTTAGTTATTTTTAAAAGGACCCTCTTATCCTTGTGTGCCTTTGGGGGGATTTAGACTGGTACCTTAAGGACATAGGACTGTGAATGACTTATTTGTGAGTTGATAAGTTAGCTGACCACGAGAGCGTAGGTATGTGCGTGACCCATGGGTATGTGAACTATGTTCGCCTCCAATATGTGTGATTTGTATTCTAACGGTTCCCGAGTGATTAGAAACACGTGATCCTTACGTACGTGATGTACATGGATTTGATAGCAGATTATGCGTGCACCGCAGCTTAACCTAGGGGTGCCCTATATGTGTATATGTACTGAGAGTGATTTATATATATACTTGTGACTGGTTCACTGTTGCTAAGTAGATGTGAATAACTACGATATTTGAATGGGCTGAATATGAGAACTTAATTAACACTTGAGATAAGTAATTTAATGAATGTGAATGTGGGTTATGAATATAACTTGTTTGGGTGTTACGAGAATATACTATATGTTAGAATGCGAAAGCAGGAGTGGTATAGACTAGTTCGTTAGCGACATAACTAGGATGGGTTAAGGGAATACGTTAGGCGTGCACATTAGTTAAGAGGTGAGAAACTCATGTGAGACTACACAACTAACATGTTTATAATATGTGTTGTTTAATTGTAATTTAAAAACTTGCTAAAGTTTTAAACTGTTTTCACCTCGGGCTCTGACCCGTTTTCCTCCAAATCTGTTTTGTTTTGTAAAAACATTTTTTAGGTGCCCAGGCACAGGGACGCCAACCATAGGAATTTCATTACATGGACGTGTTGTAGCTACTGTGGAAGTTACAGGATCTCGGTATTAGACGTCTCCACATTTTGTATTTGATTTTACTCAAGATTACTCATCTGGTAGGGCATGTCGCCCATTTCCATTTAGAGATAGCATTATCATACTTTTAGTTTTATTTCAGATGTTGGTTTAATTATTCATACTCTTGTATCGGGACTTTATTTACTTTGGCATTATTATTATTGGAGTGTTTACTTTAGACTCAGTTGATTTCATTTCGTTGATTATTCATATGAGATTGTTTACGCGATTGATGGGTAATGATTCAATTTTTGGTTATTTGTAAACTTAATTAATAAAATTTGGCATCCCTCTTTTTAAATATTAGGTGGCTAGTAATAAATTAAATTTTTTCGACAGTGATGCTACAACTGAACCAACTTGATATTCTGTATTAATTTCATAAAGGAGTAGCTACCTGGTATTTAATTAGTCGGGGTGTCACGGGTGGTATCTGAGCATCAGGTTCTAGTGTCCTTTAGGATCTGTGCGACTTATTATACTTCCAGCGTAGCTTTCTTTGATGTAGAGCCCTATGTTTAGGATTGTTGATTTCTTTAGTGAGATTTCGATCTCCTGCTATAATGTATATGATAGTGAATCTTATTTGCAGTCGGGAGTGTTAGTGTGCCGAACAATGCACTATATCGTACGAGTTGGGCGGACAGCAGGAGGCAAAGCTCAGTTGAGGTTATAAGGTATATTCGAGAATGATGACCGTAGTTAAGGTCACCCTTATTATGGCAAGGAGGGCCAGGTAAAGGCGTCTTAGATACAATATACGACTTCTAGGAACCACTATAGTAAAAAGTGGTGACCTTCTCCTTCCCTTTCCCCTTACGGTTTCTGCCCAACGAACGCTTCTTGAATGAGAACATATCTTGGACCGTCGCCTCCAAACGGGACAGCTTCGCGTCATGAGAGTCCACCGTTCGAGGCAACTGGTGTCACTCGTCTCCAATACGATGATCCTAGATTTGGCCACCTGCGAGCTCACCCCCTTGTCCTCCCCTTGCGATCAGCGCCAAGCACTTGGCTGAGTGTATTTGTGGACAAAGATTCCTTTTCGGCATCAGACTGCGACTCATGCACTTCCTTAAGATTTGCCTAAAACGATAAAAAGCACATGATTAGTAAAATAAGTAAATAAAAAAATTATAACGTAATTCATAAAAAGTAAACTGTCGAATTACTTACAATCGTGGTCGCGACGCTCGGGGACACCTCCTTATCCTTCCCCTTCTTCGTTAGAATAGCCACATAAGTATCGAGCCTATGTGGCCTACCCCCAGGGCCACTCTCTGTCCCCTAAAATAAAATAAAGTAAAAGTAGTATCGACCCCACAAAGTAAAATAATGGAGAATAATATATCTCTTTAGTTATAGAAAAATTAAATCTTACCATCATCCTATGCTCCACCTCGACGTAAGACGTCCGACCATAGTAGTGCACATCCGTCTTTTTTGCCTGATTTTCCCTCCCCGATTGGCGAGATGTCAATTGTCGCTCCCCGATCTCATTGTCAATGAACTTTTTCCATTGTGCCAATGAGATCGTCTCTTTCAGCGGGACGGATTCACGCATTCGGATAACGGACTCTGGGGTCTTCCCAAAGTACTGGGTCTGCATATTTTTCTCCCACGTCTTGTGTTGCTCCCTCATCTACTCCAAGACGGAATCGCGTAGCTTTGGATCCAGACTGAATTATTCCTGTCCAACAAATACAATGTTAGTTGCGAATAAATATAAATATAAATATAAAATGAAATTTAAATCGAAATTGAAATTGAAATTGAAATATTCAGATAAATATAAATATAAATACATTGCCTGTAGTGCCAGCCAAATAGCTAACTTGAGCTCATTTGGCACCTCCCTCCAACTAGTGTACTCCGGACCGATGATCGTCTTTATCAGCTCGAGGGATCATGCTAATAGCCTCGTCTTGTTCTCGATGGCCATCCCCAATTTGCCATATTTGGGGAGCCTAGAGGCCATGGAGCCCTCATCGCCTTCGCTACCACCGAGCCCAGACGACATCATCATAATCAACATCATCATCCTTGGCTTAATACCTGAAGGAGACATTTGCTGTAAAAAAATGTTGTTATTAGTACAAATCAACATGAATTAGAAGAAGACATGCAAATATGTACAATTACTACACATCCAAATGAACTGCTACTGTTTAACACCTCAATTCTGAATTCCGAAACAACAACATCTAGCTCATAATATGTACAATTATTAAAAATCCGAAACATACCCACCCCTACCCCTACTGCCTACACACACGCACACTACACAAGAGTGAAAATGATAAAGTGAAAATCAATTAAAAGCATTAAAAATGGATTGATGAAGTACAAATTAGAATATTTGTTACAAATTGAAAAATTATTTCAAATTCGGGTTATCATAAAAAATGGATTGATATTCGGTGGGAGCATCCAAGTCATCCACACTACTATTTAGATGCTTTGGCGCGTGTTGGACAATTGACCACGGCTCGTTGTTGATATACTCCGAGTAAAACACTTGGTTAACCTTTTGAAATGCACAAATAAATGGCTCATCGCTCACGTGATCGTTGCTCTTCAACTTGGACAAGTCAACCATGATCAAATTGGTGACATGATCAACTTTGAAAGCATTTTTATCCTCAACTCTTACCCAGTCATAGTAAAATACAACCTCTTTGAAGCTTATATAATACAATTCAAATATATTTCGAATTACATCATAAAAAGTCATTTCAGCTTAAACGAGGTTTTTATCTTTTGCGCTCGCTCGAAAGAAAGTAAGAGCCTTGTATGAAATGCCCGAGTTCTGTACATTTGTACTTTCCTCATACACTTTTGCGCCGAATACGTAACCGTTCAATCGATACTTTTTATACTATTGTGCCAAAAACAAGGGTCCAGTGGCTAGACGAGCAAGCCTTGATGTCGCATCACCCGTCTTTAAGAGCTGAGAATATAGATAAATTAATTAGATTAGTTGTAAATTTTCAGTGTAATGTAACGTTATATAATGACCATTTTCATTATAATTACCTCTTGTGACAACCATAGCCTAAACTTGTTGTCTGACTGTACCATTATTTTTGGTCTTTTATTTTTCTCACAGGCTTCATATTTTCTGCATATTACAAAATTAATCATGTATAAAATAATCTAAAATATTCTAAAATAATGTTAAACATTAAAATAATTTAAACTTACTTTTTCCATTCTTCGACATCTTCATGTGTGTCAAATAGATAACGATCTACTTGTTAATGTTGCAAACTCGTTAATTTCACTCGTTTTCCCATCACATGACCTCCATCATCGACGAACTCATCAGTGTCATCAACGCTGGTCGAGTCAGGCATATACTCCCGAGTATATATTCATGACTCCACTGTGATGTATTCCTCTACAATTGATCCTGCAATGTATCGCGTATTCTTGACGTAATCTTTAAAGACTTTTATCAATCTTTTAAACGGATACATCCACCGATATCTAACTGGACCACAAAGAAGTGCCTCGTCGCATAGGTGTACCAACAAGTGAACACTTATGTCAAAGAATGCTGGGGGAAAGTACTTCTCCAATACACAAATCGCTTCGGTCACCGCCAATTTTGCGGCCACTATGTGTTCTTGATTGACTACCTTCTCATACAAGAGTGAGAAGGTAATACTAATTTTCATAATAGCCCTCCGCAAATTCTTGTGCTTGGAAAAATAGTGATTAAACAATAGAGGAACTAATTGCATGATCAAATGCCAATCGTGGGACTTACTTCTTCCCTAGCATGCCAAGTAATTGCCTCCTCTATCTATGGTACTGTAAAAAATCACTTTGATCTAGGCCCAACGGGAAAATATTTCAACACTTTTGAGGCACTTTTGAGCTTGTGCCTTCATTACTAGTAGATTGGACATATCTAGGTTTATCGCAAACCGGACAACGATCGAGATTTTCATACTCCTTTTGGTATAGTATGCAATCATACACACAAGCATGAATCGATTTATACTTCATTCCCAAACCTTTCAAATTGTTCTTCATAACAGGATAACTATTTGGAAGCGTATTCTCCTTGGGTAGTAATCCCTTCACCCATTTCAGAATTCATATCACGTTATTCCCAGACAAACCGTACTGCGTATTCAAACTGTGCAAACCAACCATGGCATGTAAAGTTGTTTGATCTTTCTCACAACCAGAGTACAACGGTTGGGTCGCCTTAAATTTTAAACTTTGGTAGTCATCGTCAAGGTTTGTCGTGATATCTTCACAAGCACTTGAACCTTGTACATCATTAACAATCTCATTCTCCTCTGCTTTATAAACTCCGTACGCATCATCAACTAAATCCTCTAACATATTATGATCTATGTCGTCCCATTCTAAATCTATCCTACTTGTTGAAGGTTGTTGTGAATGTTGTTCGGGGACAAAAGGAACTTTCAATTCACCGTGAAAACTCCAAAATCGATAACTATCTTGCATAACCGATCTTAACAAATGTAGTTAAATTGTTTTCCACTCAAACACCTGACCATTATTACACCTAGCACACGGACACAAAAACTCTTCATCGTTATGACATCTCTTTGCATATTTCACAAATTTATTAGCACCTCTACGAAACACATCCCCCATTCTATTTGTCTCACCCATCCACTCTTTGTATTTTGGATATCCCATCACAGCTACCACAACTAATCACCTATTAAAGGTAAGAAGCGTATATTCATGGATTAGTATAAATAAAACTTAGATTTATAGTATGTTTCATTTAGTTATGTCTTATTTATATTTGATTTTTAAATTTCAAATTCAAATTCAATTTATAATAGAAATTTATATTTTCTCGATCTCCTCTAAAGGGTGAGTGGTCCTATCCCATTCAAGATCGCATTTTTCTGTAATATACTTAATAGCTCATGTACATTGTTACGATTTGAGAAAAATTCGGCAGCATATCCCCGTAGTTCTCCAAGTACACGACGTAGATTGGCAAGTGTGAGTGTTATTTAAATTGATCAATTGAAATAGCAGTCACACTTGTCAATCTAGTATGTACCCAGAGAACATTAGGATACGACTGCAGAACTTCCTCCAAATGTAACAACTTTAAGCCACTAAGAATATTGTTATACATAAATTGTGCAGTCCCAAACTGTCCAAACGGGACAATTTGAGAGATCTCATTATAGGGGTAATGACTCTCGAATGAGTCTAAGGGCTATTGAATACGTACGCATAAGAACTAGAAGGCTAGTATCTATGCGCACTATATGTAATTTCAAGTATGTTTTATTTAATTATCATACTATATATATATTGTTCGTTATACAAAGTAATTTTCAAAAAAAGTTAAAAAATCCCACCCCCATATGGACAATAATTCAGTGGTCATGCCACTTTTAAAATTAACCAACCCAACATCGATCCACTATAATCCAACAGCAATGGCAACAACAAATGTGTATCCCGTACTCCTTCTAATTCATCTACTCAATTAATTCTTTTCATCAATTAAACTAAAAATTAAAGTATGCAATTATTAATTTACTAATTTACAATGATGGGTAATCCTACTTGCATATGAAAGGGGCACTAATTATTAATTTACAAAAAAAATTAATAACCAATCAATATTAAATCAATCAATTCTTTTACAAGGGGAACTACAATATGAGGGGCAATATCTAATAAAATAATAAAAATTTAATTAAAAAACACACACACACGCACATATATACACACAGGCCCACCCCCACACCCCCGCCCACCCCCACCCCCTGCCCTACCCCTTCCCTCCCTGCTGCCGCTGCCCACCACATGCACACACACACATAAATACACACGCACATACACACAAACACACACACACACACACACATACACACACACATGCACATACACCCCACTCTCCCCAGTCCTGCCCCCCCACACGCATATATACACCACACACACGCACATTTACCCACACATATATACACACGCGCACATATACATACACATATACATAAATGGAGGAGAAATAGAGAGAGAGAACATACCAAAGTTGTATTTATATATATATAGAGAGAGAGAGAATTGGATGGAATAGAAACAGTGGGAAAAAAAGAAGAGGGAGGGTTTTTTAATGACAGAATTGTCACGGACATGTCATAGTCATTGACCGTGATAACTTTATAGGATTGTCACAATCAATGATTGTGACAAGCATTTGTCACGGTCAATGACCATGCCAAAAAACGAGTGTTTTTTTTGTCACGGTCAATGACCGTGACAAGGCTAGTCACTTAAAGGGTGCCAATTTGACCATTTTGGTGTAGTGATAAGAGTGGTAAGGACGGAGCCTAGCGCGTCCAATATTGGCATGACAGAAATGAGGGTTGCACAAGCAGGAATAGGCCCGATGCAAATGAAGGGACTGATGGGTTTGTTCGCGAAGTTCATTAAAACTCCCGAAGCCTAGGCGATGTTAGGAGTTCCCATGAGAGTGAGCTCTTTCACTATGCCACCTGCGGCTATACCATCTCCTACTGTTACAGGGGGTGTTGCTATGACCACCTTTAATAATGCTCCGCCCACTACCTTATTAACCTTGGGCAGTGTCAAACCTACCACGAGCCCGCCTATAATGATGGGGCCAACGTTACAAAGTGGAGGAGCAGCTCTAGCAGTTCTAGCCGCGATGGTAACAACACTGTAGCCACCTCGATGGTAACAACACTATAGCCAGCTAGCCCTTCAGCGACCAGCTTGGAGGAAATGAAGAAAGAGTTGTTAAAGTTTATAGGGGTATCCAAAGGAGATAGTTCTTCGGTGTACGAGGACTTTCGTACTCCCTACCCATAGGCATACAACAACGAACCCTACCCAGTAGAGTATATTCCACTAATTTTTGAGAAGTGCATGAGGGAAAGGTACTAACCCGAAGGAGCATGTGAAGAGGTTTATTGAAAGCATTGGGGCCCATTACAATGATAAAAATCTAAGGATGAGGGAGTTTTCAAAATCCTTGACGGAGAAAGCCTACACGTGGTAATCCCACTTGGCCCTGGTAGTAAGGCTCTTGCGAAGAATTACACGTTTTATCCGTACAAAAGTTCTTTTTGACTGATGATGAGTTTACACTCACGCAGCTAGTGCATGAGAAACCAAAGCCGGGGGAAGACGTTGTGGCTTATATTCGAAGGTTTTGTGAGTGTTCTCTAGACGTGAGGGATGAGACACGAGAAGACAAACTTTTGCAAGTCTATGCAGAGGGCTTGTTGCCCGAATATATATGTCATTTGATTAACAAAACGTGAGAAGGGACGTTTGCCGCATTTTTGAAAGCGGAGAGGAACATTTCTTTGGTGGTAAATCCCGTAGCACCCTCGCGTGATTTATTAAGATTAATACTAAGGCCAATGGTTTCCTCGGGGAGGGGAATACCCTCGAAGGTCAACTTCGCAGACGATAGGGCCAAGGAGGAAAGTAGTGGCAACCAAGGAGGCAGAAGGGGGAGAAACAATAAGAGACGATTCGAAGATAAAGAGGATCCCCCCGAGATACCTTGTATGGTGGAATAAGATTTGAACCTATATGATCTCATGGTCTGCGATAAAGTTTATAGGCCAATCAACGTCAACACGACATAACTCTCCCGAAAGGATAGGGAGAAACCTCATTATTGCCCACTTCATAATAGGGTAAACCATCCTACCAAAGTGTGTTTTTCACTGAGGAGGTTGATCGACCATAATGTGAAGAATGGAGACATAGAGTTACCACAAACTAATGTGAATGATAACCCTCTACCACCACATGGGGCCCATATGGGCAGCGTTTTCGATGAGGAGGCCGAATGATTAATGATGGGGCAGTGGTTCGAAGGGAGTGACTATGAAGAATCTCTGGAGGATGACTACGAATAATCTTTAGAAGAATGCCCCTTCGAGTTGGCCCAACTCCATTTAGGTGATGAGACTGAAGAGACGGACGAACCAAAAAAAGAAGTATATGACCCCATTGAGGGACTTAGTAGGCAGTTGGGAGACTGCTCCTTAGAGGAGGTAAATGCAGTGATAGCGTATGATGAGGCTGCATATAGAGATGTGGAGGAAGTCTATGAGTTAGAAGATTACTAGACAGCCCCGTGGATCGAATGTGCAACAGTTGCCCGCTCATTAAAGTTTGGCTAGTTCTTTGATTAGGTTAACCTCCTTGAGGACTACCGACTGGAAGTTATACGTGCCATATTAGATATTGCAAAGAAAAACATGAAGCCACACCTAAAATGGAAGGGGCTTATGGATAAAATCGTGAGGAGGTACTTCTCAGAAGTTACATTTTCAGAGGCTGATAAATTGATCAGGTATCGCCACAACAGACCCTTGTATGTTACCACATCAGTGAATGATTGTGTTTTCTAGTGAGTCTTGTTGGATGGGGGAGCATCCATCAATATAATGCCCATTGGATTTTTTAAAGCTACTGGACTATCAAAAATAAGGATAGCACCCCATTTGTTATCAATATCAGGGTATGATAATCGATTTTCCAAATCGATGGGTGATGTTAACGTGGGCATCAAGATGGGGAACATCACTTCTCATATCAAATTACACATCATGAACTGTGAGCCATCGTACCAACTACTAGTGGGCAGGGTGTGGATGCACAACCATGGGTTAGTACCCTCCAGTTATCATTAGTGCGCTAAAGCGAACATAAAGGGTAAGGAGGTGATGATTCCAGCCACTAAGAAACCTTTTGCGAAGGAGGAAGCTCACATGGTGGATGCCGCTTTCTATACAGATATGGCAAAAGAGGCTACAATGGTAATAAGGTATACCCAGGGAATAAGGGTACTGTCCACTCGAGAGAGGGTGCAAGCACCTGCTCGAACGGTGGCGACTTACGAAGAAGACACGACCTGGGAGTGGTGAGGCCCCTAGTCTGTTAAGGAAGCTCCGTGATCGAATGACCCCACACATTGACCCTATCTAACATCAAGCCCAAACCCAGAGTGTTCTTAGAAGACGAATGGTGAGAGAGGTGGACAAGAATCATAGGAAGAAGACTTTTAAAGTGGAAATTTCCCGATAATGCAAACGGGTGGTTTTGCCTAATGATAGAATTATCTATAAACTATGAAGGTGTGAGCGGGTAGTCGAGAGTCTGGATGATGAAGCTGACCCGATCTACAAATGATTCCTAGTGGATAACCAGGGGCAATGCTTGGTGATTAATAACTCTGGGGTACAAGAGTTTGTGGAAGACGTAGAAGAAGAACCAGAATGGATGAAAGATAGTCCCATGCAATAAATCCAAGAGTTAAAGAAGGTCAACTTGGCTAGAGAGGGTGATGATCCAAACCTTATTTTTATCTCAAAGGACTTAGAGGTAGCTCCTCGAGAGGAGATAATAAAACTACTGTTGGAATTCAAAGACGTCTTCATATGGAAGTACATCGAGATGTCGGGGGTAGACAATGAGGTGAGTTACCATAAGTTGAATGTTTTGCCCTCAGCCATCCTAATGAAGCAGGCCACTCAAACGTAGAAGGCAGAGTTAGACCTAAAGATTAAATAAGAAGTTCAAAGGTTACTTACGATCGATTTCATAGTCCTGATCCAACATCCGATCTGGCTCTCTAGCATTGTACCCGTGGGGAAGAAAAATAAGAGATAAATAAGAATATGCGTAGACTTCAGAGATCTAAATCTGTCATGCCCGAAGGATGAATTCCCGTTGCCTTACATTGATAGCTTGATCGATGCAATAACGGGTCATGAGATGTACAGTTTTATGGATGGTTATGTAGGATATAACCAGATAAAAATGGATCCGACCGACGCTGAGAAGACCACCTTCTGAATGCCTTTGGACAACTTCATATGCACAATCATGCAATTCGAATTAAAGAACGCAGGTGCTACTTACCAGAGGACGATGATGGCTATCTTTTATGACCTTTTTCACAAGACTGTGGAGTTTTATGTTGATGATTTGGTGATTAAATACAAGAAATAGGGATCCCACCTGGATGATTTGAGAAGAGTGATCACTCGTTACAGGAAGTACAAACTGAAGATGAACCCTCTCAAATGTCCGTTTAGGGGTAATAAGCGAAAAAATTTTGGGGTTCGTGGTAAATCTCCAGGGGGTACAAGTGAACCAGGACAAGCGGCGAGACATCCTTGATATGCCAAGATAAAAATTGACGAAGGAATTAAAAAGTTTTCTTAGTAAAGTCTCCTACTTGAGGAGGTTCATCCCGGGGCTGGCTGAGTTGACACACCCAGTGATGGAGTTATTGAGAGAGGGCATGAAGTTTGCATGGGAAATAATGCATCAAGATGCCATGGACAAGCTGAAAGCACTCCTTATTTCTCCTCAGACGATGATCCCCCCTTTACGTTTATACCTTACATCAACTGAACGGTCTATTAGGGCTTTACTGGCCCAAGAAATAGAAGGTATAAAAAAACCTGTTTATTACTTGAGTAGAATCATACATAGGCCTGAGGCCAGATATACTAGTATTGAGAGGCATTATTTAGGCCTTGTATTCGTAGCATAAAATCTTAGGCATTACCTGTTATCATTTACGATTCATATTGTAACTAGGTGTGATACTATAATGTTTTTGCTTGCTAGAACTGTGTTGATAGGTAGGGAAACTCAATGGTTCTTAATCCTTTCAGAGTATGATCTTAAGTGTGTGGTTCATCGAGCTATCAAGACCCAGGAATATGCAGATTTGTTGGCCATCTTCCTATCAGGGATGTTCGATCCACCTATTGAAGAGCTTCCGGGTGATGATCTCCAGGCCAATTTCATAATATCCATCCTAGATGAGTGGAGTATAGAGTTCGATGGCTCTTTAAGTGAGAAAAAATGGGATCTGGAGTCATCATGCGAAGACATAGCAAAGAAATCTGTCTATCTTTCAAGATGGAGTTTGAATGCCTGAATAATGAGGGTAAATACGAGGCACTGGTCTTGGGATTACTCGAATCGTTGGGAAGAGGCATCCAAGTCCTGACAATAAAGGGAGATTCCAACTTGGTGGTAAAACATGTCACTGGGGAATTTTCTTTGAAGCACATAAGCCTAGAGCCTCACCGAACGATCATTCAACGTCTGCTTGGACAGTTCGAGGTGGTGAAGATTAAGAGGCACCCTTTAACGATGAATCGACATGCGGATGCCTATGCCACCATTGCCTAAAAGATTGCCTTCGATGGAGGATCAACTGTTATTCGAGTCACAAAGAGAACAACCCCCTCCACGGTGTTGGCAATGCTATCCTCAGATGACAGATATAATTAGAGGGGTGAGATTAGAAAGAAATTGCAGAGGGGGAAGAGACATTAGGCTTAGCTGATTTGGCGCAGTACTTTATTACCATGGGTAACTTATACTGCAAGAATAAAAGGGGTTGGCTGTCTAGATGTGTGGATTCTGAGGAAGCCAAAAGAAGGTTGATTGAGGTACATGAAGGAAACTATCAAACCACCGAGATCCCTTTGTATATAAGGATACAAAGGGCAGGGTAATACTGGCCTTCAATGAGATAAGATGTTGACACAGTGCAAAGATGGTGTTCAAAATGCTGTATAATCTATCAGGCGGCAGAATGCAATTTCATTAACTAACCCCAAGATTGTAGGCAACCTTATATGGATTTCTTGATAAAAGGAGTGATGCCTGCAGACAAAGAGGATGCTACCAAGATAAATATGCAAGCACTAAGGTACTTCGTGCAAGATGTGCAGCTGTACCGACGAGGCTATCATGACAGGCCCCTAAAGTGAATAAGAGGAGAGGAGGCTGAAGAAGTTTTGAAGTAACCTCACGAACTGGGGAACATAAGAGGAGCTAAGCTTTACGATCAACTAATGACTTTGGGTTATTATTGGCCTTCAATGGAGAAAGATTCGACAGAATTTATTCGAAAGTGTAAAGCTTGATAACTACACGGGAATATAACCCACGCTCCTTCAGTGGACCTGCATTCTCTCTCTACACCGTTTTTATTCCATACTTGGGCATTTGATTTGGTAGGGGCATAAACCCTTCGTCGCGAGGAAAGATATTGATTTTGGTAGCCACAGAGTGTTTTACGAAGTGGGCAGAGGCCATACCGCTCAAGAAAACCACAACGGAGGTAGTATCTCGATTCATGAAGCAGTACATTATTTATCGTTTTGGCATCCCGAAGGTGTTTTTATTAAATAATAGCACCCCTTTCTTAAATAATGAGGTAATGTTGCGAGATACTTTGAGATGTACAAGAAGCAGTTATCTAGGTCCTTCAACTAGTTAGTGAGGCCAAGGAAGTTTAAAGAGGGGTAATTGGTTCTGAAAGCATGCACGAGGCATATTAGGGGTTTGCCATTGCCCAAGTTTGAGGCTAACTGGGAAGGGCCTTACATAGTTTGAGCAACTCACGATTCGGGTTATTGCGAGATATCCAAGGTGGAAGAAAATGTTACTTTCAAATTGAACAACAAGTGGCTGAAGATATACAACGTTTAAATGTATGTTTTACCAACACTTTTATTTATTACACTGTACCTTGCCAATATCTATCCGAGAAAGGATGTCTGCTTTAAAATAATTGGGCTTATTTTTTTAATATAGCTCGAAGCAATGTTCATGTGGAAAATGTTAGACCGCTAATTTTTTTTACGATTGTTATTTTTCCTTATTATGCATGGTGTGATTTCTATTGATGTAATAAGCTTAGCCAATATTAAAAGAAAATAAAGGGGAATGGAAGAAGACACAAAAGTCACCAATGTTTCTTTATTTAATAAAGGAGATAACTGTGATTACACGCAAGAAAAACAGAGGACTTAAAAATCACAAAATGAGAAGCATCAATAAAAGAAACATTGATTCAATATTGGCTAGGGGCTATCCATGATGAAACGAAGGCTCGTTGATTCAAGAAACCAATGATGATGTTGGGGAAGAATCTGCACAAGATTGTTTTGGTCTAAAATGAGGTCAGAAAAATCTTTATGGCAAAGCTCCATCGTCTGTTGAATGGTCTCCAATTCCTGCTCTTTCTCGATAAGCTCAGCCTCTGCACGAGCAACGACCTCACGGGCCTCCTGCACCTCTTGCTCAGATATTACCAACTTGGTCTCCAGGCTTGCAAGTTCTTTTAAAGCGTCTACCTGTGAGCGATGTGAACTGTGGAGCCGGTGATAAAAGGCAAGAAAGTCAGCTTTCTTAAAATCACGAAGTAGCTTCACCAACCAGGATAGGGAGAACCCATCATTTATGAGCAAATTAACCTTCCCCAACAAAAACTTGACTGTATTCGGGCTGAGAAATTCGAGGGGGTATTGAGGATTTCCTCCAAGGCTATGGTAAGCCCGAGCAAACGGTGTGTCATCATCTCAGGAATAGGTTGAAGACCGCGGGATGTAAAAGTCAAAGAAAAATGAACTAGAAACTGCTCGATCAGTGAATGAGGACCCTTAGTCAAAATATGGGGGAAATTAGCCAAAGTCTGCCTCATAACCACCTTAGGGGCTACCTCAAGAGGATATACGCTAAAGACGTCAACACTTGCAGAAGGAAAATGAGTTTGTGAAGCGCTATCACTTGCTTGAACCTAAGGGGCAAATACCTCGTGCACCTTACCAATGATAGGCGCCTTTTCTTGAACCTGTATAGTAGGGGCATCGCCCAGAGAAGCAAATTAAGCCAAAGTCCTCGCTTGTACAACTTCTTGAGCAATAACCCCAATTGACAGTCCATGTACTACAGGTTGCTCAACCTCCACCTGAAATAAAAGAAATGTCTAAGTAAGAAAACATAATGGGGAAAACACATACAAATTATCTTGCAAGTATGAACTTTATGCCAATAAGACTTGGCCCGCATGACCCTCGGTTATGGGAGATTATACCAACAATAGTTTGCATGCCTGACTCTTAGTTATGGAAGATTATGCTAATAAGACTTGGCCGTCTGACCCTCAGTTATGGGAGATTATGCCAATAAGACTTGGCTCGCCTAACCCTCGGTTATGGGAGATTATGCCAACAAGACTTGACCAGCTTGACCCTCGATTATAGGAGATCATGCCAATAAGACTTGGCCCGTCCGACCCTTGGTTATGGGAGATTAAGCCAATAAGACTTGGTATGCCTGACCCTCGATTATGGGAGATTTCGAAGACCAATATAACTTGGCAAGATTAAAAAGTTTATCTGCAGGAAAGAATTAAAGAACAAAAAAGTACCTCTGGATGTTGCTCGTCGGAAAATTGAAGGGTGGCCATCTATACTATGTCCTCCTCCTCTACTGGACCAAGACAGACCAAAGGATGTAAACTTTGGGGGGCAATTACACTCCCCCCTCCAACTTAGCAACCTCTTATTGCCCCCTTTTCCCTGACTAGTTGCAATAAGATCGGTACCTCCTAGTTTAGGACTGAAGGCCCGAATAGACTGAAGAGGACTTGGTCATTCAAAGAAGGGGGAGCTGATGGGGTAGTTTGAACAGGAACAAGAGCCTGCGAAAGTGTGACACCCCGCTTAATAAAATACCGGGCGATTACTCCTGTACCAAATTAAAATAGGAGTCGCATATGGTTCATTCTTAGCATCACTGTCGAAAACCAAATTAATTACTAATAACCTGTTAGGCTGGTGTCAAAATTTTACTTAGCTAATCTTTATAACAAATTAATCAATTTAAAACATTCACACAGTATGCATAAATAAACTGAGATGAAATAAAAATAACCGAACGCTCGGTTTAACATAATATAACCAAGTCGAATGCCGCACAAAAAGGCGGTAAAAGAATAAATAAATACAATTGGGCTTTCGACCCGAGTGTTCTATAATACCTCCTATCTAGATAGCAAGGATGAAAGCATCTATAGTAAACCTACATGCATCCACAGTTACTGCAGCACACGTCTGACTCGAAGGAATCATCATCCAGGCGTCCCTGTGTCTAGACACCTAAATATATATATATATATATAGAAAAAGAGAGGAAAATAGATAAACGGGTCAGAGTCCGAGTTGTGAAAATATTTTGCAAGTGCATAAATGCTTTATTTTTAAAATATGTTTTATCTCATATTTAAATTGGCATCGCACTCCTATGGGATACCCTTCACCTCTATTCTAATAGTGCACACCTAACGTATCCCTCTAAACATCCTAATCAAGCTACTCTGCCTAACTAATTTGTTACCCCCAAACTATAAAAGTCCGAAGTAAACTGAAAGGTCTAATCTTCTCCCCAGTCTCAACACTGTGCCATGTTCGTGCGTGGGGTGTCTCGCAAAGCGAAATCCAAATAAGGAACCCCCCTGATACACTACTAGTTGCTAATGTCGATTGTCGAGATCCATAGGCCCTCAGTACACATCGTATATATATACATACATACCCATATAATTATATACATTATCATACTCACTTTCATATACATATCACAACATACTTCCGGATAGAATCTCCCAGAATGAGAATTAATCTTTATTCATTTTATTACTTTACTGTAATCAGAGATATATATTATCTTGTTCTCATACACAAGTAATATATAATACACACAAGTATAATAACCATCCCAACGAGCTATAACTCGAGGATGCAGTCTCTCAATGCTATCATCTTCCAAGGCGTTACTCACATACCATCCTGGGTACCAGCGGTCGGACTAAATATCATCGACGTGGTAAAAATCCAAAACACAACGTATGGGAAGCGGTCATAGTTTCTCCCAGGGAATGAGATGAAACATACCCACCACGTTTCACCCCTAATAGAAATCACACAATATAACAATGGTCGCTATGACCTGGGGACTATACGCTCCCTGCTCCTCAATCTAGGGACCTCATCCACATCGCGCAACTTCCCATGATAGCATTAGAGGGGGTATGCTTCACATAAAAAACAATATATATATATATATACCATCCACACATAGATATATCTATACATATCCGTATCATATTATATATATATATACACTGTAATCACATCGTACATATATTCTATATCATCCCTCAAATATAAATGGCCACAATTTCCAATCTTACCTAACAATGGCCAATAATCCCAAAGATTCTCACTAATAATAATAATTAAGTATTCGCACACTCACGATACTAAATTCAAAAGTATCCCCTCACTTGATAAATAACCTGTACTTTATTCACGTTTAAGGATTTATATAATTTCTCCAACTATACCAATTCATCCTAGTAGCCTCGTGGGATTTACACAACCATAATCGACACGATTACGTTGTCTACACGCACAATTACGTATGCCTAAATGCCCACTGAAATTATCCCAAGAAATATTCATGCCTAAACACCCTTAATTTAGATGAGTCGTGGATTCCTTTTCAACAAACCCAAGGACTACATTTTTGATCAAATAATAATTTATAGGTCCTCACTCTATTTTTGGAAACCCCAACTCTCTAATTCATCAATTTATTTATTTTTCTCGAAAATATAATTTTAGTGCTACACGCTTAAAACACCCTCTTAGCCCCATAAATTTCCTCAATTAACTAAAAATAATTTCTCCCAAATGGCTATCTAGTTACTTAAATAAATGATCTAGAAACAATTTGGTTTGGTATTTATCCCATTTAAACTTCACTAGCTGAAATTGCCCAAAATCCTGTAGGATCGATCGATCGAACCTTGGCCGTCGATCGATCGATCAAACAGGGTAGCCGACCTTGCTTCTTTTCCAACAATTCCATTTCGGCCATTAACAACCCACCAAGCTTTTTACCTCTTCTTACACCAAAAAATAACTACACCCAACCATATATACCCAAAGAAAATAGGTTCTAATCATCCTAGAACCAAGAATCAACAACTAAATTTAATTAATTTCTAAGTTTCTCCAATTTGGTATTTTCAGGGGTTTACCCCTTAACCTTTCCGAAAAACCCATTTTGATTCTCGAAATCCCAATCCCAAAATCATATAGTTTGTAATTACCAATTATGATATGAGATTTATGCTAAAAGTAAATAAAGCAAGTAAACACTTGTCTGGAGGATAAAATCCGACGACCCCGAGTCGAATCCTACGGAGTTTGGCCGAAATCTCCTTTTTCTTCCTCGTTTCTCTCTTCTTTTATTCTCTTCTTCCTTCCTCTCCTTTTTATTTCCTTTCTTCCACTCTCTCGTGTCTTTTATAGGGGAGAAAAGGGTTTATCCCTTATTAAACCCAAAAATGACTCGTTTACTCAATTACGAGTCCCTACTGGTCCAAAAATTCCTAGAACTTAATTACGGCCCCTCGAATACTCTATTTTGACTATCTCGGCCATTCCGAGACCAACCGCGCAATCATAATCTCCTTCTGAGGTACTTGACCGCAAATCACTAATTTAACCCAATACATCTCAATGCGGGTTTTCCAGTTAAAATATTATCCTTTGTCGCTTTACCCAACTGCGACATATGCTTGAAATAATCCAACTCACGTACTTAATCCCCAAAGTGAATGTATCATACATCGAAAATCATTTAATCCTTTAAAACTCCAAAAAATATTATTTATGATAATTTCTTAAATTCCCAAATTACACTTATGAATTTTAATTATTCCTAAAAGTGCGGGGTGTTACATACTCCCCCCTTACAACGGAATTTCGTCCTCGAAATTCAGATACAACCGATACTATCAACACTAACCTAGGATCATGGATCACTCCATATCCTAATGCCTTAAGTGTAATGGTACTAACCCGATGGCTCTCAACCATACATTCATTCATCACTCATCTCTATCAAGGTTTATACGATACTATACTGCTACCTCGACCTATCTAACGTCTAAATCTCACCGGAAAATCACGATTTTAATCCTCCGGTCATCTACATTAGGATATCTAATTTCCCCTTAAAAAGGAAATTACTCTAACGCTTGACTATTCCCATCAGTCTTGTCGCTTATCTTGGGCATGCTACCTCTTATTACCCCCTATACAATTGGATTGTCGCGTACCTCTTACGACATTCCATTCAACCCATTTCAATTCCACTATGACTGCCTCACGACATAATCTTCAACTTTATATACTACGCCCTTTCTATTTCAGGCGGTATATAAAACCAACTTACCAGGGTGCCCACACACCTTATAACCCGTGCTTCTTTGCACAACTATTGTAAACGTCCGATACGTAACTTTCTCTAAACAATGGGCCTTATTTCTTCGGTGCAATACTCACATATGGGTTTTCCTAACCCCCAAGGTTAAATTCCTCCTATACATGGAAATCCAATCCTTTCCAAGGTGAACCAACTAATCTTTCTATATCAGCGCCACAAATCCACTGAACTTACTTCCTAATAACCCTACAATCAATGTTTTTTCGACACACGTAAGATGAGTACTATCTTAAATTGAGTCCCTGGTGCCCAAGAACTTTCTCAACTCCCAATATTTTCTCGGTTTCATGCGTGGGATGTCTCGCAAAGTGAAATCCGAATAAAGAACCCTCTCGTTACACTAATCCCTTGCATCGTCGGTCATTGAGATATAACGACCTAAGGCACACCAGTGGGACAGCCTAAATCCTACCTCGTTAATCTATTCACGTACCTATACCACTCTATCCTTCTTCTTAACGATATAGAAAGTCTATCAAATTGGGGCGCTTACTCGTTGCAAAAGTGTTACGAACATCATACCCAAAACATACTTCCTCCAAAATTTGCCTTTTCATTAAGGCCTGGCTATAAACCTCAAATTAATTTCTCTAATTCCTGCTTCACCTACCTACTTGCGGTGAGAGA
The DNA here is from genome assembly GCA_949130495.1 of Sambucus nigra. Classification (NCBI taxonomy): domain Eukaryota; kingdom Viridiplantae; phylum Streptophyta; class Magnoliopsida; order Dipsacales; family Adoxaceae; genus Sambucus; species Sambucus nigra. The sequence goes on from OX422220.1 coordinate 26,716,077, forward strand.
ACTATTTTAGTGCTTCTCCATAGCACTTATATTTCCATAAGCATACCATCATCATGTCTCCCTCAGTCTATAGTGTTTCCTCCACCCTATATGACTTATCGACAAAGCCAACATCCTTGCATCCTATAACATCTCTCCACTCCCGATGTTGTTAAGGTTCATGCATGGAGCATCTCGCAAGCGAAATCCAAACAAGGAACCCCTCCAATACACTACTGAGGTTACCCCAGCAATGCGGGTCGGTGCGCAAAGACTTTATGTGCGGAAGTAAACTATTGTTTGAGTAAACGCCTTAAACCTACGAGTTTATATGAATGATGCCAAGGGGGACCAAATTAAACTTTTACTTAATTCGATTAACTTTTATGAAAATAGTTTTAATTTTCAAAGTTAATTAAAGTCCAAAACAGATTCAATTTTTAGGCGAGTTTCTAATTATTAAGTCCTACCTTTTCGTGTGAGGTGAAATGCAAGAAATGTACAACACACGGTATTTATTTAACGTCGCAAAAACCCTTCCCCGGGAAAAACGACGGACTCCTCTAGGAGTCACCTAAACTACTTCCACTAAAACAATAAAAGAATAGGTACGAGTTACAAACAACAAACGTAATAATTAAAGAAGAATGATCTAGCTATTATCCCACACGACCAAGTCTCTAACCAGGTTGCTTATTCAGTTCTCTCTTTAACTTGTCCTCACTTGTTTTTGCGTTCTTCACTTCCACGCCTCCCCTTTAACTTCTTTAAGCGCAGGTTGGCTCAGTGCCTATTATTTACTTTCTAGTGAAGTGTGTGTGATGCAACAGAATATATTTCACCTATATCTTTGCAAGTCTTGTGCTATTCAAATCAAATCAGTTTGACTTTGAATACACCTTTGAAAAACTTTCTTTTCTCTTTCTTTAAATCTCGAACACTAGACTTGTTCAGATATTACACAACCAAAGATGTGTCTACGTGAATACGTGAGTGATATGAGATGCGAATAATATTCGAAAATCACTTGAGCAATCAAGTAAGCATGTTCACACAGATATATTTCTACACTGAACAGAAATAAATCATATCAAGCATACAGTCAGAAATAATACAAACTGTTTATAACTAGTTCAGATTAAAATGATTTAATCCAGTTTAGTTTAAGTTCCAATCAGTCTGAACAGTTCAGGTTCTTGATTAGGTCCAGTATGTTCTTGTTCTCAGTCCAAGTCCTTGGTCAAGTATACAGGTACAAATATGTTTAGTCCAAGGTCATATTTCCAGTATCAGGTAGTTAGGTTCCGATTCACAACTTATATTAGGTTTAAATCTCTAAACCTAGAATTAGTTCCTCTTTCGTGTAAATCAGATTTTCAGAAAGAATCAATTTAAAACAAAGTGTTTTAAATGAAGTAAGATCAATACTGGTTCTAGTGTGTGTAGTGTTTATAAAATATATCAGCACAATACTTACACAAACACTTTAGATCTAGCACATAACAGATCAGAAACTACAAGAAAACAAGAACAATAATAGAGATACTCACAAAACGATTTTTCAGAATGAAAAATCAATTGATTTGGAAATGCAGAAATTCTGAGATCTAAAAACCTTCCATTCTTGAATCCACAAAACGTCTTGAAGACTTAGCAATGTTTTGTAAGGAATACACAAAAGATTTCACTGAAAATACTGGTGTTTAGTCTCTCTCTCTCAGAATTAATTTTGGCAGAATTTATGCTCAAAAACGAATTTTCTCGGGTTGAAAAAATGAAGGCACAAAGTCTCTATTTATAGGTGTAAAATAGAGTCACACGGATTACTAAAGAATTACACAGAACCGTTGATAAAAAAATAGATCCTGTGGCTGAGAAAGAAACACAAAATGTTCCATTAAAAATAAGACATGTGTAAAGCAAGCTGTTACACTAACAGATTCAAGAAGCAATTTGTTATTTAAAACGCAGTCGTTTTTAAAAATAAAAAGCCAGCTGTAAGACCAGTAGCGTAATGAGAACGCCCAAACAAATATTACCGTTACTCAAAAAAATGAAACTGCGTCGTTTTAAATTAAAAACCAAAAACCATTTTCGGATTTGAGTAAAACCGCGGGCGGTAAAAGGCAGTAATGAGACCCAGCTGGAACGCACTAAAATATTACCGTTATAATAAAAATACACGGCGTCGTTTTTAACAAAAATTATTCTGCGTTTTTAAAACTAAAATGATACCGACGTCGTTTTCAAAAAAAATAGTTTCTGAAAAATATTCCGCGACGTCGTTTAGAACAAAACCATTTTCAGTTTTGATAAAAACCGTGGGCTAAAATCGTGGTCGAAATTGATGCCACGGTGTGGATTTAATAAAACAAGAAATCAGGGACTGACACACGCCAACATAAATAATGGCGCTACAGGTTTCGGTCAAATTGACTGCAAGCCTAAGGGCATAGACGGCATCATTTAAATGGCAAGCAGTGGTCAAATCCATAGGGCTGGGACGCCAACAGTTAAGGCATGGGGAACATATAAAATTGCCAACTGTATAATATGGGCCAAAACGCATGGTCAATAAGTAATGACCTGCTATGGGGTCATCTCGGCTACAGCAATTTGAGAGCACCAAGTAGCAAATGAACTATTAAAGTACATATAAAATAATGTAAAGGAATGTTAGCAATCTGACCAACTAAGTTCTAAGCACCAAAAGTTAAAGCTATATTACGTAGCATACATACACATATATTAACATATATATAAAAACACACGCACTCACACAACATATATTATGTATATATAATATATATATATATTAATATACACGCATATGCACAGTAAACATTAAATAACAAAATGTATTTTTAATTTCAAAAAAAATATTCTGCAATTTTTATTAAGAAAAATATTTAGTGTCAAAACTGATTTTCCAATAAAATATTTTTCTTATAAAAATTTCAAATTAATTTTTGAACTCAAAAATAATTTTATTATGACGAAACAAAATATTATCATAAGATATGATAAAATGCAAAATGCAACGTGGTGTCATGTCCTACATGATATACAATTCCTATGAGCCATAAGTTTACCTTTTTCTGAGATGGCGGACTGAATGGAGATCACATTTTATGTAGATGGACAAAGAGAGCTTGGAGTCGATATGGGGACACACAAACCTAAATTACAAGAATATTTTGTCAAAATTCTAGTCCAACTAGATGAAGTCCTATATAGCTAAAGCACGAAAAGCAAATCCTAGGTGTGCTCTATATAGGGCCTTCAAACTCCCCCATTGGACTAATTTTGACAAAACCCTTGAGTACATCAAATGATATACTAAGGAAAAATAATACCTAATATTTTCTATAAAAAAAATTATCTATCTACCCACCCATCCTAGAAAAGAAAAAGACACAACTCGAACGGATGCACGGTTAAGAAAAACCTGCAAGACATAAATACACTTTCTGCCAAGAAATCAAGTTAGTAGCATTTGTTCTACCAAAATATTAAAATGACAGAATTAAATGTGCTGAAAATTATATGACAGGATATACAACCAAACAAACATCAACAACACAAGACTAGAATATGTACTCAACTCTCCCCCATTTTGTCTAAATTAGACAATGGAAAAGAAAGAAAAGAAAATAAGTGTACATAATCTGCAAAATAAGCGTCTCCTACATTAAACATGGCTTTAAGAGATACCGGTTATTAGTAGATACCTTTATCCTAAAACCTCAGAGATCTAGTATACAGAAAGCAGATTAAACACAACTAATTGTCGAGTACAGTCATTCCAATCATATGTCGCAATTTCTCAAACCGGGATTTATCTAACGGTTTAGTGAACAGATCAGCTAGTTGATTTTCAGTAGGAATATGTTCGATTACAAGTTCTTTTGCTTCAACCAACTCTCTAATAAAATGATGTCTTATGTTAATGTGCTTAGTCCTACTATGCTGGACAGGATTTTTGGCAATACAAATGGCACTTTCATTATCACAATAAAGGTGTACTTTGGACTGAATAATACCATAATTTGATAGCATTTGTTTAATCCAAATAAGTTGAGCACAACATGCACCAGCAGCAACATATTCAGATTCAGCAGTTGATAAAGTTACACTAGTTTGCTTTTTACTAGACCATCCAACGAGATTCTGTCCTAAATAATAGCAACCACCCGAGGTGGAACGACAATCATCCGTGCTCCCACCCCAATCCGCATCCGAGTATCCAATTATCTCACAAGAAGAGTCATTGGTATACCAAAGTCCAAACTCAATTGTGCCTTTAACATATTTTAAAATATTTTTAGCACAAGTGAGGTGAGACTCTTTCGGACTGGATTGAAATCGCGCACAGATACAAACAGCGTACTGAATATCAGGTCTAGAAGCAGTTAAGTATAATAAACTACCAATTATGCTACGGTATAATGTGGGATCTACATCTGGGCCACTATCGGATTTGGATAATTTAGTTTTTAGAGCCATAGGTGTAGAGGAAATTTTAGCATTTTCAAGTCCAAATTTAACAAGTAAATCCTTAGCATATTTGGATTGTGAAATAAAGAGGCCATCACTTTGCTGTCTTATTTGAAGTCCTAGAAAATACTGTAGCTCCCCCATAAGTGACATCTTAAATTCACTACTCATGTCTTTTGAAAACTGTTTAACTTCATTTGGTGAGGTTGACCCAAAAATGATGTCATCTACATAAATTTGAGCAATCAAAATGTCATTTTTATTAGATTTCTTAACAAAAAGAGTTTGGTCAACACCTCCTCTAACAAACCCATGTGAAGATAGAAAAGCAGTCAAACGTTCATACCAAGCACGAGGGGCCTATTTTAAACCATATAAAGCTTTCTTAAGTCTATAAACATGATTAGGGAGTTTGGGATCTTGAAAACCTTTGGGCTGCTCAACGTATACTTCTTCGGAAAGAATACCATTAAGAAAAGCAGATTTTACGTCCATTTGAAAAAGTTTAAATTGTAAGTGACAAGCAACAGCTAGAAGCAATCTCACTGATTCAAGATGGGTAACCGGGGCAAACGTCTCGTCACAGTCTATTCCTTCTATTTGAGAATAACCCTGTGCTACAAGTCTAGCCTTATTTCGAATGACTATCCCTTTTTCATCGGTCTTGTTTTTGAAAATCCATTTAGTACCGATTACTTTGATATCCTTGGGCCTTGGAACTAAATACCATACGTCATGATCCGTAAATTGAGCTAGCTCCTCTTGCATCGCATCAATCCAATATGAATCATTAAGTGCCTCATTTACTGATTTCGGTTCCACAAGGGATACAAAAGCAGCCATATGAGCTACTTGCCGTAATTGATTTCTAGTTCTTACGGGCGCACGAATATCTCCAACAACTTCGGCGGAGGGATGATCTTTTGAAACCCAGTTAGGCACGGCAAGGGTTTGTGCTGGTAAAGATTCATCTTCTGTCAAAACTGAATCATTTAAAATATTTATATCCAAATCAGTTTCTACAGGTGGATCTTTACTAACAGGTTCAATAGTGCTATCAATTACAACAACATTAATAGACTCTACAATGGATTTGGTTCTTAAATTGAAAACTCTTAAAGCTCTACTATTCTGAGAATAGCCAAGAAAAATGGATTTATCACCTTTGGCTTCAAATTTTGAAAGATTATCACGATCATTGCAAACATAACAAATGGAGCCAAAAGTACGAAAATATTTAAGATTTGGCTTTTTGTTGAACCAAAATTCGTAAGGGGTCATTTTGGTATTCTTCCTAAGATATACACGATTGATAATATGAACAGCAGTAAGACAAGCTTCTTCCCAAAAGTATAGAGGTAAATTTTTAGCATGGATAAGGACTCTAGCCATTTCTTGTACAACTCTGTTTTTCCTTTCAACAACTCCATTTTGTTGAGGAGTTTTTGGAGCACTAAACTCATGAGAATAACCATTAGCCTCACAATACTCAATGATACCAGTTTCTTTAAACTCACCACCTCTATCACTTCGAATTCGAGTTACCTGGGTGTCTTTCTCATTTTCTATCCGAGTCAGAATTTTCAAGAAATTGTTAAATGTTTCTGACTTAGCTTTCATGAAAGCAACCCAAGTAAATCGAGAAAAATCATCCACAATAACTAGGATATAAGAATTTCCATTCAAACTAACAGTCCTAGTTGGACCCATTAAATCCATGTGTAGAAGTTCAAGAGGAGCGGTGGTGTTGATGTCTTTAACCTTTTTGTGAGGAGATTTGGTGATCTTACCCACTTGACATGGACCACAAACAGCAGAGGGGCATTTCTTTATTTTAGGTAGACCTCTAACAATGTCTTGTGATGATAACCGATTTAAGGTATCAAAACTGATGTGCCCCAACCTATTGTGCCATAGGTCAGTATCATCTAAAAGAGTAACATTACAAGACAAGGAGCCAGAAGCTTTGTAACAGTTATCCGTGGTACGATTGCCTTTTATGTAATTTTCTCCCATATTAGTCAAAACATCACAGGAGGTTTTGGAAAATTTAACTTGGCAACCATTATCACAAAACTGACTGATAGAAAGTAAATTAGCTCTCATTCCTTGAACTAATAACACATCATTAACATTGGGTAAACCTTCTTCATTAAGAGTACCTTTGCCAATGACTTGGGAGGTCTTACCATCTCCAAAGGTCACGTTGCCACCTTTATAATGAACAACATCCTTAAGTTTGGTAACATCACCCGTCATATGACGCGAGCATCCGCTGTCTAAGTACCAACCAGCACTATGCATCTCACAGCGTAGGGCTGTTAAGACTACAAAAGATTTTAAATTTGAATGTTTTAGCTGGGGTCTTAGATCATCAGATCTGATCCAAATAGGCACCAATTTAAATTTGTTTTGTGCAAGAATTTTGGATCTGAGAAAGGATTTACCAAATGGTCTAGATTTGTGATTAGTCCAAGTTCGAGGCTTACTAAAATAGTGAAATGATCCACTGCGATTTGAGGTTTTACAACCTAATCTCCCACTTTTTGGGTTAAAGTAAAAATTATCATTTTTCTTTTGAAACCATTGGCACTCAAAGTTTTGGTGTCCAAAAACATCACAAATAGTGCAGAATTTATTAGTTGTAGGAATGCCAGAAGTACAATGTTTTCTAACAAAGCAAGTTTCAAATTTCTCACCAGAATTGGAGTTAACATGTCTAGAAGGTCTCTTAGCAGGGGGACAGTATCTAGAAGAAGATGTTTCAACAAAATTTTCAATGAAGTAATCAATGTCACTTTCAAAATCATTTTCGATTAAAACTTGTTTTCCTTTGGCCTTTTCATTTGACTTTCCAAAGGAAGAGCCATTTCTTCCTTGGATTTAACAAAGAGGACTGGTTTGGAAAAATCATTTATTTTCGTAATAGGACCATCATAACCAAACCCTCTTGTATCACCATGATAACGTTGGACAGCAATCAACTCTTCAAGGTCAAAGAATTTTATGTCACGACTACGACACATTTTAAAGGCAGTTTCACAAACTTCTTTAGACTTCTCAACTTGCAAAAGTGCAGCATTATATTTGTCTTCTAAAGAAGTCAGATTTTCATTTAGAGTCGTAATCTGAAATTTAAATTCAAGTGACTGTTTTTCAAAATCAATTTTGACATTGCACATTTCCACGGAATTTTGTTGAGTTATCTTACACTGATTCTCTAGGGATTCACTAAGCAATTTAACCAGATTAGATAATTCTTGCCTATTTTGCAATGTTCTCACATACAGTTCAGCATAATCATCATAAGCAACCCTATTTTCATTATTCACCGTGTCACTGGGTGAAATGGGGCAATCTTCGGGTTTAGTGTCACACAAGTATGCACGTTTAGCATCAAATGGTGCAGTTAGTTCTAGCATAGATGGTTGATTAACTAGTAAAGACTTAGCAGCAGCAATTAAATCAAACACTTCATCAGAATCAGAATTATCTTCAGAATCAGACATTCCAGCAAGATATACATCTCCACAACAGTCATAAACTTCTCCTAAAAACGCAAGGTAATTTGATTCAGTTTCATCTTGGTCTTCATCTGATTCAGAATCAGAGGAATCATCCCAAGTTTTTGTAATGTTTGCCTTGAGCTTTTTAGGATACTTTGACTGTGGTTTGGATCTACATTCAGCAATAAAATGTCCAAGTTTGCCACAATTATGACAAGCCATTTTCGATTTATCAATCTTACTAGTAGAACTATCATGATCAGCCTTTACTTTAGAATTTCTATTATGGGGTCGATTGGCCTGACGAGATTGATTATTCTCTTGCATACGTCTTTTAGCAATAGAGTTTCTATGCTTCAAGAGTTTCTTAAATTGAGAAGACATAAGTGCAAGTTGATTGTCAATCTTATCAATGTCATCCGACTCAACATCAGATTCATTATCAGACTCAGATAGTTGCCTAACTACCTCATGTTTGTATTTATTAGGACAGGCAGTTTTAAATGCAACTTTAGAAGAACTGGTCAGATCATTCTTAGCATAAGAGGTAAGAGTCTTTCTAAAAGCTGTTTCAAGTTCCATAGTTCTCAATTTAGAACTGAGCAATTCAGGCGTAAGAGAAGGATCATCCATTTCTTCAATGATATAACGTTTATGATCAAATCTAGGGGCAAGGGATCTCAAAATCTTAGCACATACTTCTTGATCAGTATACTCAACATCATTAGCATGCAACAGGGTAATAATATCAGTCAAACGCATATAGAAATCGTCAAATGGTTCGTTATCTTTCATAACAAGCATATTGTATTGTTGGATAAGCATTTGAGTTTTACATCTTTTTACCCTAGCATCACCTTCATGTGCTATTACTAATGTATCCCATGCGTCCTTACTGGTGGTGCAGTGACAAATACGTTTCAGTTCATTTTCACTTACACTCATGAAAATGGCATTCTTACCCTTATTATTGAAATTGCTTATCTTTTTCTGATCAATATTCAATTCAGTGGTTTTAAGTTTTCTAAAGATAGTGCTGCCTTCTGCTATAGGAGTGGTGGGGTGTTTATAACCATTTTCAATTAAATCCCACACGTCATCTCCTAGTGTGCCTTGAATAAATGCTACCATCCTAATTTTCCAATACGAAAAATTTGAGCCATCAAAAATAGGAGGTCTGCTAAAATTGCCAAGCCTAAGGAGTTGACTTGAATCATCCATTAAAACAAGGTGAAAAGTGTTTAACAAAAGTTTTGAAAACGATCTTTAAAAGTCTAGCTCTGATACCACTTGAGGTTACCCCAGCAATGCGGGTCGGTGCGCAAAGACTTTATGTGCGGAAGTAAACTATTGTTTGAGTAAACACCTTAAACCTACGAGTTTATATGAATGATGCCAAGGGGGACCAAATTAAACTTTTACTTAATTCGATTAACTTTTATGAAAATAGTTTTAATTTTCAAAGTTAATTAAAGTCCAAAACAGATTCAATTTTTAGGCGAGTTTCTAATTATTAAGTCCTACCTTTTCGTGTGAGGTGAAATGCAAGAAATGTACAACACACGGTATTTATTTAACGTCGCAAAAACCCTTCCCCGGGAAAAACGACGGACTCCTCTAGGAGTCACCTAAACTACTTCCACTAAAACAATAAAAGAATAGGTACGAGTTACAAACAACAAACGTAACAATTAAAGAAGAATGATCTAGCTATTATCCCACACGACCAAGTCTCTAACCAGGTTGCTTATTCAGTTCTCTCTTTAACTTGTCCTCACTTGTTTTTGCGTTCTTCACTTCCACGCCTCCCCTTTAACTTCTTTAAGCGCAGGTTGGCTCAGTGCCTATTATTTACTTTCTAGTGAAGTGTGTGTGATGCAACAGAATATATTTCACCTATATCTTTGCAAGTCTTGTGCTATTCAAATCAAATCAGTTTGACTTTGAATACACCTTTGAAAAACTTTCTTTTCTCTTTCTTTAAATCTCGAACACTAGACTTGTTCAGATATTACACAACCAAAGATGTGTCTACGTGAATACGTGAGTGATATGAGATGCGAATAATATCCGAAAATCACTTGAGCAATCAAGTAAGCATGTTCACACAGATATATTTCTACACTGAACAGAAATAAATCATATCAAGCATACAGTCAGAAATAATACAAACTGTTTATAACTAGTTCAGATTAAAATGATTTAATCCAGTTTAGTTTAAGTTCCAATCAGTCTGAACAGTTCAGGTTCTTGATTAGGTCCAGTATGTTCTTGTTCTCAGTCCAAGTCCTTGGTCAAGTATACAGGTACAAATATGTTTAGTCCAAGGTCATATTTCCAGTATCAGGTAGTTAGGTTCCGATTCACAACTTATATTAGGTTTAAATCTCTAAACCTAGAATTAGTTCCTCTTTCGTGTAAATCAGATTTTCAGAAAGAATCAATTTAAAACAAAGTGTTTTAAATGAAGTAAGATCAATACTGGTTCTAGTGTGTGTAGTGTTTATAAAATATATCAGCACAATACTTACACAAACACTTTAGATCTAGCACATAACAGATCAGAAACTACAAGAAAACAAGAACAATAATAGAGATACTCACAAAACGATTTTTCAGAATGAAAAATCAATTGATTTGGAAATGCAGAAATTCTGAGATCTAAAAACCTTCCATTCTTGAATCCACAAAACGTCTTGAAGACTCAGCAATGTTTTGTAAGGAATACACAAAAGATTTCACTGAAAATACTGGTGTTTAGTCTCTCTCTCTCAGAATTAATTTTGGCAGAATTTATGCTCAAAAACGAATTTTCTCGGGTTGAAAAAATGAAGGCACAAAGTCTCTATTTATAGGTGTAAAATAGAGTCACACGGATTACTAAAGAATTACACAGAACCGTTGATAAAAAAATAGATACTGTGGCTGAGAAAGAAACACAAAATGTTCCATTAAAAATAAGACACGTGTAAAGCAAGCTGTTACACTAACAGATTCAAGAAGCAATTTGTTATTTAAAACGCAGTCGTTTTTAAAAATAAAAAGCCAGCTGTAAGACCAGTAGCGTAATGAGAACGCCCAAACAAATATTACCGTTACTCAAAAAAATGAAACTGCGTCGTTTTAAATTAAAAACCAAAAACCATTTTCGGATTTGAGTAAAACCGCGGGCGGTAAAAGGCAGTAATGAGACCCAGCTGGAACGCACTAAAATATTACCGTTATAATAAAAATACACGGCGTCGTTTTTAACAAAAATTATTCTGCGTTTTTAAAACTAAAATGATACCGACGTCGTTTTAAAAAAAAATAGTTTCTGAAAAATATTCCGCGACGTCGTTTAGAACAAAACCATTTTCAGTTTTGATAAAAACCGTGGGCTAAAATCGTGGTCGAAATTGATGCCACGGTGTGGATTTAACAAAACAAGAAATCAGGGACTGACACACGCCAACATAAATAATGGCGCTACAGGTTTCGGTCAAATTGACTGCAAGCCTAAGGGCATAAACGGCATCATTTAAATGGCAAGCAGTGGTCAAATCCATAGGGCTGGGACGCCAACAGTTAAGGCATGGGGAACATATAAAATTGCCAACTGTATAATATGGGCCAAAACGCATGGTCAATAAGTAATGACCTGCTATGGGGTCATCTCGGCTACAGCAATTTGAGAGCACCAAGTAGCAAATGAACTATTAAAGTACATATAAAATAATGTAAAGGAATGTTAGCAATCTGACCAACTAAGTTCTAAGCACCAAAAGTTAAAGCTATATTACGTAGCATACATACACATATATTAACATATATATAAAAACACACGCACGCACACAACATATATTATGTATATATAATATATATATATATTAATATACACGCATATGCACAGTAAACATTAAATAACAAAATGTATTTTTAATTTCAAAAAAAATATTCTGCAATTTTTATTAAGAAAAATATTTAGTGTCAAAACTGATTTTCCAATAAAATATTTTTCTTATAAAAATTTCAAATTAATTTTTGAACTCAAAAATAATTTTATTATGACGAAACAAAATATTATCATAAGATATGATAAAATGCAAAATGCAACGTGGTGTCATGTCCTACATGATATACAATTCCTATGAGCCATAAGTTTACCTTTTTCTGAGATGGCGGACTGAATGGAGATCACATTTTATGTAGATGGACAAAGAGAGCTTGGAGTCGATATGGGGACACACAAACCTAAATTACAAGAATATTTTGTCAAAATTCTAGTCCAACTAGATGAAGTCCTATATAGCTAAAGCACGAAAAGCAAATCCTAGGTGTGCTCTATATAGGGCCTTCAAAATACACTACTACTTAACTTTGTTGATCGTGGATGTCCGTTAGCATTAAATATGAAACCGGGATAACCCTATCCCCTTTTTTTTTAACAAAATGTGGTCTGAACTCCTATCTTTGTCTAAGAGCCACACCACCAAGCACTCGCACTAACACTAAGTCCTTGCGCAAATAATAATGAGCTTAAACTCATAGATCAACAATAAACCCTGCATACCTTAAATCACACCTATAAGGTCACCACGCACTCGAATCATGATAATGAAATATCTGCTCTCCGAAGTTCCATCTATACATATAATAAAGGCGAACTCAACCTGTATCCAGGTGAAATATCGCAATAACAACCTGTCCCACTCTAGAACTGCGGACACGATAGTCTTGCAATCATTTGCCTGCTATCGCTCTGATAAAGGAAGATCATAATGTATTCAAAATAACACCATACTCGGATAACACACACAAAACGAGCAATACAAATTTGATATCCGCTCTTCACTACGAATGAAAGAAAAATAGATCTCCGCTATCACAGAAAAACACATAAACATATACTATATACTGTTATCGATACTACGAATAAACTCGAATCACACGCGAATATAAGGCTAATAAAATACCGTGACTCAATTTTGTCACACCGAATATACCTCCTTCATTCGAGGTGAAACTCATAATAACTTCACCAATCTACCTAGCTACTCCAACTAGTTCTCGAACATGATATACTTGCCCTTACTGAGCCAGAAACTACTTTAATCGATGCCCCACCTCGGCACCCTATTCCGGTCCTTTAATTCCTACTGGGAAAGGTCAAAGCGCGTGGTTCTACCTTCCATATTGCGCATTCCTCGCCTGTGGTCACCCTGAACAGGTTAATAATTATCAGTATCTCGGACTCTATAGCCTCGATCCTAACAATTGCCTTCATATTTCCCTTAACTCCTTCGTTAAAAGGAAATTCCACTACCGGCTTCAACAACCCTGATTCGATGAATTTCCCCGGGTGGATATCCACCAATGGTGTTCCAAGGATACAATTCCTCTACAAGTGTTAGCAACACTTATCTAATGAGTCTAACATGCTATTAAAGGACTCATTCTTCTTTATATCTACCTTACTTCCGTACTAGGTTCACTTCTCCATATCACTCTTTATCCACTGTCGGCCTCTGGCCGATCCTTATGTGAATAATCCAAAACTATATTCTTTTCCTTCTTAATCAATCAAAGGAATTTTTGGTTAAAACCATCTGTGAGATTCCTCTACGAGCAACACATCTTGCATCCCCGAATATGGTGATCGTCGTTCCCACCATTTCAATATTGCTCCCACGAGTGAAATTTTTTTCTCTAATTTTCACATATGGGTATTTCCACACCCTGCTTTAAGCCAAAGCTTATGAGCCTTTCACTTTCGCTGAATCACATTGGACTCACTACGTATAACTTAAACTTCAACGTATGGTCCTTATCAAAGACCTTTTGAACCTTTTCCTAATTAAACTGTACTGGGTACTTCAGCTCTAGCACCACTCTCTACTATAGTGGTACATAGATAATTATAACTACTATACTTTAGTAGTCATTACAGCAGTCCTTGACAATGCCACAAATGGGAGTGACCTCAACTACGGTCCTCAATACCTACTTCAACTTACAGCTCCAAATAAGTCCCGCCTTCTGCTACCCTTGCAATGGCCTTCTATGGTCGTCCTTCATCGATCAGCACATGAATCTCGAACGAGCGCGCAAAAGATTACTATAATCTTATAATATGGCAGGAGGACGAAATCTCACAAGAGGAATCAACAATCCTAATCCTAAGGCTCTATATCAAATCGAGAGCAACGCTGAACAGGTAGTATGTCTGTACAGATTCCTAAGGACACTAGAAACTGATGCTCTGATAGCATCTGTGACACCCCGCCTAATAAAATACTGGGCGATCACTCCTGTACCAAATTAAAATAGGAGTCGCATATGGTTCATTCTTAGCATCACTGTCGAAAACCAAATTTATTACTAATAACCTATTAGGCTGGCGTCGAAATTTTACTTAGCTAATCTTTATAAACAAATTAGTCAATTTAAAACATTCACACAGTATGCATAAATAAAACTGAGATGAAATAAAAATAACCGAATGCTCGGTTTAACATAATACAACCAAGTCGAATGCCGCACAAAAAGGCGGTAAAAGAATAAATAAATACAATTGGGCTTTCGGCCCGAGTGTTCTGTATACCTCCTATCTAGATGGCAAGTATGGAAGCGTCCATAGTAAACCTGCATGCATCATATATATATATATATATAAAGAGAGGAAAATAGATAAACGGGTCAGAGCCCGAGTTATGAAAATATTTTGCAAGTGCATAAATGCTTTAGTTTTAAAATATGTTTTATCTCATATTTAAATTGGCATCGCACTCCCATGGGATACCCCTCACCTCTCTTCTAATAGTGCAAACCTAACATATCCCTCTAAACATCCTAGTCAGGCTACTCTGCCTAACTAATTCGTCACCCCCAAATCTAAAAGTCCGAAGTAAACTGAGTGTTAAGGGATAAACTTCTCCCCAGTCTCAACACTGTGCCATGTTCGTGCGTGGGGTGTCTCGCGAAGCAAAATCCAAACATGGAACCCCTCTAATACACTACTAGTTGGCAATGTCGATTGTCGAGATCCATTAGGCCCTCGGTACACATCGTGTATATATATATATACATACCCACAAAATTATATACATTATAATACTCATTTTCATATACATATCACTACATACTTTCAGATAGAATCTCCCGGAATGATAATTAATCTTTATTCATTTTATCTCTTTACTCTAATCAGAGATATATATTATCTTGTTCTCATACACAAGTAATATACTATACACACAAGTATAATAACCATCCCAACGATCTATAACTCGAAGATGCGGTCTCTCATTGCTATCATCTTTCGGGGCATTACTCACATACCATCCTGGGTACTAGCGGTCGAACTAAATATCACCGATATGATAAAAATCCAAAACACAATGTATGGGAAGCGGTCATAGTTCCTCCCAGGGAATGAGACAAAATATGGACCCACCACGTCTCACCCCTAATAAAAATCACATAATATAACAATGGTCGCTATGACCAGGGGACTATACTCTCCCTGCTCCTCAAGCCAGGGGCCT
This sequence comes from Sambucus nigra, assembly GCA_949130495.1. NCBI lineage: Eukaryota > Viridiplantae > Streptophyta > Magnoliopsida > Dipsacales > Adoxaceae > Sambucus > Sambucus nigra. Next base: position 26,731,585 of record OX422220.1, read on the forward strand.
CACCCACATCGCGCAACTTCCCATGATAGCATTAGAGGGGGTATGCTTCACACACACACAAACACACACACACACATATATATATATACCATCCACACATAGATATATCTATACATATCCGTATCATTTTTTTTTATATATATACTGTAATCACATCGTATATATCTTCTATATCGTCCCTCAAATATAAATGGACACAATTGCTAATCACACCTAACAATGGCCAATAATCCCAAAGATTCTCACTAATAATAATATTTAAGTATTCGCACACTCCCAATACTAAATTCAAAAGTATTTCCTCACCTGATAAATAACCTGTGCTTTATTCACGTTTAAGGATTTATATAATTTCTCCAACTATACCAATTGATGATGCTGAGATTTAGCACCACCGGATAAGTGATGATGAGCTCAAACAATAGTAACCATGGCAGCCATAGAGATGTAAGTATATAAGTGTGTAGAAGGAGATGAGTATAAGAGGAATAAGACAATGATGTATAGTGGTTCAACCAATTTGGCCTACATCCACTTTGAGTGTGTGATCCACTAAGTATGGGCACTAATGGCCTTGGATACAATGCACATAAGCTCACTCTCTCTCTCTCTCTACTGTGTGTATAAGCAGAGTTTTAGCTAGGGTTACAATTATCGATCGATCCCCCCTGTAGGGTTGTAGGTGACAAGTATATATAGGTCTTGGGGGGTGTAGTGTACCCCCCAAGTATGCATGGTGCATGTGAATGATGATCTAGCTAATCCCCTATTGACACTTGTAGATGTCAAATGATGACATAATATTCCCTCACGTGAGGATGTGATTTTGTTATAACGGTCTCCCATGTGCTATGTGAGCCTCACGCGCACTGTTCCACGCGTCTCCCAAACCATGCGCTGTAATGATGTCACCCTCGGCCTTTAATGTGAGGCCGAGGGTAAAGTTCCTTCCGACAATGAGTCTGGCCTAATTTGGGCCTCGTACTGTCGTACCCTCGGGGGGTCATCCGGAGCCTGATGAAGGGTCGGCCTACTGAGGGTTCGTCCGGAGCCTGATGAAGGGTCGGCCCCCTGAGGGGTCGTCTGGGCCTGATGAGGCGCAGGGCGCCTTCGACATGGCTGAGGGTATATACGGGTATATCAATCACCCCTAGCCCTTAGCCCTATATGATGCTGAGATGGCTGAGGGATAATGTTGCTTTTGAGACTAAGTGTATGGTTTGTTTGATGAGTGACACCTGTCAAGATGATGTGACAGCTGTCAAATTTTTGCGTTCCAGTTTTCAAGGCACGGCGGCTGCATGCTGCTTGGGGCTTTGTGCCCTAATGATGTCCTCCTCTTGGGTTGTGCTTTGGCTTGGGTAATGAGCCCACTCATTACTAAGGTATATAAGCAATTTTTGAAACCATTCATTCTCTTCTTCTTCTTCGCGCCCAAGCTCTCTCTCTCTCTAGATTTCCAACAGACAAACCTCCATTTCTGCAAATTTCAGCATTTCGAGTTTGGCAGTCTCGCTCTTCCATCTCAGGTAATCCCTTTTCCCTAGCGTCCTCTTTTCCTTCATTTCTTGCTTGCTTTCTTATTTTAGGCTTGTAGGGTAGGATTTTCCTTAGGGTGTTTCATAACTTTTCTGGCGTCTTTTTTGGCAACTGGTTCTTGAGTGTTCTTGATTAAAACACTTGGTTCTTTTGTTTTAATCCAAAAATCCAATTTGGTCAATTGCAAACTTGTTTGTAGTTAGCTTAGAAATTCATCCAAGTGTAGGGTCTCCCCTTTAATGCGTAGGAGGCTTTACAGTTTAGCCGAGGAGTTCCCATCCTTGAGAGAGAAGATCTTCGTAGAGATTAGGCGAATAGAGGAAGAGGATGGAGAGGAGACGAGGGGCCGAACCTAATTGGGTACGACCCATTTTTCCCACTCCTCTTGCCACAATAAGACCCTCTAAGTCTTGTGGGTTGTCTTGTCGTCCAACCGAGAGTTATTCGAGTGAGATGTATGAGAGAGCGTCGTCGCCAATTGGTGCTGGACCTTCTGGGAGAGGAGAGGCGTCTAACCTAAGCCCAGGCCGACATGCCGAGGGTATGGTTACTTCCGAGGTTGTCCTTGTGTCAACTCTATCTCCACATGCCTTCCAGATGGATTTTCCCTTAGTGCCTCTGACAGGTGATGAGGCCGAGGCTGAGGTTGAGGGGACTAAGGATGATGAGGACACAGATGACCCATTTGACACATCTCACGCCTCGTCTTATATTTCCTCGGTCAGGGATCGTGACCTCCTTCTGTGGAGGATTGCATATGGTGTTCCTCCCACCATATCTATGAGGGTTCCCTCTGAAGACGAGGGGGTCTTTGAGGGCGAAGAGGGAGAGATAGCGGTGTACGAATAGATGTTCAAGGTTGGTGTCAGACTCCCTTTACATCCTGCTATCGTAGATATTTTATCAGCCCTCGGCGTTGCCCCCTCTAAACTTCCACCCAACTCTTGGAGGACGATCCTTGGTTATGTCTCCTTATGAAAAAATGCTTTCACTGATGAGCCCTCGGCCGACGTATTCTTGGCCTGTTACAATATCACCTCCTAGTCCAAATAGCCTGGGTATTATCACCTGTGAGCGAGGAGGTCTGACAAAAAACTTCTTCACGTGGCACAAACCTCCAACCAAGATTGGAAGAAGAGATTCTTCTTTGTCTCCGGGGAATGGGAGTTTTCTGTCGAGGCACAACTTGTAGTTGACGGTCCGAGGGTCCCCAGAAGATGTTCTAACCCTTCAATGAAGGCCAGGTCAGACCCCAGACTTAGTCTGGAAGAGAAAGATATAGTTGAATATCTGAGAGGACGAGGGAGAGGGAGTGAACTTCCAAAGTTTGAAGATCTGATGACCCCTTGGTTCCTCAAGGAAGATGGTCTGAGGGTCGGCCCCTTGACAGAACTATGTGAGTTATATTATTTTTTCCATTCTTTACTTTTTTCAAGTGTTTCATCATTGCCTCTGCATTTTTCTGACGTGTCATCCTCCTTTCAGGTCGTCCTACTGGTATATCGGACTATCTTTGGGAAATGACTGTTCCCAGTTTGTTGTCAGGCTTGGGCAAGAAGAAAGGCAAGGAGCCTCATCAAGCTCCGAGGAAGACGCATACCCCAGGGCCGATACCTGCTGAGCCGACCGTCGACAGGCAGAAGAGGAAAGAGCCCGAGGTCCCCGTAGACCCTCGGCCAGGATCACGGACGTGGGAAAGGGTTGAGGCGTCTGAGGGAGCCGCCTCTTCTTCTACCATGGGGACCTTCTAGTCCCAGAACTTGGCACTTCTGAAAGCCGAGCCATCATCACTCATCGCAAACTTGAGGGCGGCTAAGGCGTCAATGTTCTCCGCTCCCTCGGCTGCCGACTACGAATTCTTGTCTAAGATGCCTTCGGCGAAGGTGTATGACTACGGTCTGCATGCCCTGACTTAGGTACTTGTCTTGATTCATTCCCTTAACTGCATTCTTTCATAAACTGTTTCCTCGGCTTCTTAACAAGTTCTTTTTCTTATGCAGTCTGTTTGTGCTTTTACTTCAGCCACCAAGTGGATGGCGGGGAATTAGGAGAAATTTCATGAGGCCGAGAGGGCCATCCAACACGAGGCCGATCTGCAGACCGACTTAAAGACTGTAATGGCTGAGCTAGAGAGTTCCAAAACCGAGCATCTAAGGATTTTGGATGACCTTACGAGGCAGCACGACGAAGACCTGAAGGCCAAAGACTTGCTCATTAAGGAGAAGGATGAAGCCTTGACCAACCTAGGGATTCAGCACAAGGCCGATCTTGAGGCGGCTGTCAAGAAGGACGAGGCCGATGCTGTGGAGGCCTACAAACTCTCGGATGAGTTTCAAGGTTTCGGCCTTGAATATTTGGAGAGGGGAATTAGGACGGCCTGTCGGTGGGTCGTCTTAAAGTTCGCTGATGCAGTGTCGTCAGTCCGCCCCGCTCTAGAGGCGGTCCAACTGGACGACCCCTTGATTGCCGAGGCTCTAACCTAGGTGTAATCTCAGGTGCACGTTGAGGGTGTCTGCACGTATGAAGACCACCCAGTCGTGGTCGTTGAGGAGACCTCTCTTATTGATGTTGAGGCCCTGCCCTCTAATGTCGCTCCATAAGGTGGCTGTCTGTAGCCTATACCCTCTTGATGTAATTAATATTTTTGTACTCTACTTTGTAGAACACTTTGTAATATTTCATTTATATCATCATCTCTCTTGTTGTCTTCCATATTTGTCTTTTGTATGATTTGCATTGTGAATTTTTTATATTATCACTAACCCCTCCCTCGTCTTTCTTGAGGTCAATGGTGGGGTCGTCCCCTCCATTGACCCTCATTATAGCCGAGGGTTCCAATAACCAAACTAATGGTTTGTCTTCCTTCATCTTTCTTGAGGGCAATGGTGGGGTCGTCCTCTCCATTGACCCTCATCATAGCCGAGGGTTCCAATAACCAAACTAATGGTTTTTAATCAAGTATCCCCTCGTCTTTCTAGAGGGCAATGGTGGGGTCGTCCCCTCCATTGACCCTTATTATAGCTGAGGGTTCCAATAACCAAACTAATGGTTTTTAATCAAGTATTCCCTCATCTTTGTTGAGGGCAATGGTGGGGTCTTCCCCTTTATTGACCCTCATTATAGCCGAGGGCCGTTCTCTGAAGATGTTTTCATGCGTACTAGAACTGATAAACACAGGATGAGGGGAAACACTGATATTTCTTATTAATTTTCCAAGTGTTCTGTTGGAGCAACTTCCTATTATAATTATGGTCTACCAAGACCTTACAGCACTACTGATAGTATTTTTTCAAATGATCTGCATTCCAGGGGTTGGAAAAGGGTTCCCCCTCTAGGTTTTCTAGTATATAGGTCCCAGGGACGACTTCATCGATGACCCTATATGGGCCATGCCAATTAGGATGGAGCTTGTTGGGCTTTTGCCAAGTCTTTTTGAGGACCAAGTCCCCTACTGCAATTGGCCTCTGTTTCACCCTCTGATTGTAAAACCTTGCGGTCCTCTGCTGGTAGGCGGCCTGCCTTATCTCGGCGTCTTCCCTCTTTTCCTCAATCAGGTCTAAGTCGAGTCTCCTTTCTTCTGTATTTCTCCTGGGGTCATACATTTGGACCCTATGAGTAGGAAACTCAATCTCGGTGGGGATGATGGCTTTTGAGCCATAAACTAGCATGAATGGGGTCTCTTCGGTAGAGGTCCTCACTGTCGTCCTGTATGCCCACAGCACGTCATATAACTCATCGACCCATCTTCCTTTTGCCTCCTCAAGCCTCTTCTTGATTCCATCTAGGATTGTCCTGTTTGTAACTTCTGTTTGCCCATTGGCCTGGGGTCAGCCTGGGGTAGAGAAGAATTATTTGATACTCACCCTTTCACAGTACTTCTGTAGAGAGGTATTCTTGAACTGAGTCCCGTTATCCGAGATGAGGGTGTTGGGGAGACCATATCTGCATATAACATTTTTCCAGATGAACTGAAAGGTCTTCTGCTCTGTAATCGTGACCATCGATTCGGCCTCTACCCATTTTGAGAAATAATCAATCGCTACGATGAGGAACCAATAGTTATTGACTGCTCTTGGTAAGGGTCCTACGAGGTCGATCCTCCAAACTGCAAACGGCCAGGGGGACGTAATGGAGGTAAGAGGATGAGGGGGTTAGTGAGGGATGGTGGCAAATCTCTGGCATTTATCGCACTTTTTTACATATGCCGCGGCGTCTTTCCACAGGTCGGCCACCAGTACCCTTGGGTGATCACCCTCTTCGCTAAGGATCTGCCCCCAATGTGGCTTGAGCACTATCCTTCGTGCACATCTTGCAAAATGGATGGGACCTCAGATTGGTGCACACACCTAAGTAAGGGGAGTAAAAATCCCTTTTTGTACAATGTGTCCCCAATGACAGCGAACTTTGCAGCCCTGTATCTCAGCTTCTTCCTTTCTTGCCTTGCTTCTGGCATCTCTCCCTCTTTAATGTATCTGATCAGAGGGTCCATCCACGAAGCTTCCTGCAAAACATTTAAGCAATTACCAAGTGTTCCCTCAGCGTCTTCAATAGTTGGCCAAAGCAAAATTTCCACTGGAACCGTCCTCCTGATGTCTGTCCTAGTTGCCGAGGTCAACCTAGCAAGGGCGTTAGCTCGGCCATTGTAGAGCCTAGGTATCCTCTTTAATTTCACTTCTCTGAAACCCTTCAGTAACTACCTCACCTTCTCAAGTTACCTAGCCATCCTCTCGTCCTTGGCCTCGTAGGCTCCTAGTATCTGATTCACTACTAGCCTTGAATCACTATAAACCAAAATCTGGCCGACACTAAGAGATCTGGACAAGGAGAGGCCTGCTATCAAGGCCTCATATTCCGCCTCGTTGTTGGAGGCCTTAAAGTTGAACCTTAGGGCGTACTCAATGTCTGTGCCGTTGGGTGCTGATACTATTAATCCAGCTCCACTCCCGCTTTCGCAAGAGGACCCGTCGACGAAGAGACTCCACACGGTGTGTTCTTCTGAGAAACCTCCCTCGGTGAGTGACCCCTGTCTAAAAAGATATCTTCCCTCTTCGTTTTCAACGACTTTCCTTCTAGCGGTGTTCGTCTCAGCCTTATTTGCAAGTGTGTCGGTGAGCTCACCTTGTCGGGTATCTATCTTCCTGAGTCTCTCACCCTCGGATTCATCATCTTCCCAAGTAAACTCGGCCACGAAGTCTGCCAATGCTTGCCCATTAATGGCCGTCCTAGGCTGATACACTATGTCAAACTCCCCCATCTCTATAGCCCAGGCCATTAACCTCCCTAATTTTCCAGGCTTGTGCAAAACCTGCCTAAGGGGAGAGTCAGTGAGGATGACCATTGTATGGGACTGGAAGTATGGCTTCATCTTTCTCGATGCATGGATCAAAGCGTAGGCCAAATTCTTCATCCTCAAATATCTTTTCTCTGCCCCCTGGAGTGCCTTGCTGTTAAAATACACAGGCTTCTATCTTCTGTCTTTGTCTCTCACAATGGCTGTACTGATGGCTGACTCTGAGACGACGAGGTACACATAAAGTCGTTCACCCTGCACGGGCCGTGACAACAGTAAGGGAGACCCCATGTATGATTTTAACTCCCTGAAGGCCTCATCACACTCTTCACTCCATTTGAAGGCTATCTGAGAATTTTAAAGAATGGTAGACACATGTCTGTGGCCCTAGACACGAACCTGTTCAAGGCTGCAACTCTCCCTGTGAGTCTCTGAACGTCTTTAATGGACTTGGGGGTCTTCATCTCAACAAGGGCCTTTATCTTTTCAGGAGTGGCCTCGATGCCTCTTTGGTTGACAATGAACCCCAAGAACTTCCCTGCTTCGACCTCGAAGACACACTTGGCCGGGTTGAGCTTCATCTGGTATTTGTCCATCGTATTAAAGGTCCTCTCCAGGTCTGCCACATGATCCTCTGCCTTCAAACTCTTAGTAAGAATGTCATCTACATAGACCTCCATAGACTTCCCAATTTGATCTTCGAACATTTTATTTACTAGGCGCTGGTACGTTGCCCCCGTATTTTTTAGGCCAAAGGGAATGACCCTATAACAGTATGTCCCCTTGTCAGTAATGAAGGTTGTCTTCTCCGAGTCTTCAAGGTTCATGAAGATCTGGTTGTACCCTGAATAGGCATCCATGAAGCTCATGAGCTCATGGCCTGCGGTAGCGTCTACCATCTGGTCAATGCGGGGGAGAGGGAAGCTGTCTTTGGGACAGTGCTTGTTGAGGTCGGTGAAGTCCACACACATTCTCCACTTCCCGTTGGCCTTTGGGACAATGACTGCATTGGACAGCCATTCAGGGTAGATAACCTCTCTAATAAACTCAGCATCTTCTAGCTTCTTGACCTCATTCCTAATGACCTCATACTTTTCTATAGAGTAAATTCTCCTTCTCTGTCTTATCGACTTCGCTCCCTCTACCACATTGAGCTTGTGGCACATGATTTCAGGGTTGATCCCTGGCATATCTACATGACTCCACGTAAAGACGCTTCGTCTTCTCCTCAACAGTTTAATGAGGTCTTCCTTGATATTGGGCTTCAGAGACTTGCCGACTTGGACGGTTTTTTTCGGGTCATCCTCATCGAAGATGATGGATTCTACCTCTTCCGCGGCCTCTCCTTTCTTTAGCTTCGTCTCATCCCTGGGGTCTAGGGTATCAATATTGTAAGTGATTGTAGCCCTCTTGTGTGCCTCCCTTTCTTCAGCGGAGTTGTAGTAACATTCTCGTGCTGTCGTCTGGTCTCCCTGAACTTCCCCCACCCCGTAAGGGGTAGAAAATTTAACCATCTGATGGACCGTAGACGGCACAACTTCAAACCCCTTGAGGGCCACACGCCCCAGTATGATGTTGTAGGCTGAAAACACATGCTCATCCATCACAAAGAAAATGACCTTCTTGGTAAGCCATATTGTCCACTCGTCCCCCATCCTGGCATCGGCCTCATACACTCCAAGGGGATGAACCTTTTCCCCACTGAACCCAATCAATGGATGATGGTATGGGACGAGTCTAGCACGGCTGAGACCTAAGGCTTTGAAGCATGGCCAAAACATTACATCTGCAGAACTACTCCCGTCGACCAATATCCTCGGCACCTCACACCCATGCACCCTGGTTGTGATGACGAGTGGGTCGTCGTGTGGGGCTAGGAGGCCTTTAAAGTCTATTCTCGAGAATCCCACTATCAGAGTGTCCATATCTATCTTCTTCCTCTTTTCTGACTTGGCCTCCAGAGAGGTCGAGTGTACCGTCTTCGTCACTGCCTTGGCCTCAGCCACATGGGCCTTCCTGTCAGCGACCTCTGACCCTTTTCCTTCTAGACCCCCGGAGATCATTTCCACTCCGAGCGAGATCATATTAAGCCTCTTGACAGGGCCTTGGTCGTCTCTTGGCGGGAGGTCAGGGTCGTCCTCATCATCAGAAGGGTCATCCCCTCTTTTTTGAGGACCTTCTCTATATGCATTACCTCACTTTTTCCTGGGGTCGTCCCCTCGTCCCCTCTTGAAGGCACCTATGTCGACGTACTTTCTAAGCTTCCCTTCTTTCAGCATCTTCTCAATCTCATCTTTCAGAGCAAATAATTTGTCTCTTATGTGGCCATGGTCTTGGTGAAATTCGCACCAAAGGTTCTTGTTCCTCTTGTTAGGGGCTGCCCTCAACTTCTCAGGCCACTTCAGGGATCGGTCACTCTTTATCTCATTGAGAATCTATTCACAGCTGACCGTTAGAGGGGTGTAACCAGCGAACTTGTCATCCGTAGACCTCTTCTTCCCCTCTTTGTTCTTCTTAGGGTATTTACCCCCACTAGCGCCTCCTTTTTCGTCTTCGTATTTTGCGGCCATCGCCTCTTCGGCGTTCATCACCTTTCCTGCTGTTGACAGCAATTCAACCATCGTCCTCGGAGGGTCTTCAGTAAGCTTCCATAACAGCTTCCCCTTTTGGAGTCCTCCAATAAGGGCGGTCATAGCTATGCTCTCCTCATAGTCTTCCACCTCCAGCTTCTCTTAATTGAATCTGGCTATGTAGTCCCTCAGACTCTCATTCTTCCCCTGCTTAATATAGAGAAGGTGGGTGATCTTCTTCTGCGGCCTCATCCCAAAGCAAAAGTTATGGATGAACCGGTCTGCCAACTGCTTAAAGTTTTCAATGGAATTTTTTGGAAGAGATGTGTACCAGACATGTGCAGCCCCAGTCAGGGTACTAGAGAAGGCACTACACCTCATCTCATCTGAGATAGAGTATATGTCTGCTGCAGATTGATACATCTCAACATGGTGGACATGGTTGGTGCTCCCGTCATATCTTGGGCTGACCACAGGTGGCTTGAACTTTGATGGCGTAGGGAAGTTGACTATCTTCGCCACAAAGGGTGAGCCTATGGTGTATCCCCTCTGAAGAGGGTCGCGGATTTTTAGTATATCGTCGATCTTATCCTCCAGCCGCTGGATCGAGTCATTCCAAGGCCTCGTAGGGTCGGCTTGGCCAATGTTATCCCCTGTCGCTTCTTTGAGATGGACTGAGGGTTCTGCCGTGGCTGGCTTGTGTCGGATGTTTACCTCCCCCTGACCGTCATCCCATCCTTGGGGTCGGCCTCCACGGGGTCGGCCATCATCCGCCTCCCTCCTAGACCTCGCAGCACTCCTTAATCTAGACAATTTTTCCCTCAGGTCATTCAATGGGCCCAGCCTATCAAAGGCCGATCCCATGCTCAGGCGATCGAAAGCAGAGCCTCTCGGGCGATTGTCAGGATTCTGTCTTCCACACTTCCCTCTGCTCTCCTGGAGAGGTCGTACGGTATTATTGGTGACCTCATACGGATCCCAGCATTCTACGGGGGCTTCCTCCCCCTCCAGATCATCATACCTGTCTTCGGGGCAAGGGTTTCCTTGCCTCCCCAGGTGTAGACGCCGGGGGTCAGTAACATTCCTACGCCGCTGAGGGGGTGGCAGGTCTTTTCGTGGTGCCTGGGGTGGTACCCTGGCCTCATGTTGTCCAGGAGATGCTGTCGGAGTAATCATCTCAGGTGAGACCCCTGGTGGTCTTAGCATGTTCTGGCTTAGAGTTGTGAACTGCTCCTGCATGATCCGCTGGCTCGCTGCCAGAGACTTCAAGGCTGCCGCCACATCAGCCATCTTAGACTGAGGTGGTAGCTGACTGGAACTAAGTCCTCCTCCGTCATCCGGTGGTGCCATGTGTTTGAGCTGCGAATAGCTGAACTGGAAAAAAGACTGGTGAGCTTGAGAACCTTAGTGGGTCTCTTTAAATGGTGAAATATCTCCTCTCAGGGGGAGAACTGGTTCACCACTAGAGTGCCAAGTGAGGTCAAGCTGTACAAAGGAAGAGATGTCTTCTCTTTCCCACAGACGGCGCTAAACTGATGATGCTGAGATTTAGCACCACCGGATAAGTGATGATGAGCTCAAACAATAGTAACCATGGCAGCCATAGAGATGTAAGTATATAAGTGTGTAGAAGGAGATGAGTATAAGAGGAATAAGACAATGATGTATAGTGGTTCAGCCAATTTGGCCTACATCCACTGTGAGTGTGTGATCCACTAAGTATGGGCACTAATGGCCTTGGATACAATGCACATAAGATCACTTTCTCTCTCTACTGTGTGTACAAGCAGAGTTTTAGCTAGGGTTATAATTATCGATCGATCCCCCCTGTAGGGTTGTAGGTGACAAGTATATATAGGTCTTGGGGGGTGTAGTGTACCCTCCAAGTATGCATGGTGCATGTGAATGATGATCTAGCCAATCCCCTGTTGACACCTGTAGATGCCAAATGATGACATAATATTCCCTCACGTGAGGGTGTGATTTTGTTATAACGGTCTCCCATGTGCCATGTGAGCCTCACGCGCACTGTTCCTCGCATCTCCCAAACCACGCGCTGTGATGATGTCACTATCGGCCTTTAATGTGAGGTCGAGGGCAAAGTTCCTTCCGACAATGAGTCTGGCCTAATTTGGGCCTCGTACTGTCGTGCCCTCGGGGGGTCATCCGGAGCCTGACGAAGGGTCGACCCCCTGAGGGGTCGTCCGGAACCTGATGAAGGGTCGGCCCCCTGAGGGGTCGTCTAGAGCGAAGGGTCGCCCCCCTGAGGGTCGTCCGGAGCATGATGAAGGGTCGGCCCCCCGAGGGGTCGTCCGGAGCCTGATGAAGGGTCGCCCCCCTGAGGGGTCGTCTGGGCCTGATGAGGCGCAGGGCGCCCTCGGCATAGCCGAGGGTATATACGGGTATATCACCAATTCATCCTAGTAGTCTCGTAGTATTTAGTCAACCATTTTGACCCGATTACATTGTCTACGCGCACAATTATGTATGCCTAAATGCCCACTGAAATTATCCCAAGAAATATTCATCTCTAAACACCCTTAATTTAGATGAGTCGTGGATTCCTTTTTCACAAACCCAAGGACTACATTTTTGCTCAAACAATAATTTAGAGGTCCCCACTCTATTTTTGGGAACCCCAACTCTCTAATTCCTCAAGTTATTTATTTTCCTCAAAAATATAATTTTAGTGCCACACGCTTAAAACACCCTCTTAGACCCCATAAATTTCCTTAATTAACTAAAAATAATTTCTCCCAAATGGGTATCTATTTACTTAAATAAATAAGCTAGAAACAATTTGATTTGGGATTTATCCCATTTAAAATTCACTATATGAAATTGCCAAAAATCCTATAGAATCGATCGATCGACCCTTGGCCGTCGACCGTGCTGCTTCTCCAATAATTCCATTTCGGCCATTAACAACCCACCAAGATTATTTACCACTTCTTCCACCAACAAATAACTACACCCAACCATATATACCCAGAGGAAATAGGTTCTAATCCTCCTAGAACCAAGAATCAACAACTAAATTTAATTAATTTCTAAGTTTCTCCAATTTGGTATTTTCAGGGGTTTACCCCTTAACCTTTTCGAAAAACCCGTTTTGATTCTCGAAATCCCAATCCCCAAATCATATAGTTTGTAATTACCAATTATGATATGAGATTTATGATAAAAATAAATAAAGCAAGTAAACACTTATCTGGAGGATAAAATTCGACGACCCCGAGTCGAATCCCGCGAAGTTTGGCTGGAATCTCCATTTTCTTCCTCTTTTGTCTCTTCCATTCTTCTCTTCTTCCTTTCTCTCCTTTTTCTATACTTTCTTCTTCTCTCTCGTGTCTTTTATAGGGGAGAAAAGAGTTTATCCCTTATTAAACCCAAAAATGACTCGTTTACTCAATTACGAGTCCCTACTGGTCCAAAAATTCCCGGAACTCATTTACGGCCCCCCAGATACTCTAGTCTGACTATCTCGGTGCCATTTCGAGACCAACCGCATAATCAGAATCTCCATCCGAGTTACTTGACCACAAATCACTAATTTAACCCAATACATCTCAATGCGGGTTTTCCAATTAAAATATTATCCTTTGTCGCTTTACCCAACTGCGACATGTGCTTGAAATAGTCCAACTCACTTACTTAATCCCAAAAGTGAATGTAGCATACATAAAAAATCATCTAATCCTTGAAAACTCCAAAAATTACTATTCACGATAATTTCTTAAATTCCTAAATTACACTTACTTATGAATTTTAATTATCCTCAAAAGTGCGGGGTGTTACAGAAAGATAATGCGAAAAGAAGTTAGAATATCAAGTTAAAAGAGAAACAATAACTTAAACAAGTAAGATAAACAATCCTACCATGGTCATTGAAGAAACATGCATGGGGGACTTGGGAACATATCTAACGATCCTTACATCAGGAACATTCTTATCAAGGCCAGCCTACTCACGCAAAAAAGAGGGATCATGTAAATAGTCGCTACTAGACTCAAATGAGTTATCAGAAATAATCGGACCTAGAGGAAATGGGTGGATACATGCGAAGTAGTGGGGGCAACTATATCCTGCGAAGCAGTCTCCTTCAAAATAGGTAAAACTGCCCCATATTTCTCCAACGGACGACCTTCTTCAACATCACCATGCATATCACCTCGTACATCAACCTAAAAAAAAGAAACAACAAGAGAAGTTGAAGCAAAATGGAGTTATTTACAAAAAATATATATACAGTTTGGGGAATGGAGAGCATACCTCTTCCTCTTCTATCACATCTTCTATAATTTCATAACCGTGGGGAGGCGAGGCTAGTTTGGAAGGAGAAACCATCCTCCTTACAATAACTTCATAGAAATATGGAGAGAGAAAGCAATCGCTATGACCAACCGGCCTTTCGAAGAGGAGCAAGTCAGTATCGTGAAGAAAAACTTCTTACCCCATGTTTGAGCGATGATGGGAGGATAGTATTACCATCATTTTCAGCCTTCCAAGAAGAAGGACTAGAGATCGAAGAAGGTCTTACTAAGACGGAAGTTGAATCGAATAAAGCATCTGGGCAGTTCACTCCCAAAAAATTAAAAAAGCCTACGAGTACCGTAGTTTTAACCATCAATAACATCTCTTAGCCTGACACTTCATGCGCACCAGAAAGGCGTCCTAACCTAATTAAGAAGGAATATACCAAGATTTACGCTCCCCTCTCTGAAGTTTACCAATTCCTCTTAAGGAGGAACCTTATCAAACCATTGGACCCTCGTCCATTACCAAACCCACTTCCCAAAAATTTCAAACCAAATGCCTATTGTGACTTTCACCAAACTGTCTGCCATATCAACGACCAGTGTTTTCACCTCCCAAATATGATCCAAGGCCTGATTTACCGGGGTATCATAGCCCCACCAACCAATACTAAACCAAACACTACCCATAATCCACTCCCAAATCGTACAAATGCCATCGTCCTCGAAGAAAATCCAAAATTTGATCCATCTGCCCTGATCGCACCCAGTAAATCAGCCATCATACCAATATACTCTGCTAAACCCCTTCAAGTATGCCCATACTTTCTTCGACACCCTACCAGCTTCGTCGATCAGGCACTGCCACTCCTTACCAAAGCATCAATTACTGTCCGTACCCATTCTGTAGGTAAAGATATGGAATTATCAAAAGTATTGAACCAACTCCTAGAGTTTGTGTTGAAATTACACTTCTAGATGACCATTAAGTGCCAGATATTTAGTGTGCTATTTTTAAAAGCTCAAAAATGGGCTCGGGAGTCAGATATTTAGGTGGTACCGATCGATGAAGTCAGTCTAGATGATGTCGTTTAGATTGTGGCAAACTTATCCCAACAGACCAGTGATATTTACAGTATGTTCAAACTATTTGCTGCTTTGAAACTATAGGGGCGCCCGGTCCCTAAACTTCTACATCTCCCCGCCGAATGGGAGGACTTATATAAATAATCCATTGAGGTTGTGGAGTGTATTGACTTTTCATGTAAAGACGATATCGTTGCCACCGGATGGGAGGGACAAATTCGATGATTCAGATGGAGAGAAAAGTCCTGAAAAGACTAGCCCAATAATCATCATATGTGTAATGATATCATTTGAGGAGCTACTAGAAGAAATCAACATGGTAGATGAACAACTCGAGATCGATGAGGAGACAGGGTTTCTATTTTTCCCCTCTTTTGTGAACCATATGACCAGGTCAGGGAGGAATTACCAAGTCCTAAGCTTGCAACCCTCTGCTATCAAGAAAAGAAAAAGGTGTTGAGAATCTTTGTATGCTTGAAATGACCCTCGAGGAGAGCAAGATCCTCGATCAGTTGAAGAAGACCCAAGCTAACATCACTCTGTGGGGACTCTTTATGTCGTCTCAACTGCACTAAAATGCCTTAGTCAAGCTACTCACAGGACCCAAAATTCCTCCTTCCACCATGCCATAAGAAGCAGTGAATTTGGTCGGATCCCTAATCTCTACTAGAATGCTCTCATTTTTCAAATAAGAAATCCCTAAGATTGGGACAACCACAGTTTTGCTTTCAATATCTCTGTCGAAGTTATAAGAATTACTATCCCGCTCTCTCTTGTCGATAATGGATCATCTCTTAATGTATGCCCGTTGAGGACCCTTAATTGTTTGGTACTGAATGTAAGTGACCTCGCTCCAACCTCTGTCGCAGTACGTGCTTATGATAATACTCATCGAGAAGTAATGGGATGCATAAATCTCACAATAGGGGTCGAACCTATAAATCCTATTGTGGAATTCCAAGTCATCGACATCCTAACCTATTTTAATCTATTACTTGGATGAACGTGGCTCCATAGCATCAATGGTGTGTCCTCTTCCCTTAATTGGAAACTAAAGTTCTTCGTCAATGGGCAGGTCATCACCATCTTGGGTGACCACGATAATGTCGAGAATGGAAGAACTAATAATCTAGTACTTGAGATATAATACGGGGATAATGATATGCTTATGTCAGATTTTTGAGTTGAACCACTTCTACTCCCAGAAGGGAATAATTTTAAAGATAGGGTTTGTTCGTAGTATAACCCTCATGGTAAAGTCAATGTGATCTAGATGTTCAAGAACATGCACTTCATACTCGGGCTGGGGCTAGGACGAAGACAACAGGGGATACTTCCATTATGTTAAAGAAGGCTTTTCCTCCTTGCAGTTTAGGTTATCAACCATCAACAGAAAGACTCAAAATGATCCACCAACCTCGGATAAAGAGAAGTATAGAAAGTGCCAAGACCGTCTCTAGAGATTCCTTGAATGCAAGATTCATCAGAAAAGGTGAAGATTTCCCCTTCTGTGGCTTTTTTAAACCGTGGTATGATCATGTGGATAAGAAGATGAAGCCTGCAATGGAGATCTTTTTCCAATACAACTACTCATGGGCCTAAAGTTCCCAGCATCATATGCAACCACTCATTGAAAAGACCATAGCCGATACCAGAGATTTATAGGGAAGTGACTCCGAGGATTATTTTAACTTACACACACTGGGCTGACACTCTGCATGATCCACTGAGGGGTTACATCATCAGATCTATCTTTCCTGTTCAAAGATGTAGATGCACCTCTCCTCAATTGGTATGCTATACCTGTGACACCTGCTGAGATTCAACCCAACCTAGATGTTTATCCCATTTCCCCTTCTCTTGTTGTTCCTCCTTACTATGATGTAATCGAAACCTCCTTTAATGAGGTTCTCAATGCTATTTTTCCTATTAATGAAATAAGCAAATATTTTGAGTATCTTGTTGTGCCTTACATTAATTGCCTTGCAAATGAACAATTCTTAATTGATCTTAATAAGGCTAATAATAAACAACATAATCACGTTCAAGTTAATAAACATGAAACTGTTATTATTAATCTCGGTTCTAATAGCCAATTACACAAGATTAGGATAGGGTCCACCCTTGATGATCATGAGCGCGCACAACTCAAAGAATTACTGAAGGAATTTGTGGATGTCTTCGCATGGTCTTATGACGATATGCCTGATATTAATCTCGAGATAGATCAGCACGAGATTCCTACTCTCCCAGAATGTAAATTAGTCAAACAAAAATTACGAAAGCTCCACACCAAATGGTTTCTCAATGTTAAGGAAGAAGTGGTCAAACAGTTTAATATGGGTTTCATTTGTGTGATCGAATGTCCCATATGTCTAGCCAATATCATACCCGTGCTAAAATCATGAGGGAAATTTCGCATGTGCATTGACTACCGAGACTTAAACAAGGCCTCTCCGAAAGATGAATACCCGTTACCTAATATCGACATGATTGTGGACAACACAACTAGTCATGATCTCAAGTCATTCATTAATGGGTTTGCCAAATTAATCATATCATGATGCACCAGGATCTTTTGCTACACTGTTATGCCATTTGGTTTAAAAAATACAGGGGCTACCTACCAGAGGGCTGCCACAACCATCTTTCATGATCTGATACACAAAGAAATCAAGGTCTATATGGATGATATGATTATCAAGTCTAAGACTAAGGAAGGTCATGTTACCGCTCTCCGAAAATTCTTCGAGCGACTGCACCAATATCAGATGCGACTTAGCCCATAAAAATATGTCTTTGGTATTACCAAAGGAAAGCTCTTGGGATTCATGGTTAGTGATAAAGGGATAGAAGCAGATCCTGCCAAGCTGAAAGTCATGCTCAAAATTCCACCACTCCTAATAGAAAAGGAAATCCGAGTATTCCTTGGGAAATTATAGTATATGAGTCGGTTCATCAGTCAGTTGACTTTTATTTGTGAGCCCATCTTCAAACTCCTCTGAAAGAATTCAACCAAAGTCTGGAATAAAGCCTGCCAAGAAGCCTTTGACCGAATCTAGCAATACCTGACCTAACTTCTGGTACTGATGCCACCGTAGCCTGGTCTTCCCATATTTCTATACCTAATCGTGATGGATATCGTAGCTGGAGCTTTATTAGCCCAATACCTTAAAGAATCCCGCAAAGAGAGAGCCATCTCTGACTACCTCACTGACTACCCTATAGAAGGAAACCAATGTCAGGATTTTTGAGTTTCTAGATGAGAATATCATTTATACCTCCTAATAAGACCTTCGATGACAAATGTTCTTTGACGCCGTCGCTAACAAGAAAGGGTATGGCATTGGGATACTCATAATTTCCCCTGATGACTCTCACACTCCTATTGCCATCAAGTTGGATTTTCCCTGCACCAATAAAATGACTGAATACGAAGTGTCCACAGTAGGCCTCAAAGTTGCTCTCAAGATAGGAATTCGATACATAGATGTCTATGGGGATTCAACCCTTATCATCGGTTAAGTACTCAGGAGATGGAAAGTTAAGGACAAGAAACTCTTACCCTTCCATGCCTCTCTAGAAGATCTATCCTCCCAATTTTAAGAAATCACCCTCCACTACCTGCCCCGATCAAAGAACAACCTAGTCAATGCTCTTACTACCTTAGCCTCTATGATTGATATGCCCAAAGGAATAACCATGGCCCCGTCTTAGTCCAAAAGCAAGATAAACCAACCCATATTTACTACATTAAGCTCATCACAGAAGAAGATCCCAACATAGTCGACTACTGGTACTATGATATTTGGCACCTCCTCAAAATAAAGATCGAGCAACCCTTCGTAAACTGGTTGCCGAGTACATTGTCTGCGATAAATCACTATTCAAGCAAAACTTCGATGGCACCCATTTTCACTACATCGAAGGGGTTGATATTGAAGAAATGATGCAGAAAATCCATAGTGAGGAGTGCGAACCCCACATAAATAGCCATATGCTCGCTAAGAAAATCATCTGACAGGGTTACTACTAGACTACCATGGTTAGGTATTGCACCGCATACGTTCAGAGATGTCTTAAATGCCATCAGTTTTTTAACCTCCAGCACTTGCCTCAATGAGAATTATACAACATAACCTCTCCTTAGCCGTTCTCCACATGGGCATCGACATCATAGGGAGGGTTACACCCAAATCCTCCAATAGGCATGAGTTCATCCTGGTTGCCATTGACCACTTCACTAAATGGGTCAAAGTCGAGTCATAAGCAGTTCTAAATGCCAAAAAGGTGCCCAAGTTCATCAAGAAAAATATCATCTACTGATATGGGGTTTTGTACGAGTTGGTATGAAACAACGGGTTACATGTTGAGGCAAAAGTCACAGCAGTGGTCGACGAGTATGGGATTCAGAGACACAAATCTTCTCCCTACTGACCTAAAACCAACAGAGTAGTCGAAGCCGCTAATAAGAATCTCAAATCCATTATTAGCAAGATGATCAAAAATTTCTAAGATTGGGCCGACTGGATCCCTTACTCCCTCTGAGTCTACCACACTTCAATTCGAACCTCTACTGGGGCTACCCCATACTTTCTAGTTTACGGCATGGAAACAATCCTACCCATGGATCTATAAATACTTTTGCTGCACGTCATGCTTGAAAGCAAGGTCAGCGAGGAAGAGTGGCATCAAATCCGTCTTGACGAGCTGTCACTATTGGATGAAAGGAGTCTAAAAGATCTAGATCATATACAAGGGTACCATCGTCGGATAACATGATCATTCAATAAGAGAGTCAGGGATCGTGGTGCCCGATAAGGGGACTTAGCCCTTAAAGAAATTGTAGAGCCCATCTGGGACCCCAGAGGGAAATTTAAGCCCAATTGGAGCGGCCCCTACATTGTGAAGAAGATCTTATCAGGCGGCACCGCTATGCTCATCGACCTTGATGGAGAAGAGATGGCTTGTCCAATCAACCTAAACTGTCTCAAGAAATTCCACTCATAGTTTGAAATCTCGGCGCGCTACGACTCTTCTCATATCCCTTCTATTCTGAAAAAAATCTCCATTTCCCTCTACTTAGAACTGCGTGGGGCCTGATCCTATAAAAATATTTTCACTTTCAAAAAATTTTCAAAACCCTCAGAGGTACGTAGGCATCTCATCCGCTTTATATGAGCACGACCCCCTTCTTTTTTATAAAATACTATTCTTTTCTTATCCCCAAGAATGACAGTTCATTTTAACATATTCATGAACAAAAGTATTATTTATGCCTTAACGATTGATATAGATAATTTAAATGCAAAAACTCATCAAGAGGCACAATTAGATGATCAAAAACTTTTATATTCCATTATTTGAAAATTCCAGTACAATTACATCAGTATAAGGAGTCCAACGACTTACCTTGCTAGTCTACTCCTACCTTCCTAAAAAGTAAATAATAATAAGCCCCGCTACACCTAAAACTTCCCTTCTAAATTTATTCCCACAACCAGAATAACCAGAAACACATTTGTGGTGACAAAATCTCAACACAAATAATTAATGAAGGAAAACACGCACCGTGATAATAAGAACATCAATATTCACAATCACAATCACAATCACACAACATAAGAATATACGTGGTTAGACAAATTGCCTACATCCACGGAGAGGTCTACTGTTGTATTTAAGTAACTCTCAAGAATTTTTTTCATGCCCCTATGCCTCGGGACAGGGGTACAATATATACTCAGCTAAAAGAGAGAGAGAGTGTTGGTAGCCAACATGTTAACTAAGTATCCCATGAATATCTCATATGAGATTTTTGGGGATGGACTTAGTCATATCCTTTTATCTTAATCGTTATTCAAAATACACAAGTTGGGTTGGGTGACTTTTATTTTCTATTTAGGCTTGGTCGGCTATTTTTATGGGCTTGTTCAACAAAAGGGGGTACCCACAATTGCCCCTAAAAATTTTTAGGACCACCAGTGGGCTCACAAATTTTAAATGTCATCTTCGGTCTTGCTTTAATGGCATTCTTGTTATTTTCAGAATAGATAGGGGCGTGGTTCGCCATTTTATAATAAGTTTAGGCGATGTTGATGTAAAAAATTAGATCACTCTAATAATTCAATCACAGATAAATAAATGAGACAAAGAATTTTAAAGTGGTTCAGCCTTATAAGAATGGCCTACGTCCACTGTTGCTTTATTGCTTTGTGTTTGGGAATTCTAGATTATAAATTCTATCAAGAAATTCCGTTCTGGATTCAGCGTCCAGATCCAGATCCCTTTACAATGAGGATTTTACAATGTATTTATAGCCCTGAGGCTGTAATGTGAAAGGGTAGTACATTAAATGATATACATATGAAAGGATAATACATTTAATGCCCTCTTTGCGTGTGCGTCCAAATGATAAGCATTTAATGAGCAGTTAAACTGTTGGTATCCTACTTCGAGGTGCAGCTCATACCGCCTGAGTTGCTCGGACCGCCTAAGCTTCTCGATACTCAATAGTTCCTCGGAGCTTGTGAGTTCCTCAGGGAACTAGTCTTCATCGTTGTAGTTTTGTTTCTCGGAGCGCGTGGGTTCCTCGAAAGTGTTTGTTGTTGCCATGTAGATAGCCACGTGTCTTCATATGATTGGTCCATGTTAGCAGATTAAATTTGGTATCAAAAGAAGCCCCCAATGTTTCATAGTTCGAAATTTGAGGAGTATGGAACATTCTTTCTCGGAATATGGTAGCTTTAAATAGTCGTCCTGATTTTTAGGAGCGTTTCCCTTGTATTTATTTCTCCTTCCCACTTCGTAGAATCATGATTTTTTGGATTTTTCTGCGTGCTTTGATTCCCGCATCACTTTTCGTCTTTTTAGCCGCTGTTGTCCGCTTTGATTCCCGCGTTACTTTTCCTCTTTTTAGCCGCTGTTGTCCGCTTTGATTCCCGCGCTACTTTTCATCTTTTTAGCCGCCGGTAACGTAATCATCCTTTTTTTGTAATCATTACTTCACCATTTCCCAAGGCAAGGTATTTAAACTTCACAGACGCTCCCATCGTCTTCTACCTTTCAAATTTTTATCTTCGAGTTTTACGTCGTCTCTTCCTACTCTCTTGTGCGTTCATCTTTTCCGTCGTTCGTTGTCAACAGCTCTACTATTTTTCTGTAAGATCTTCTTCTTTCTTCTTCATTTCTTTTATTCATCATCATGGTTTACTCTATTGAGTCTCTTGAAAAGTTTCGCTCTGATTTTTCCATTCCCTCTTGGGTTGTCTTGGAAGAGCTTTCTGAGCCTTCTGATTATTTCAATTTGGCTGAGGGACATTGGTTCCCCAACCTTTTTATTGCTGAGTGTGGATTTTTTTTCCACCAAATCCTTTGTGTCTGGAATTCTGTCATTATTTTGACGTCGTTCCTGCGAGAACAACCCCCAACACCTGGAGAATAGTTAATGGGGTGCATAAATTAAATCAAGTCCATAGAACTCGCATAGGAATTTCAGAAATCATGTACTGCTATAGATGGGCAGTTAATGATAATATTTTTTACTTAAAAACTAGATTTTTAAATAGCGCCTTAGTAGTCAATCTCCCTGATGCCAATAGAGATTATTTTGAACACGGGGTTGTCATAAAAAATTGGCAACACCCTCCATTAGCTGGAGATGAGGTTTATCAGGGTCCCAGATGCCCTCCTTATGGCAATGGGATAGGCTATTTTTATTTTATTTTATTTATTTTGAAATCATGTTTCTTTTGTGTTAGATAAAATGTGGTACTGATAATAATGTTTATTTATTTGCAGTTGATAACAAAAGAAAGTGCCCAAAGGAAGCAGATGTTAATGTAAGACATCTGAAACTTATCTAGAGTCTGCATCAGAGTGTTGCTGACGAGCACATTAGGTCGACTTCGTATCTGCTCCAGTACAAGAGTTACACCACTTCTTTCACTGCTCGTCCAGTGATAAGTGAGTCAGAGCCAGTACCAGCTTCCACCAGCTCATCGCCTGAATCCCATATTCCTTTAAGTGAAAGGATGAAGAAGAGAAGACCTCCTGCCCTGTTTGAGAAAACTGCCTCCGACTTTGGGGAGGTAAAAAGGAGTAGAATTGATGTCCTAAGGGAGGGGACAAAGAAGACTGATGCAGCTCCTCCAGCTGCTCCTGTTAAAGTTATTGAGAAGCCCGCAGTGGCTCCGAACAGGTCTACTGCTCCTGGAGAGGTGATTGTGATATCACCGACCAAGGATTCTTCCTTGGTTGAATCGGTACCTGTTCCCCCGAGGAGGCTGAAGAAGAGCTCCTCTGTCAATTTGGCTGATACCATTCCTCAGCCCCCAATTACTGGAACTGGGGTTCCAACTTTTGTTCCCCCGAGCTCTGCCATGAGCTCGGTAAAGTCCTTGATCATTCCCGAGGTACAAGGTACTGAAGAGAATCTTACTCGGGACATGGTCACCTCACTAGCTGCTCGTCACCTTGCTTCTGTAAGTCTCTTTAATTTGAATTTTTCATATTTCCTTTGTCATTTCTATTTCTAACTTGCTTTCTTCTTCTGTTCACAGTTGACGAGCTGCTTCAATATAATCCTGAATAAGGATGAAGCGATTAAGGCTTCTTACTCCTCGTCCAGTGTGGAGGGAGCTCTGGAAGAAGCTACCAAGTCTTTGGCAGATTCTCGCCAGAAATATGCTGATGACAAAGCTGTCTGGGAGAAGAAGCTTGCCTCCACCGAGCAGGATAAAGCTCGAGCTATTGAAGCCTCCAAAGGGTTGGAGAAGAAAAATAATGCTTTGGAGAAGGCAAATAAAGAGCTCGCAGAGAAGCTCAAAACTGCTGGAGAGCTTGAAGATAAGCTCAGGGTTGCTGAGGAAAGGTTGGGCCAGCTTCAAGAAGTAGGTCAGAAAAAGGAGGAAGCAGAAAATAAATTGAAGGCTGCTGAGAACCTGCTGTCTGAGAAACTTTCCTCGGAGAGGCTGAAGAGGAAAGCTGTTGTGAATAAGTCCTTCAGCTCTGGCTGGGACAAGGGGTGGAATAAGGGGTTGGCTGCCATGGTGTCGCAAGTAGACTATGGCAACCTCAAATACTTTAGGGATGGATGGGTTGCTGCCCTTCAGGAAATGAAGGTCGACGAGTCTTCCGAGCTCTTCCAGAGACATATCCCTGGTCCCACCCCGACTCCATAAGAATTAGAAGAGGACGAAGCTACCTCTGAAGAGTCTTTGATGGTGATGGGAGATCGTGCCCTAACCATCCAGCCTGTTGCCGAGGAAAATCAACACATCATTTCTTCATCCGAGCAACTGCCTACTCTACCCGAGCAGCTATCTCTTCCATCCGAGCAACCTACCTCTTCATCCCAGCCTCCTGAGAAAGTTTTAGGAGATAAGGAAAAGGTTTAGTGTTGTTCGGGTTTATCTTTATTTTGTTTCTCTTTATCAAATGTAACTCAGAAGATGTAACTCTGAATTATGATCTAATAAAATTTGAACTTTTTTGCATATTGTTGTCTATCTTTCATTCATACTCTGCTTATTCTTCTTATTGATGATTGCTCTTCTTTCTCTGTTAGTTTCTGGCCAGGATGGAACTGATATCTGCCCATGACACAAAGTTGCTGCAACAATGCAATGAGTACTTTAAGGTTGGTCACACAGACCTGAGTGCTGCACAGGTTGCCGACATCCTTGGTCATGATGCTTCAGAACAGGAAGTGGAAGCATATCAGTATCTGAAGTGTCTGCTTGATCGGGCTGTAGCCAATAACATTGCCTATTATGAGATGATCGAGGATCTTCAAAGCACCCTCGAGGACCTTCAGTTTCAATACAAAGAATCCACTACTTTGTTGCATGAGGGGTACGAGAAGAAGTACCAGCAGATCATTGCCGATAAGGGCTACGATAAGCTCTTTGCTGCGTACGATGTAAGGGAGAGAACCTTGAGAGGTGAAGTCGAAGAATGTAGACAGATTGCTGAGTTGCTGGAAAAGGAAAATAACAACCTGCAGAAGGAGCTGTCACAATTTAAATCTGCAGCTTCCACTTCTAGTGCCTTGATCCCAGTGACCGATGAGGGATTTTCGTTCTTAGAGGTTGAGAACGTCAAGTTGAGGGAAGAGTTGGAGACTTTGAGGAGCTCTGGCACCTCTACATCTTCTCGCGGTCGAGCAAGATCTCCTCGGGGACGAGCAAGAGCAGCTCGGGTTCTTGTCGAGGAACAGAGGACTCAGTCTTCCTTAGAGAACCAGGCTTTCCAACTAATGGCGAAGAACCAAGCGTTGTCTGATATGTCGAAGAAGATTAGGGACCTAGAAAAATAGCTCTCTGCGCAGAAGTCAATCTTGGAGAATAAGGAGCTTTTCATCAAGAATCTCCACGAGCAGCTAGAAAGGCTAACATATCAATTCCATAAACAACCCAGGGAGTTTTGGATGGCTGGATACAACGAAGCACTAT
Source organism: Sambucus nigra (assembly GCA_949130495.1). Classification (NCBI taxonomy): domain Eukaryota; kingdom Viridiplantae; phylum Streptophyta; class Magnoliopsida; order Dipsacales; family Adoxaceae; genus Sambucus; species Sambucus nigra. Next base: position 26,756,780 of record OX422220.1, read on the forward strand.
TCCACTTGAACGATCGTATCCAGAATGCCAACAATGAGGGCTACAAGCAAGGCTGGCTGAATGCCTTAGGTGTGTTGAAGCTCGAGCAAGGTCATTATCTGTGGGACTATCATAATCCCGGGTTGCTTGACTTGCCTGTGCCACCATACAATTTGGACATGGATTGGATCCCTGCTCGGGCCATTCCTCGGAGCTTAATTTCAAAGTATCTCGGTGACTATAATTTACATTATCAAATCGAGGTATCTCGTCCCGAGCATCTCTTAGATCGACCATCCGTGATGAATGTCAGGATGTTGAAGGATCTCAACTTTATCAATTCTCCTCTGTCTTTAAATGATCCGCCTGCTGGCGAGGAACCTGTGTCAAAAGCAGAGGGGAAGAAACCAGTAGAATTGGAATTTTTGATGTAATAGTTAGTATACATGTCAATGTAACTGTAATTTCATTATCAATGTAATTTATTTCGAATTCAATGAAAGACTTTCATTTTTATTTGCAAATCTTGATTGCTATTGTCTTGTATTTATCAAACACTTTATATTTATGCATATCTGTTAAAAAGATAATAATATTGTGTTGTTTGTCGACCAACTCAGTAATAATTAAAAAGTCATAAATATCAATACTGTTGCTCGATCACTTAATAATAAAGTAATGAGTATAAAAATGTTGTTTAAAATGTTTCTAACCAACCAAGGTTGTTAGACTCTCCATGTCGACCAACTACAGTTAGTGGGTTTTTATCCGCGACCAACTATAGTTAGTCTTTTTGAAATAATTTTACCCATAAAATGTTTTCGACCAACCAAGATCGGTAAATTTTGCTTGTCGATTAACTACAGATGGTGGGTTTTTATCTCCAACCAACCGTAGTTTGTAGACTTTTCTCTTAAATGTTTCCGACCAACCAAGGTCAGTAAATTTTCTTCGTCGACCAACTACAGTTGGTGGGTTTTTATCCCCGACCATCCATAGTTAGCAACTTTTGCACTTTCTGGAATAATCTTACCTCCCGACCAACATAAGTTGGCATTTGCGAGAATATTTCGTTTCCTAGCCAAACAGGTTGGCATTTTTAGGAATATTTCATTTCCTAGCCAAACAGTTTGGCATTTTTAGGAATATTTTGTTTCCTAGCCAAACAGGTTGGCATTTTTAGGAATATTTTATATCCTAACCAACCCAAGTTGGCATTTTTAGGAATATTTTGTTTCCTAACCAACCAAGGTTGGCATTTTTAGGAATATTTTGTTTTCTAACCAACCGAGGTTGGCATTTTTAGGAATATTTTGTTTCCTAACCATCCGAAGCTGGCATTTTTAGGAATATTTTGCTGCTGAGCAGTCTGAGCTTTGCCGAGTTTTGCTGAGTAGTGTGTAGCACTAGTATTCCCCGAAAAATTCTCAATAAAAGGAGAGACTTTAGCAGAATATCTTCATTTTATTCATATTGATGGAACTGTGTTACATATACATCACTGATAATACTTGCGTAGGTGCTCTGCCTTCCATGCATTCTTGAACTCTTCCCCTTCTAGAGTTGCTATTTGATAAGTTCCTGGTCGAACAACTTCTGTAACTCGGTATGGTCCATGCCAGTTTGCTTCCAGCTTATTGTGCTTTTGAATTACTTTCTTCAGCACATAGTCTCCCTCTTTCAGGTTGCACTTCTTCACCCTTTTGTTGTAGAACAGAGCTGTTCGCTGTTGGTAAGCAGCATTTCTAATGGCTGCTTCTTCTCTAACTTCCTCGAACATGTCTAAATCCAGTCTTCTCATTAAGTTGTTGACAGGGGAATTGAAATTCAGTACCCTGTGTTTTGGAAGGCCCAACTCGGCAGGTATGACAGCTTCACTTCCAAACGCCAGTATGTATGTTGATTCTCCAGTTGCTACTCGGGGAGTAGTTCGGTAAGCCCAAAGTACTGATTGTAACTTGTTGATCCAGTTCGCTTTTGCATCATCCAATCTTTTCTTCAAGCCATTTAGCAGTGTCCTGTTTATCACTTCAATTTGTCCATTGCTTTGAGGATGGCCTGGTGCTGAGTGGACCTTCAAAATATTTGATTGATGACAATAGGTGGCAAACTCCTCGTTATCAAATTGTGATCCATGGTCTGTAATGAAGGCATGAGGTAGACCATATCGACAAATGATATTCTTCCAAACAAATTGGTACACCTTCTCGTACGTCACGTCAATGAGTGGCTCAGCTTCTACCCATTTAGTAAAATAATCCACTGCGACGACGAGGTACTTGAACCTTCCTCGGGTCGTTGGCAGTGGCCCAACCAAGTCAATTCCCCACATGGCAAATGACCAAGGGGAAGTTATGGGCGTCAACAATGCTTGTGGAGTTCTTCGGATGGAGGAAAAGCGCTGGCACTTGTCGCACTTCTTGGCGTAGGCTATACAATCAGTCCTCATCGTCGGCCAGTAGTATCCTTGCGTCATTACCCTTTGTAAAAGCGTCCGACCTGCTACATGTGCTCCACAAGACCCTTCGTGGATCTCTTCAATTAATTCCTTCACCTCGGAGGGGTGTACACATCTCTGCAAACCTACCATAATTCCTCGTCTATATAAAACACCATTAGTTAATACATACCGAGCAACTTTAAACTTTAATTTTTTGGCAGCGATCTTGTCAATTGGCAATTCTCCCTTCTCGATATACGCCCTGATGGAATCCATCCAAGATGGTCCCAAATCAAGGGTGATAAAGTTCATCATCAGATCTTCATCTATGCTCCGACCAGCTAACACTTCAATTGGGATTGTTCGTCGTAGCTCGGTGCGAGTAGCTGATGCTAGTCGAGCTAGGGCGTCTGCTCTCGCATTCTCCATTCTTGGTATTCTGACCAGCTGAATAGAGGTAAATTCTGACACCAGCTCCTTTGCCTTTGCATGATATCTAATCATCAATTCTCCTCTAACTGCATATATTCCCATCATTTGGTTTATGATCAATTGAGAATCACTGAAAACAATGACCTGTTGCGCCTCCATAATTTTTGCTAAACCAAGTCCTGCAATCATGGCCTCATACTCAGCCTCATTGTTGGAAGCTTTGAATTGGAAACACAAGGCGTATTCCATATCGACCTCATCTGGAGTGCTCAAAAGTATCCCCACGTCGCATCCTGTAGTGCAAGATGAGCCATCTACATATAATCTCCATGTAGGTAACTCGTCTTCAAATTTCTGATCAGTTAGAGTTCCTCGGTGAAATATTTGTTGCTTTATTTCCTCCTCAGATTCTTCTTGCTCTTCGTCGATCATTTTTTCTTGCCCATTTACCAACCGGAGTTGGTCTGAGCCCGAAGTCAATGATCTTGTAACATCCACTTGCCCTTTTACCAACCAAAGTTGGTCTGAGCCAGTGTCTGTTGATCCTGTAACATCCACTTACCCTTTTACCAACCGGAGTTGGTCTGAGCCAGTGTCTGTTGATCCTGTAACATCCACAGGTTGATCAGTGAGCAACTTTTGTTCCTCGGAGCTATCAGGATAGGTGAACTCCGCTATAAAATCTGCTACAGCCTGCCCTTTAAGCGATGATCTGGGTTCATAGACTATATCATATTCATCGAGCTCTATTGCCCAGTACATCAATCTTCCTGATTTTTCTGGCTTATGCAGGGCTTGCCTCAATGGCATATCAGTATATACTACTATGGTATGAGCCTGGAAATATGGCCTCATTCTCCTACTCGCCTCAATCAGTGCCAGTGCCAATTTCTCCAGCCTTGGATATCTGATCTCTGCTCCTCGAAAGGCCTTACTTGTGTAGTAAATTGGCTTTTGTACTCCATTCTCCACTCTGATCAACGCCGAGCTAACTGCATTCTCGGACACTGCAAGGTATAAGTATAATTTTTCTCCCATCACTGGCCTGGACAACAATGGGGGTGCTCCCAAGTATCTCTTCAAGTCTTAAAAAGCCTTCTCGCATTCATCAATCCACTCAAAAGTCTTTCTGAGTGTCTTGAAGAATGGGAGACATCTATCAGTTGCTCGTGACACAAATCTGTTAAGTGCCGCTACTCGTCCTGTGAGACTCTGTACTTCCTTCTTCGTCATTGGAGATCGCAGCCCTATTAGAGCTTTGATCTTTTCAGGATTTGCTTCAATGCCTCGTTGATTGACAATGTACCCGAGAAACATGCCTTCTCGTACTCCAAAGATGCACTTCGTCGGGTTTAGCTTCATTTGATTTTTATCTAGTTGATCAAAAGTCTGACTTAAGTCAACTAGATGATTGGCAGCTTTCTTGCTTTTCGTCAGCATATCGTCAACATAGACTTCCATGTTGTCACTGATTTGTTCAGCAAATACCTTGCTCATCAGCCTCTGATATGTCGCACCTGCATTTTTCAAACCAAAAGGCATAACATTATAACAATAAGTTCCCCGAGGGGTAATAAAAGAAGTACTCTCCCTGTCTTCAGGTTTCATTTTAATTTGATTATAACCAGAATAAGCATCCATGAAGCTCAGCAATTCGTGTCCCGAGGTAGCATCCACCAGTTGATCAATTCGGGGCAATGGAAAATGATCCTTTGGTCATGCTTTGTTGAGGTCGGTGAAGTCCACACACATCCTCCACTTGTTGTTCTTCTTCTTTACCATTACCACATTGGCTAACTAATCTGGATATTTAACATCTTTAATGAAACAAGCTTTCTGGAGCTTCTCGACTTCCTCTTGTATAGCTTGATTCTTCTCGGGACTGAATACTCTTCTTCTCTGCTTCACAGGCTTGATTTCCTTATTCACATTGAGCTCGTGACATAAGAAGTTTGGGTCTATCCCAGGCATATCTTCATGACTCCACGCAAAAGTTTGTCTTCTGCTTCTAAGGAAAATTATTAAAAACCTGTTTTAATGAGGCTTCCAATGACGAACCTATTTGAGTAGTTCGCTCAGGGTGCTCGTCCTCCAGAATGATGTTTTCAGTAGCTTCCACCACTTGACCCTTCACGAGTTGCGACTCATCTCAAGGATCCAATGTTTCAATTTCTGCACCTTCATCCACTTGATAGGTAGTAGTCTTTTTCTTTAATTCTTCCAATTCTTCTTGCTCGGCGGATGAATAATAGCATTCCCGAGCTACTTTCTGATCACCTTTCACAATTCCTACTCCAAAGTTTGTTGGAAATTTTAGGCACTGATGCACTATAGATGGTACAACCTCGAACTTCTTCAATCCTACTCTTCCCATGATGATATTGTACAATAACTGGACATTCTTATCCATCACGAAGAAACGTATTCTTTCTGTCCGACAAGCAGGCTACGTACCAATGAATATATCCAACTTGATCGTCCCAAGTGGAAATACTTTCTCGCTAGCAAAACCAATGAGGGGTCTGTGGTAAGGCTCCAGTTGAGATAGCTTTAGATTTAAACTATCAAAGCACGAGTAAAACATGATGTCTGCCGAGCTACCATTGTCGACCAGTACTCTTGAAATCATGACTTCCTTCATTCTCATTTTGATCACCAGCGGGTCATCATGAGGATATAAAACACCTGCAAGGTCATTTTTTGAAAAACCGATAACTAATTTCTCCTTATTCACCTTGCTCGGGCGTTCTTCCTCAGCTAGATTTATTTACTGAATGTACGAGCAAGATTGAGCCTCACCGCGGTAAGCTTTTCTTTTTGCAGTAAGGTCTCCTCCTCCTGCATCTCCTCCTGTAATAACATTATAATCAAATGACCCAAAGCGTATTGAAAATACCTCTCATTCTGGCTGCCTTGGTTTCTTGGGAAGATCAGGGTCATCCTCTGGATCAACTTCATGGTTTCTCTTCTTGTTCTCCTCTGCTCGACGAGGAGATCTAGACCTCTCTCTAGTTCGGTCGCTGTTTCTTCTTTCGCCTCCCCGATCAACATACTTTGCTAGCTTTCCTCGTCGGATGAGTGTTTCAATTTCATTCTGAAGAGCTATGCAATTTTTGGTCATATGGCCATGATCCTTGTGGAACTCGCAATATTTTTCCCTATTCCTCGTGTCAGGGTCTGCCTTCATTTTCTTTGGCCAGTTTAACTCCTCGCTGTTCTTAATTTCTTCCAGGACGTGGTTGATATTTACCTTCATAGGTGTGTAATTATCAAATTTCCTCAAGACCTCCCATGACGACCTATTTTTGGATTGTTTGTCACCACCATTGTTCTTATGTTCTTTCTTCTTAGCTTTATCACCTTCCACCTTAGTTTCTTTATCGTCCATATTCTTCTTCGCAGACATAGCCTCCTCGGCATTCATAATCTTGGACGCTTTTCCCATCAGGTCCGACATGGTTCGAGGTGGATCTTTGGCCAAAGTGTAGTACAACTTGTTTGGCAGTAGTCCACTCATCAAAGCAGTAATCGCTGTCTTCTCCTCATAATCAATGACTTCGAGTTTCTCGTTATTAAAATGAGTTATATAATCTCTGGTACTCTCAGCAGCTTTTTGTCTAACACTTAACAAATGATCTACTCGTTTCACTGGATTTGCTCCAAAGTAAAAATTCCCAATGAATAGCTCGGCCAGTTGAAGAAAAGTTGAAATCTTACCCCGAGGAAGACTATTATACCATATTTGAGCAGATCCGGTAAGTGTTCCCGAGAATGCTCTGCATCTCATCTCATCTGGGACAGCATAGATGTCGGTTGCAGCTTGGTATTGTTCTATATGAAGGACAGGGTCAGTCTTTCCATCATACTTGGGAGTCACAACAGGTGCTTTGAACTTTGATGGTGTTGGAAAATAAAAAATGTCCTGGACAAAAGGTGTTCCTCGAACAAAGGTTCATTGTAGAGGATTCTTGGACTTAGCCATTTCCCCTAATCTATCCTCCAGCCTCTGAATAGATCCTTTCCATGCATCATTTCCTTCCTCGAGCCTATTGGTTCAAGCAACTGATCACGTTGAAGTAGCTTCCTGGGATTTATCTTGACGAGCAGCTGGTCGCGACTGGGCAGATCCTTCCCTTAAATCTGATGGTCGTCGAAAGCTCCTCGCCGCTGCATTAAGAGGACTTTTATTCCTCCTAGGGCCTAATCGGTCGAAAGGAGAAACCCTACTTAATCTTTCCAATGCGCTGGTCCTTTCTGGGGAGAGGGTGACACGTTATTCAGTATCCGCGGCTCGCACCGATGAAGTTCGCCCAGGTTGATAAGAGAAATCATCAGATTCCTCATTGCGATGTGAGTTAGTACGCCTAGTACGCGAAGAACGCGCACGGGTATTTCTTTGAATTCTTCATGGTCCGAAATGGGCTGATGCACCGCCATGGAGGGTTTGGATGAGTTGTCGCATTGTTTCTTGCATGACGGTCTAGCCCTGAGCCAAATTTGCCATTATTCCAGTCAGATCTAGAATAATTGGTGGAGCAGATGGATTTGGAGGGCTTCCAGCATTTCGATTGCTGGATTCAGGAATATTCTGCTATTGGTAAGAAATTATTTTTGAAGAAAAACGATATTATCAATCGTTTCTCACAGACGGCGCCAATCTGTTGATGTAAAAAATTAGATCACTCTAATAATTCAATCACAGATAAATAAATGAGACAAAGAATTTTAAAGTGGTTTAACCTTATAAGAATGGCCTACGTCCACTGTTGCTTTATTGCTGAGTGTTTGGGAATTCTAGATTATAAATTCTATCAAGAAATTCCGTTCTGGATTCAGCGTCCAGATCCAGATCCCTTTACAATGAGGATTGTACAATGTATTTATAGCCCTGAGGCTGTAATGTGAAAGGGTAATACATTAAATGATATACATATGAAAGGGTAATACATTTAATTCCCTCTTTGCGTGTGCGTCCAAATGATAAGCATTTAATGAGCAGTTAAACTGTTGGTATCCTGCTTCGAGGTGCAGCTCGAACCGCCTGAGTTGCTCGGACTGCCTAAGCTTCTCGGTATTCAATAGTTCCTCGAAGAGGCATTGTTCCTCGGAGCTTGTGAGTTCCTCGGGGAACTAGTCTTCATCGTTGTAGTCTTGTTCCTCAGAGCGCGTGGGTTCCTCGAAAGTGTTTGTTGTTGCCATGTAAATAGCCATGTGTCTTCATATGATTGGTTCATGTCAGCAGATTAAATTTGATATCAACAGGTGACATATCTTCTTCGATTCCTGTGCACTATTATTGGAGGGTTTAAACCAAGGTTCTGGACAATTCACTTCATCACTTTAACTTCTCACTTCCAAACCTTCATTTTCTCTCAAGCTCCCTCTTACTTTCAAACTTGTTCTTCGTCGTTTGAAAGCTATTTTCTGCTTCTCATCCTCATTCACCCGTGATTTTTCATCGTTCCAAGCTTCATTCGCTATCTTATAAGTTCTCAGTCCTTCCTTTTTTTGTATTTCCTTTCGTCATTTTTCTTTCTACTATAATTAGGGTTTGTTTATAGCTAGGATATACAACAAATATCTGGTAGAATTTTGAAAATGCTATAATATTCCTGACTGGGTGGATGTTGAGTGTGCCCTTGTCCCTCATAATGTTCGATATATTAAGGACGACCACTAGATTCACGTTCTTTTGTTGTCTCAAGGGGGTTTAACTTTCCTTGTAAATCACCTATTCTTACACTTCTTTAAGTACTTCGATATAGTCCCAGCCCAGTGTTCTCCAAACGTTTGGAAAATTATAAATGGGGTCCATAGAATAAACCAACTCTATGGCACTAATTTAGGTTTAGTTGAAATCTACTTTTGTTATGCCTTTTCTTGTACCAGCTCTGGTCTTGTCTATTTGAAAGCGAGGAATTCAGACAGGGTGTTGGTAGTGAACCTACCTGATTCTCATAACGACTACTGGTCTAGAGGGATTTATTGCTAGGAACTGGAAATTCCCTCTTTAAGTAGGGGGATCAAGATACAGGGGACGTCGAATTTCTACTTATGGGGAGGAATACATAGTTTATTTTTTTAATCTTGTTGCTTTTTTATTGTTGCTTTAATGTGTCCTTCCTCTAATATTTTCTTTTCTTTTTCAACGAAGTCCAAGAATCAAGAGCCTGCTCTCCATGAGATTCGTGCTGTTGAATTAATCAAAGCCTGGAAAATAAGGGACTTAATCGTAAAATATGAGCACCCCAAGCCAGCTGCCTTTTTATTGGAGTTCAAGAATACTACCTCCAGCTTTATCTCCTGTCTAATAGAATCCATCCCTCATCTTGATATCGTAGAGGAAGAAGAAGAGGAAAAAGGTGCTCTCTAACCTATCGAGCTAGACGATAAAGAGGAGAGTAGCTCAGAGTCTGGTGTTACTGTAGGTGACAGATGTGGTAGTGATGAGGTAAGATCTAATGAGGAGGGATCTAGTAAGAAGGAATTCGATGGAGAGAGGTCTAGCGAAGAGGGCTCTAGTTTATGAGGTTCTAGGTCAGAGAGCTCTAGAGAGGAGGACATGGCTCCTCCCAGAAGAAAAAACTTGATCCCAGATAATGATGTCCTATTATCCAACATGTTGAAGATTCAGAAGACAAGGTCTGGCGACACCACTAGTGGTTCCTAGACAACAAATCATGAGAAAGAGCTAGAGTGGAAGAAGAGAAAAGAAGAGAAAAAAGAGCGAGAAAAAAAAGGAGGAGAAGATGACGAGAGAAGAGGAGAAGAATAAGTAAGAAGAAAGGAAGAGAGGAGAAGAAAGAATAAAGAAAACATAAGCTTCCCTTGTGCCTGTGGATGTCCTTGCTGAGGGGTCCTCTGTGGCTCTAGCCCCTTAGCTTGCTCTGATGATACTCGAGAGAGCAGTGCTGACGGCGGAATATGGACGTTTTTCGAAGATGGGTCCAGACCTGTTAGCCTTGAAGGCAGATTAGGGTCTTGCTTTGGTAAGGCTATTTCCTCTCTTTTCTATCTTTTTTCATTTCTTTATATTCTTTGACTCTCATTCGTTTCTTCTTATAGTTACTGTCTGACTACACCATCCTTCGCCGCAGTCAAGATGGGTTGGCGAGGAGGAATGTTGAACTCGAGCGGAGTTTGAAAACTGCACGGGAGGCCTAAAAGTCCTCTGAAAAATCCCTTACAGAGGCTAAGGCCTCTTTTTCCAATGAGAGGGCTGGGGCAACCAAGGAGCTGAAGGAACTCCATGAAGCCTATGAGCTGGTTGTGGTGAGCAAAATTGTCATCATAAATGAGAATAGGGGTCTCTCTGAGAAGGTGAAGAGCATGGAGGCAGAAATAGCCACTATTAGAGAGAGTGGCTATAATGAGGGATGGGAAGTAGCCTATAAAGATGCCAAGAAGAAGATTGACTACATCAGTCGGGCAAACTTCAAGAGAGGTTGGGATCATGCCCTGGTTGCTACTTAGAGTTGCTGCCGATTCTCCTTTGTTTGACGAGCGCAATCCTGGTCCCAAGCCTATTATTGAAGATAATGTCCCAACTACTCGGACTGGTGAGGATTCTACTGCTGCTAATGTTCCCTGTGCTCCTTCTGCCCTTGTTAAGGGAGGAGTGGTTGGTGCTAAGACAAGTGAGGCCGCTGCTGATAAGGGTAAGGATCCAGCTACTTCTGAGCAGGTCGATGTCACCAACTAGGCTTTTAGGGCTCATTCTGTATTTTTTTCTTTTTTTTCTTTCCACTTAATGTACTTGTATTTGGCCAGTGCCAATTTTAATGGAATAAAAAAGCTCTTTTTTTGGCATTTGTTGATATATGTATTATATTCCTCCTACCTCTCGCCTAGGTCAAATTCTTGGTTCTAATATGAGCGGCCAATTTCGCCAAGTTTTCCTAAAAATATACAAATCTCTTAGAGCAAGGAATCAGGACTACAAAGGTCAGTTCGAACTGATTGCCAAGCTTAAGGATCGATTTGCAGAGATGGAAGTGATAGGTGCCTCTATTCAAGAAGATGTGAATTCTCTTAAAGCTAAGATTTTGGATGCGTCTGAGATTAACCAGGTTGGGGAGGTACTATAGCAAGAGAATGATGCTTTAAGGAGAGAAGTTGCACGCCTCAGGGAGAACAGACTGATCATTGCTCCAACAGTTATGCAAGGTTCTTTTGCGTTATCCAGGTGGCGAGCTAGGACCTCAGGGAGTTAATGACCTCAGGGTGTTAATGCTACCTGAGGTTCATTCTCTACAGTTATGCAAGGTTCTTCGTCGGTTAATTAGGGGGTGGCTAAGTGACCTCAGGTAGTTAATTCTACCCAAGAATTTCACCCTCTGGTATAGGCATGAGATCATTCCCTCGTCCTTAGAACCAAATCCATTCAGAAGGGATAATCACTGGATCTCGATAGATGCTATCCCGAGGTAGCTTCTGGATCCAAGCTCGGAGGAGTTTAAGGAGGATTTTGCCCCCATACTGATGATGGTCGAAGAGCGTGAGTAGCTGACTACATTGCTCAGCGACCTGGACTTTCTTAGGAGTTTGATTCATTTTATCGCTATTACACATGTAATTTTATCACTGTTGCACATGTAACTATGTAACTTTTAGCAATAAAATATTTATGTTTTGGGCCAAGGCCGATCCAACATTTGTTATTTTTTTTAGTAATCTCTAGATATTTTGGGCACCTCGACTAACTAAATACGACTTAAGAGTTTATTTTCAAATGAGTATTCTCCCAGTCCAGTATTCCTTATCCGTACCATTCTGCCTAACTTTACCTTTTAGGTCACATCGTTACGCTGCCTTAGGCCTAAGTAAGGCGATGGAGAGAATACAACTGATTAATGGGCAAGTCACCCGAGCAGGATTTTAGAGCCAAACTACTTTGGCGACTAACCTGATTGGCCGTGCTGCCTATGGATCCACTGTAGGTCTTTATTTGTTACTGGAGAAAATTAGGAGGCCAGTTGTGTTATGAACAACGGATTGAGGAGGATTATTATGTGTTAACCCTACTAACTATGCATTGGAGAAATTGAGCTAGTATAAACCCAACTGCTGTGGTGCAATCACAAGAGGCTTAACTCAAGAGATCTTTTGGCTGGAGTAAATTAATAAAGTTACCGTTATCTATAATCTTTAGCATACGTGTTATGAGAGTGAAGCCTGTAACTTAGAAAGGGTGCATTTAATAAGATATATTTGAGGCAACCAATACATATAGAATGCCAACGCCAATCGAGTTTTATTGATCAAAATTAGGAATATAAAGCAACATTAAATTGTAAATGAAAATTTACCTAAACTAATGGTGTATAGATAGATAAATCTAGAAGTAGAATTTCTTCAGGTTGGCCGCATTCCAAGATCTTGATATCTCCTTCCCCTTCAGTGTTTTTAAGTGATAGGCTCCTTGTAGGTTGTTTCTTACTACCTTTAATGGTCATTCCCAGTTTGATCCTAGATTTCTATCTGATGGTTTCACAGCACTGCCAAGGACATTCCTTAGGATGTAGTCCCCAACTTGAAATTTCCTTGGGTTGACTTTATGGTTGTACTTATTGGCTAGTTTTTGCTGGTAGGATGCCAGTTTAATTAGAGCCGATTCTCGCCGTTCATCGGCTAAGTCAAGTTCAGTGAGCAATGCTTTATCATTATGGCCTTGGTCGACCAACGTAGACCTCAAGGTAGGGAAACCAACTTCTAGTGGTATGACCGTTTCCATTCCATATGTGAGTGCAAAGGGTGTTTCCCCAGTTACACGCCTCAGGGTGGTGCGATAGGCCCATATGATGTGTGGAAATTCATTCGCCCAAGCTCCTTTGGCCAATTCTAGTCGATTTTTTAGTCCATCGATCACTATCTTGTTGGAAGCCTCAACTTGACCATTGCTCTAGGGATATGCTACAAAGCTGAAAAAGTACATGATTCCATGATCATTGTAAAAGCTTTGGAAGGCCCACTTTCGAACTGGGTCCCATTGTCAGTAATGACCGTTATTGGTATGTAGAATCGGATAAAAATATTTCTCCATATAAATCTCATCATGTCTACGTCCCTAGTATTCGCCAGTGGTTCTGCCTCTATCCACTTAGTGAAGTTGTTTGTGGTGACCAACAGATACTTACGGTTGCCTGTCGTTGTAGGCAGAGGACCTACGATATCCAAACCCCACTGTGCGAAGGGCCACAGGATGGTTAGTGACTTTAGGTCGCTTGCGAGCTGATGGAAGTGCTTTTGGCATTCTCTCACTTTAGAACGTAGACTCCAACATCCTTCTGCATGTATGGCCACAAATACCCTTCCTTTATTGATCGAAATGCTATCGACCTCCCTCCTGCGTGACGTCCACAAATTCCCTCATGGAGTTAGTGCAGAATTTGCTCGACGTCGTGTGGATGAACGCACTGGAGGTAGGGCCTGGTGAAGGATCTCTTATATAATTTCCCATCAGGAGATAAGTGAAAGCGAGAAACTTTGACTCTTATCTAATGAACTGAACTCTTGTCATATGGAAGTATATCACTTCGTAAGTAGTTTACGATGGGGTCCATCCATCTTGGAGCCTTCTCGATATGGAGAACCTTTTCGGGATTCAGTGGGTCATCGTTCTGATCAATGCTGGGATACACGAGGAAATTTATTTGGATTGTTCTTCTTAATTCAGAGTCTATTGCTGAGCTCAGAGCTGCCAGGACATCCACGTTGGTGTTTTGTCCTCTAGGGAACTTTTGAACGTTCACTTGATCGAAATTGGCTATTAATCCCTTTACAACAGCGAGATAAGATGCCATCCTTTAATCCTTTGCATTAAAATCACTGCTCATCTGGTTGGATACCAGTTATGAATCACTGAAGACTTGAAGGTGCCTTGCCCCCAATAATTTCACTTTGCGTAGTCCGGTGATTAACACTTCATATTCTGCATCGTTATTGGAGGTTTCAAATCCAAGTCTGATTCCTTGCTCGAGTAACGTATTTTTGGGTGTCACTAGTACGATGCCTAATCCCGTCCCCTTTGAGTTGGAGGATTTATTAGCGTTTAAGGTCCAAATACTTGGTCGTTATGAGCCTTCCCTTGATCGACTTGTTTTTGGATGATCACAGGGCTGTTCCCCTGTGAACTCAGAGATGAAATCGGCTAGAATTTTCCCCTTAACGGCTGTTCTTTGTTGAAAGTGAATATCAAACCTTCTGAGATCGACCAACCACTTCAATAGTCGGCCATAGAGGTTTGCTTTCCTTAGAACTACCTTGAGGGGGTGTAAAGTAACCATAAATATAGAGTGGGCCTCAAAGTAATGCTTAAGCTTTCTTGATGCCATCACCAGTGCGTAAGCGAGCTTCTCCAATGGCAGGTAATGCTGTTCGACTTCCAAAAGGGTCTTGCTTATGTAGTAGACTGGATGTTGTCTCCCTTCTTTCTCACATACTAAGGAAAAGCTCACAACATGGTCTGATACCATAACGCAAAGATATAAATGATCATAATTTTTGGGAATCACGAGCAGAGGTGGCCTGTTGATATAGGCCTTGAGTTATTCTAAGGCATTCGAGCATTCCTCGTTCCATGTCATGCCCTTATTTCTTTTTAACAATTGAAAGAACGATTGACACCGCTCTAAAGACTTAGAAATGAACCGATTGAGCACGACGAGCATTCTTGTGAGCTTCTGTACATATCTCACTATTTGAGGGGGCTGAACTTTATTGACGGCGTCAATTTAGTCAGAATTTGACTCTATTCCTCTCTTGCTGGCCAAGTATCCAAGGAATTTTCCTGACTAGACACCGAAAGAACACTTACTTACATTGAGTTTCATTTGATATTTCCCGAGGATTTCGAAAGCCCTTGCCAGGTCAAAGAGGTGATTGTCCTTGAGCTTGCTCTTGACGAGAATGTCATCGATGTAAACCTCCATAATATCCCCCATTTGATCTTTAAACATCTTCGTAACTAGCCGCGGACAGGTTGCTCCTGCATTTTTAAGGCCGAAAGGCATAACTTTATAACAATACAAACCAACAGTGGTTATGAAGGAGGTCTTATCTTGATTCGAAATGTGAAGGGGGATTTGGTGGTATCCTGAGTATGCATCTTAAAAGCTCATCCTCTCATGCGTTACTGTAGCATCAACCAGTTGATCAATCTTTGGAAGGGGAAAATTGTCTTTGGGACAGGCCTTGATGAGGTCGGGGAAGTTGATACAAACTCTCCACTTTCCATTTCTCTTTGGAACTATTACTGGCTTGGATAACCATTTAGGGAACTGAATATCCCGTATGGAACCTGCATCCAATAGCTTCCCGACCTCTTGTTCTACTGCTTTAGATTTATCTAGGGCCGTTCGACGAGCTTTCTGTGTGACTAGCTTGAAAGTTGGGTCCACATGCAATTAATGACAAGCAACGATAGGCAACTCATGGGGCTCCTATGAAAAAACATCCAAGTTTCTCCAGAGAAAAGTGACTAGTTCTCTCTTCTCGCAATTAGTCAAAGTAGTGCCTATAAAAAACTTCTTTTCAGTCAAGCTGCTCCCAGGTGCGAGTTCTTCTAGGTCTTCTAGGACCTTTTTAAAGGGAAGGAGCCTGGTCTCATATACTCCTGGTCGAGCGTACCTTAACTGCTATTTGGAGGGCACCATCCTCTCCTGGGCTTCCTCTTTGTTTTTTATTTCCACTTTCTTCTCCTGTTTGGGGCGTATGGCCGCGATGAAACACTTCCTTGCCATAGCCTGGTCCCCATAGATCTCAACCACTCCTCGATCAGTTACACACTTCAACTTCTGATGATAAGTCGATGGAACGGACTTCATTGCATGGAGCCACCCCCTGTCGAATATGGCTTGGTACGGTGATTCGATATCAACAATAAGAAACTCAATAAATATAGAGTTGCTTCCTTCCCTGACTGGCAGGATGATCTTTCCCAAGGGTACTATGATCTTTTCCACAAAGCCGACCAACGGAATAGCGACCTCTTTGAGGTTGATTATGCTCAGCTTCAACTTTCTGAATAATTCTAGGTACATTACCTCGAAAGAACTGCCTTGGTCGATGAGAAAACTGTTGACGTCCCAGTTAGCAATCCTGAGTGTAAATACTAATGCGTCGTGATGAGGGGTTCTCACCCCACCAAATCTTCATCCGTGAACACAATATGTTTATTGTAATCGACGTCCACCGGTCGTTGACGCTTCCCTGCCTGAGTTTTAGCTGGGTAAATATGGAAGGCCTGCATGACTGCAGTAAGCTACTTAACTTCCATCTGAGCTGTATTTCTTTAAATTTGTTTGAGGTCTGACGCCCCATGTATTACTACAAATTCGTGGCCGACATCCTGCTCAAGGACATTAGCGGGGCTCTACTTACCGTTCGTTGCTTCTTTATCGATCCTATTATCCCCAAACTCATTAAGGTGCCCAACTTGGGCCAACTCCTTAAGGTGAGATTTGAGGGCATTACAATGTTCCGTCTTATGACCTCATTCCTTATGGAACACGCACCTTAGTGCATCATTCCGTTTGGAAGGGTCTTCTCCCATCTTCTTCATCCATTTAAAAAATTTCTCCTCTTTAATTTGTTCAAGGATCTTATATATCGGCTCCTTGAAGACTATGTTTATAGCCTAAAATGACTTCTAGGCATCATTTTTACTCTCGTTCTTGAAGCCATTTTTGCCCCCATTTTTATTCCCTTTCTTCTGTGGTTCATTTTTCTCAGCTCCTTTGCTAGCCTTTGCACGATCGTTCTCCCTTGGATTAAGATGGGTCACATCCTTGACTTTAGCATATTTTTTAATACGAGCCATCAAATCATTGATGCATGCAACCTCCTTCTTAGTTAGGGACTGGTGCAGGAGGCGGGAGCTCAACAAATCGATTTTGAAGGATGCTCAGCGACCGACTCCAAGCAATCCTCCATTTCATTAAATACTTCATAATACCTCTTCGCGTACTCTTTGAGGTTATCCTGTGGCTTTTTCTTCAGAGTAAGCAGTGCATCCATCCTCTTCGGGTGGGAGCTGCTTGCTAGGAAGAGAGCTATAAATTGTTTAACCAAGGATTTAAAATTTCTGATGGACCGATGAGGTAGCTTTTTAAACAACTTCTGGGCTACATCGTGTAAGGTTGAAGAGAAGATTTGACATATGAGCGTGTTATTATGACTCCACAGAGTCATGGCTTATCGGTACTACCTGACATGGTCAATGGGATCAATCTTCCCATCATAAATCTTAAACTTGGGAATCGCTAACTTCTTCGGATCCTCTTCTTCTTCGATTGCCCTTAAAAAGGGGACTTCATCTAGGTTTTGAGAGTTCACCTGGCTATCTCTCTCGTTGATCTGGCATCGCGATGAGCTGGGTTCTTGTTCATCTCCCTACGGACTAAACTTCGTATGTCATCGTTCTACCGACTAGGACTCGTGTAACGGCGAGCTGGTTGCACTCGTTTTGAAGGGTCATCGTCTGACCAGCGCCTTTCTGTTCTTTTTAACCCATGCCTCGAGCTTCTTCCTCGGCTGTGAGACTTTCTCGCCTGAGGACTAGAAGTCTGGTTGTGGCATCGCCTCGTGCACCGATGGAGTTCTCTTTCTATCCTTTCCAGATGCCTCTTGAGGCAAGCATTTTCATCTTGCTATTGGCGAGCATCCTCATCCTGCTCCTGGAGTCCGGCCTCATAGGTGTCTATAAGCCTAGAGATCTGCATGGACTTGGGTGTCCCATGGATTACTTTGGAGACTTGCCTCTCCTGGCGAAGCCTTGGTTTTGACTGGCACATTTCAGACCTTGCCCTTGGAGGGTTTGACTGTTGCTGAATGTCTCCTGCTTGAGGGACGTTACTAATGTGATGGGACATCGCTGGTTCTTGTTAGTGAAGGTTTTCACAGGAAAAATAATTATTTCCCACAGACAGCGCCAATTGTGGTGGTAAAAATCTCAAACACAAATAATTAATGAAGGAAAAAACACACCAAGATAATAAGAACATCAATAATCACATTCACAAAATACAAGAATATACGTGGTTCGAAAAATTGCCTACGTCCATGGAGAGGTCTACTGTTGTATTTAAGTAACTCTCAAGAATGTTTTTCATGCCCCTATGCCCCAGGCTAGGGGTACAATATATACTCCGTTAAAAGAGATAGAAAGTGTTGGTAACCAACACGTTAACAAAGTATCCCTTGAATATCTCATCCGAGATTTTTGGGGATGGACTTAGTCATATCCTTTTATCTTAACCGTCATTCAAAACACACAAGTTGGACTGGGTGCCTTTTATTTTCTATTTAGGCTTGGCCGACTACTTTTATGGGCTTGGTCGATAAAAGGGGTACCCACAACATCCATTACAAAATCTTCAAAAATAAAATCCCCAGGCGCCCTACTCACAACTACTAGAAGAGTTGGTATCATCATCATCCACATCTTGGGATCCTCAAACTTCTCTTACCTGAAAAGAGTGTCGCTGACACTCCATGGAACGATAAGCCCATACCAGCCTGTTAAAAACCACAACACCTTCCTCCATGATGTCATATATGGCAAACCACATTTGCCCAGTCTCCACAGCCAGCATCTTGGCAACTACTTTTCTCTACAACCACTTCATGTAGTCCATTAAAATATGCCAGAATCTACCAACTGATTGGGATGGACGGGTCGATGGTCCGAGATTCTCCCACAAAGAGCCAAAGCCGCATGCGCATGTGCTCTGTTAAGTCCTCTATCGAAAAGAAATCTAGTGTTCGAGGTGGCATAATCTGTCCCTAGCCAAATTATCTTAAGAGCCGCCAGGGAAAATAGAAAGAGGTCTGCCCAAGACCAACCAACCTAACATACTAGTACCCCTAGTTATAGAATGGGGAGCAACTCCCCCCACCAAGGCACTGATCAATGCAAGCCTCGAGCCCCATGCTCCACAAACCAACTCTCCCAGCCCTCGATATCTAGGCCTACACTGATGAAATAACTATTGAAGAAATTGGTCATCGCCGACAAAGGATACTTAGGTGGGACCACCATATGGAATCTCTACGACAATCACATGAACAACATTACAGGGCTACCCCTCGCGAAATTAGAATGTCCTTCCTGCCAAGCATCTAGACCGTTCAAAGTCTCTGCCAGTATCACCGCTGTAGGATTGTAACAGTACGACATCCAAGAAGTAATGGTTGCGAGTTGTGAGTCCACAAGCAACTCTCTAGTCAACAACAATAGTTTTGAAACCATGCCTAGAATGACGACACCAGCATAGCCAATGTCACCAACATCCTGTAAATGCACAGAATACAACACAACAGGAAGAGAGATAATTCCTCCTGTAACCAGTGACCTAGACGACCAAGGCGAGATATGGATAAGTCTCATTAATAGCTCCCTAGGGGATCGGGGAAACTTAGGCATAACTGCTTTAATACTGGAATTTATCCCCAACATGGCCGAGAACTCCCCATAGGTCGGACGGACCTCGTCCAACCCGAAGCGAAAGACATGATCTTCAGGGTACCATAACTCTACTACCGCCATCAGCATATTCCACTCTATGCGCTAGTTGTGCCATAAGGAGACTCGATGCATGTTGAAAAAATCGTAATCGACATTGTACGAGCACATCTCTTCCAAGGTTTCGAGGTAGTTTGCAAACTCAACACTACCAAGGAGAGCCATTTCATAAAATAAGAAAGAAGAATGTAAAAGAGAAGGAATATGGAGGTGTGAAGAAATATGCTTCACCCACACCCCCTATTTATACTTGAAAACCCTCAAACAAAGACAAGGAATCCAGGGAAAATTGGAAAAAAACATACCCCATCAAGTACCAAACAAATGAAGAAAGTACAATCAAAGCCTTGGATTCATTGGACTTGACTGACATGCCGAGAGGTAGGACAAGGGGCATGCCGATCCGTAACCCCCTATTTTGAAAAAAATCTCTTTTTCTTTTTTTGTCAAAATAAAAAAACTCAATAAAAATAATTTTTATTCTAAATTCCGAATTTCCTTATCCTTATGCTTTTTACTTATCCCATTTTAAAATAAATTATCTCTCAAATCATTTTGAAATTATTTTTACAGTCTCAGTAATAAAGTAAAAAGAGCATGTGCATTAAGCTACTAAAAAAAAACTTCATTTGCATAGATATTTACTGTGTTACACTGACTTTGCAGGAAGAAAAGAAAAATACAACGGGACTCAGGCCTAACCGACCTATAATTTTTCTCTCTCTTCCCCCTACCTTCACCTGCAATATTTCTCTCTCTCTCTCTCTCTCTCTCTATCTCTCTCTCTCTCTCTCTAAGATCCTACTTCCCTGTGGTGCGCTCTCTTCCCCCGGTGATGAGACGATGTACCTTCACTCCCCGAGCAAGACCCTTCCTCAGACGAGGTAGATGACACCAGGCAAGAAGGAATCGAATTCGCATCCTGAATGTGGGCAGTCGTCGTAGATATCCAATCTTGAATATCCTTCATCCAGGTGGTCGATACTCATATATGATGCAAACAAAAACATAAAAGAGCAAATAAGTCAGTCTGAGGCAAATAAATAATCAAAAGACAAAGAGATGAAAAATATACCGGTGGCTCGAGAACCTCCTCCATCAGCCCTAGCTCCTTCGGATCCATCGCATTAGGACGATGCAGCAAACACACCGACGTTACATCATCCTGTCAGATATTATAAGAAGGAGGGGACAACCGTACAAAAGGAACCTCCGTGGTCATCGCCCCTGCCGATGTCGACACACCACCTGCTCTATGGGAAAATCCCACTTGCCGACTCGAACCCGCACGAGGGAGAGGCATCACGTTATATATGCTGGGCGACATCGAACAGCTCGACACAAAGTCCAAATAATCACACGTCGCCACCGTGTCAGTATATGACGAGTAAGGCTCGCCCATCATTACCGCTACCCACGCATCATTCGACATCTCCCGCACTTACCTCATGTTTATCGGGAGCCTCACAGGTGGAACCATCACCTCCTCCTCCATAACCTGTCGGACTACTCTCTCCCTAAGGTACTAGGATTAGTCGAACTTATGTGCCAATATACGCCGTATCTGTGCATTCCCCCCCGTCAGCCCCGTATGCTGCATGGCTGTCCCCCAGGGATAAAAGGTCACCTGAAAAATCCCCAGCAGATAAAGATCTATATCTAAAAAGATCATAAAGGAAAAATGGTCTCAGAAAAGAAATAAGAGTTTACCCGCTCGGTCGTCAACCGTTCAAGACCTGTGCACCATCTCCAAAGAGAGAGATTTCTTCGACTGTTGGTTGGACCTCCACCATTAGTACATCGGACAGAAATCCCCAACAAACTCGTCCTTCAAAGCTATCAATTGGGTGTTAAACCCAATCACCTCTTAGAACCACGTTTGCAATGGACAAAAGGGTTACTAATCAACAATAAAACGCATGAAGAAAAATGCAAATGCACAAAGGAAAATGCAAAAAATAAAGAATACCTCAAGAAGAGACGTGCCCCAGTTTTACCGGCAGCATTGGCTGAACGCATCAAGAGAATAATAAAGGGTCGCTAAGGTCAGGGATGTTCGAAAACACTCTTAGAAATGGCAAAAACCATAAGTGGACGACGTCGCCACTTATCGCCACTAATAGACCTCCCAACACCAGCAGAATAAACAAATCGTCCATTTGTCACACCTACAGTCCATCCTCCTTATCAAGCCTCCGTCTCAGTAATAACTCCCTCAAAAGAGACAAATGAAGAGAGTCCCCAGAGACTACCCTCTCCACGTCACCCAACGCCGTCCGTAAGGTCCTGTCCACCTCTATCTGCACCCCATCATAATCTATCCCCAAAAATTGCTGCACATTTATGGGAGTCACCGTCATATTTCCAAAGCCAAAATGAAAGGTGTGGGTAGTGTCTTACCACTTCTTCCCCAGATCGCAAACAACGGCCGTCGAATGAGGCATCTCGTCCAGCGCATAATCCAGTCTCCCAAAATTGACCGATGACACCACCTAACGCACCACCGACAGAAGGTGCTCCCAATCATCTTTAAGCACCGTCGTCCCTTGGGCATGCAGAGTCGACATAGAGACATCCGACTGTCAAAAACAAAAATTCAGTCCAGGGTAGACTTAGGTTAGAACGAGTCAATTTAAAGCTTAGACCAAAAATCCAAAAAAAATAAAAAAAATAAAAAAATTCCCAGAAAAAAAATGATGAGTATTACGAGGGAGATGTTGGATGAGAGAGAATGGCAAGATATAATAGATGAATTCCTTCGTAGTAGCCATCCCTCCACATCACAGAAACCTACGGAGGGGAGGAGAGAGTATTCGAATAATGAGAAAGAAAGAGGGTTAGGAGATATGAGCCTACACTACACCAAAAATGCTAATTTGGCACGCTGTGGCAAGGAGATTCTGGCATGATTTTAAACCGTGCCAGAATTTGGCATGATTTTAGCATAAACTGGCATGGTTTAAATGAGTGCCAGATTCTAACACGGTTTAAAACCGTGCCAAATATGGGTACGCCTCATTAAAAAACTAACATCCCAAAATTTTAAGCAAGACTAAAATTTTATGAGCCCAAATAATTCTAACCTAAGTCTTCCTCTCTCTCTCTCTCTCTCTCTCTCTCTCTCTCTCTCTCTCTCTCTCACTCTCCCCCTCCCTCTGCTCTACCGGCGGGCCCAAAGCGATTCCACGCTGCCACCATCATCAGTTGTCATCGCCGTTGTGATCATCCTCAGCAATCATCGCCGCTGCTCTCATCTCCTCTGCCATCATTGCTGCCTCTAAGAAATCGAACAACACAGGTATTTCAATATCTCACTTGCCTTCTTTTTTTTTTACCAAAAATGACGATGAAGTATCTCACTTCTATATTAAAAGCAACTATGTGACGTGCCTTTGGTGTAAACTCTGTATAATAGTAATTTCTGGATCTGCAAAGTTTTGTTGCATTTTGGAAAAGGTGTAATGTTGTGATCTGATTATTGGCAGATATTATATGCACCGGACTATGTGTGCCACACATTATAATCAATTTCAATTGTGTGTTGGTAATTAGGTGGATTGAAATTATTTCCTTAACTATATTCTATTTGAATTGATTAGGCTACGGTCCCTAATAAACTTTCCACTTGGCCTTTTACCCCCTTTTGGATGATTTGGATATCCCTATCGTTGAGCTTTCACAGATGTGAGCTGGTTCATCCATATTGATATATGTTTGAGACAATTTCTTCTTTCTTTTCTAATTGTAAAAAATATCTCAAAACACAAGTACAGTTCAAACTACTCCTAGTTCAATATTATGCTGGGGGGCATAGGTGAAGCTATTTAATGCAAAGTATGTTTACTTGAATAATAAAGGAGAAATCAACAAAAATATAGGTTAGTGCGTGACAAGGGCGCGTTTGTAGTGCGTGAAAATATCTGTGATCCACGACCTTGACAAGTGTGGTGCACGCGAGCCATGTTACAATATAATCCCTAAAAAGTACGAAATAAAGATTAAAAAATTACCAAAAAAGGAAAGAAAAAATGAAATTGCAAAATAAGCCTTGAAAATTGCAAATCCCTCTTGATTTTTCTATTTTTCTTATAAAACAACTATGTGACGTGCCTAGGAACACCGCACATAATTTATCAAACTTTTAGTAGAACCCAGATGTGCCTTGCAACCAATTTTTAGTGGAACCTTGGTTCAGATAGGTTCTTAGACTGGAAGCTAGGAAAGTGTGAGTTGATAAATCAATCTCTGGAACTGTTGATGGCTTCATAGTTACAGTTTGTATATTTTTAAGAACATCAATACCTACCATTGATTGGTGCATATTTTCATTTTTTTCACAGAATGAATTCATATTTTCAAAAAAAAAAAATCACAGAATGAAGATGGAACAAAGGTTGAGTATAGAGTATGGAACCCCTCTCATTCTAAATTGGCAGCTTCCATTCTTGGTGGTGTTGACAACATCTGGATTATACGTGTGTCAAATATATTCTTAAGAATGTTCTTTTATAGTGGTGCCCCCAAATGATCAAATCGGTATTAATGTATTAGGAGTTATTTGGGTAATTTGAATAATATATATTAGTAGATGATGTTTGAATTATAGTAGTTCATAAATAGGGTATTAATAGTTATTAGTTCTAGAGCCATTGGAATTTTATATATTACTTTATACTTTTTAATTTTCATGCAGGCACTGGTGCATACAATTTCTTCCAATGCTGGAGTTGAGGGAGCTGTTGTAATTGGTAAACTATTGGAACATGACAATCCTGACCATGGATATGATGCATCTAAAGGTTTATTACCCCACCCCTCCCCCTCCCCTCTTCCTCTCTCTCTCTCTCTCTCTCTCTCTCTCTCTCTCTCTCTCTCTCTCTCTATTTCTCTATGTGTGTCCTAACTTTGATGATTATATTGATTATATTACTTCATTGGTTTGTTTAGGTGAATATGTAGACATGGTCAAGGAAGGAATCATTATTCCACTAAAGGTCATTAGCACAGCTTTGGTCGATGCTGCTAGGTAATGTCTTTTAAAGATATTTTCCATTGTAGCGTCATGGTTCTTTTCAGTTCATGAGATGATGTGGTCATCTTATTAGATATGTAGTGTCTCGTATTTGTTGACTACAACAGAGGTTGTCATCGTTCAACTTCCTAAGGATGAGAAGGAAGTACCGTTGAAGAGAATACATTTCTTTTTTTGGTAGTTTTGGTTTTAGAGTTTATGTTAATTATTTTATATGTTTTACTTGTTTTAGGATTGATTTACCTTTATATAATTCACTCATTTTCCCTTCCTTTTCATCATACAAGCTTGAATGGGGTTGAAAGTTGTGCTAACCATAATATGTAGTCCACATACATGTAATTTTTGGATAAAATCTTTTCTTAATTGGTCATTATAATGTTTGACTTTAGTATCCTTTTTTTTCTTTATGTATTAGTGATAAATTGAAATTAGTTATTCGCATTCTTCATTTTTGTTTATAGTTTACTTATAGTAATAGTTCATAGAAAATACTACCTCCAATCTGACACACTATCAGATTTCTCCTTTGCATATTCGCATGCATTTAAAACACATATCACACCGTTAATCACTATCGATCTTATAAAGCCCAAGTGCTTCAATTCTCCATCGCCGATCTCAATATCAATCTTCTTAGAAGCCATTATTTGTGTTTCCCTCACAAAATGATGTTTAGATTTTTTTAGTTTCAAGATTTGTTACTTTATTGTTCAACTCAATCAAAACAGTTACGCCTTCGCCTATATATAGGCAAAAGGCACCTTTCCATATTTAAAAATAGAATATTATGTGTTTTGAAGGTGAAAAAGAAGAGTCTTGATCAAGAAGTGTAAAAAGGAACAAGAAATATCCCCACCATTCTTATTTCTTCAGACCCTCTCCCTGTATCTTGCCATTTTGCTGCCTTACTTTCTTAAATTTTGAAGCGGTTGTGTATGTAATTTTAATGTAGTAACTAACTTTATTTGTGTTAGTTTACATTGGGGTTAACTCAAAATCCTTGGACAGGTCTTAGAGGCCAGTTTTATGATCATTTCCATGACCAAACAACGGAGTTTTACGTTATCGCTCTGCTGCAAAACCTATCCATATCCAACTGAATCTCGTAACATATTTTATAGAGGTAAGACGTGTACTACAAAACCATTTCAGTTATATTTTATTAAGAACCGTACTTAAGTGGATTTTTGTCTCTTTAATTCTAACATTTAATTGCTGTAATATGCATATTATAGTGCATATTACAACTGTAATATGCATATCACAGCTAACTGCTGTAATATGCATATTACAGTTGTAATATGCACGGTAATATGCATATTACAGTGAGTATTACAACTGTAATATGCATATTACAGTGCATATTACAAATTGTAATATGCATATTTCCACCTAAGGAATGCCCTACACTTGTGCAAACTCAATAATTATGTGGAAGTTTTAAAACCAGGTGTCCTAATGTTTGGACCATAATGTTTGGGATGAGCATGACACCTGTCAAGGTTCTGTAAGTAATATACTTACATGTTAAAACTAATTGTAATTATCTACTTATATGTCAAAAGAACAGTGCTAGTTTGCTGAAATAGTAATGACAGTTATATGTGTTGTTTCACTTGTAAAACATTAAGTAATGAAGGTTAAAAAGAAGAAAAAAAAGCGATGAGAGAGGATAGTGGTATTTGTCTCACACGGTTTTTTCGATAAAGGATGTACCTCGTATAGTTCTTTCATAGATGATTACACAAGTTCTGTAAGTTACATATCTTTCATAGACAGTTACACACACTGATGCAACAACTGTATAGGAGTCACCATATCTATAAAGTGAATAGAATTACAATGAATTGTTGATTAAATGATTAGAATTCATTAAAAGAATACAACTCTTCAAAATTTACATAAGTGTACTATTATGGATCTCAACCCACTCAAATCTTCTCCAAACGGACCCGTAAACGGACCAATGTAACTTGTAAAGGGAACACTTAGACTTAAAAACAAGCCGTTAAAGGGTGAGAACCTAAACCAGCCCCCAAACGGACCCGTAAGAGGCTCGAACACCTCGCATGGGACCAATGTAACTTGTACGAACTGACCGCGTAGTCCCAGGTCTCCCGGTTTGAGAATATGACGATAATTTGCTAAAATCAACACTTAAACTGAAAAACAGGCCGTTAAATGGTGAAAACCTAAACCAGCCACCAAATGCCTCTGTAGGAGGCACGAATACCTCGCACGGGACCAATGTAACTTGTAGGAACTGACCGCGTAGTCCCGGGTCTCCCGGTTTGAGAATACGACGATAATTTGCAAAAATCAACACTTAAAACTTAAAAACAAGCCGTTAAAGGGTGAAAACCCAAACCAGCCCCCAAACGACCCCGTAGGAGGCACGAACACCTCGCGCGGGGAAAATATAACTTGTAGGAACATATCGCATAGTCCCGGCTTTCCCGGTTTGAGAATATGACGATAATTTGCAAAAATCACTCTTAGACTTAAAAACTGGCCGTTAAAGGGTGAAAACCCAAACCAACCCCCAAACAACCCCGTAAGAGGCACGAACACCTCGCACGGGACAAATATAACTTATAGAAACTGACCGCATAGTCTCGGGTCTTCCGATTTGTGAATAAAAATTAACACTTAAACTCAAAAACAAGTCGTTAGAGGGTGAAAACCCAAACCATCCCCCAAAGGCCCCCGTAGGAGGCACAAACACCTCGCACGGGACCAATGTAACTTGTAGGAATTGACCGCCTAGTCCCGGGTCTCCCGGTTTGAGAATACGACGATAATTTGCAAAAATCAACACTTAGACTTAAAAACAAGCCGTTAAAGGGTGAAAACCCAAATCATTGCCCAAACGACCCCATAAGAGGCACGAACACCTCGCACGTGACCAATGTAACTTGTACGAACTGATCGCATAGTCCCGGGTGTCCCGGTTTGAGAATAAAAATCAACACTTAGACTTAAAAACAAGCCGTTAAAGGGTGAAAACCCAAACCAACCCTCAAATGACCCCGCAAGAGGCACGAACACCTTGCACGGGACCAATGTAACTTGTAGAAACTGACCGTGTAGTCTCGGGTCTCTCGATTTGAGAAAATGTCGATAATTTGCAAAAATCACACTTAGACTTAAAAACAAGCCGTTAGAGGGTGAAAATCCAAACCAACCCCCAAACGACCCCGTAGGAGGCATGAACACCTCACACGGGACCAATGTAACTTGTAGGAACGGACCGCATAGTCTCGAGTCTCCTCGTTTGAGAATACGACGATAATTTGTAAAAATTAACACTTAAACTTAAAAACAGGCCGTTAAAGGGTGAAAACCTAAACCACCCCCAAACGGACTCGTAAGAGGCATGAACACCTCGCACTGGACCAATGTAACTTGTAGAAACTGACCTCATAGTCCCGGGTATCCCGATTTGAGAATAAAAATCAACACTTAGACTTAAAAACAAGCCGTTAGAGGGTGAAAATTCAAACCAGCCCCCAAACGACCTCGTAGGAGGCAAGAACACCTCGCACGGGACCAATATAACTTGTACGAACTGACCGCGTAGTCCCGGGTCTCCCAGTTTGAGAATATGACGATAATTTACAAAAATCACACTTAGACTTAAAAATGGGCCGTTTAAGGGTGAAAACCTAAACCAGCAACCAAACGCCCTCGTAGAAGGCACGAACACCTCACACGGGACCAATGTAACTTGTAGGAACTGATCGCGTAGTCCCGGCTCTCCCCGTTTGAGAATATGACGATAATTTGCAAAAATTAACACTTAAACTTATAAACAGGTCGTTAAAGGGTGAAAACCCAAACCAGCCCCCAAACGACTCCGTAAGAGGCACGAACACCTCGCACGGGACAAATATAACTTATAGAAACTGACCGCATAGTCTCGGGTCTTTCGATTTGTGAATAAAAATTAACACTTAAACTTAAAAACAAGTCGTTAGAGGGTGAAAATCCAAACCAGCCCCCAAATGACCCCGTAGGAGGCACGAACACCTCGCACGGTACCAATGTAACTTATAGGAGCTGACCGCGTAGTCCCGGGTCTCCCGATTTGAGAATATGACGATAATTTTCAAAAATCACACTTAGACTTAAAACAGGCCGTTAAAGGGTGAAAACCTAAACCAGCCCCCAAACAGACTCGTAAGAGGCACGAACACCTCGCATGGGACCAATGTAACTTATAGGAACTGATCGCGTAGTACCGAGTCTCCCGATTTAAGAATAAAAATTAACAGTTAAACTTAAAAATAGGCCGTTAAAGGGTGAAAACCTAAATCAGCCCCCAGACGGACTCGTAAGAGGAACGGACACCTGACACGGAACCAATGTAGCTTGTAGGAATTGATCGCGTAGTCCCGGGTCTCTCAGTTTGAGAATAAAAATCAACACTTAAACTTAAAAACAAGTCGTTAGAGGGTGAAAATTCAAACCAGCCCCCAAACGATCCCGTAGGAGGCACGAACACCTCGCACGGGACCAATGTAACTTGTAGGAACTGAACGCGTAGTCTCGGGTCTCCCGGTTTGAGAATATGACGATAATTTGCAAAAATCATACTTAGACTTAAAAACAAGCCGTTAGAGGGTGAAAACCCAAACCAGGCCCCAAACGACCCCGTAGGAGGCACGAACACCTCACACGGGACCAATGTAACTTGTAGGAACTGACCCCGTAGTCTCGAGTCTCCCCATTTGAGAATATGACGATAATTTACAAAAATCAACACTTAAACTTAAAAACAGGCCGTTAAAGGGTGAAAACCTAAACCAGCTCCCAAACGGACTCGTAAGAGGCACGAACACCTCGCACGGGACCAATGTAACTTGTAGAAACTGACCGCGTAGTTCCGAGTCTCACGGTTTGAGAATAAAAATCAACACTTAAACTTAAAAACAAGCCGTTAGAGGGTGAAAATCCAAACCAGCAGATAAACGACGCCGTAGGAGGCACGAACACCTCGCACGGGACCAATGTAACTTGTAGAAACTGACAGCGTAGTCCCGGGTCTCCCCATTTGAGAATATGACGATAATTTGCAAAAATCACACTTGGACTTAAAAACAAGCCGTTAGAGGGTGAAAACCCAAACCAGCCCCCAAACGATCCCGTAGGTGGCACGAACACCTCGCACGGGACCAATGTAACTTATAGGAACTGATCGCGTAGTCTCGGGTCTCCCCGTTTGAGAATATGACTATAATTTGCAAAAATCAACACTTAAAACTTAAAAACAAGTCGTTAAAAGGTGAAAACTCAAATCAACCCTTAAATAGGCCGTTGAGAATATAATAATAATAATTGTGACTCGTATATGCAATTTTTCTGCTTGAATACGATTTTTTTTAAAAAATGACTTGGTTACTAATATCGTATCTTTTTTGTGTCATATTTTTTTTGTAGGATGACATTTGATCGCTAGCTTTTATCCACTTAGAACGCACGAAGAAGTCAATGATTTACAACAAGGGGATTATTCATTTAGTGTCGTTAATATTTAGGATTTTATTTTTTATGTTATGGCCGTACTGGCTATAGTAGTTTTATTGTCGACTTTTATGTCCACGCGGGCTTTATATGGGCAGATTTTATGTTAGCAGGTTTTGGAATGCTAAAAAAAATAGAGAAAATTCTGTCCAATTTTTTTTTTGATCTGGGAACTATTAGCTCTTGTAATTTTTTGAAGTTTGTATGCACATTAGTTTATCAATAACATGCGATATTCATAATTTGTGAATTTTCTTATTTTTTTTACAAATAATAAATATCTGTCCTATCAGATTTGGAATTTACAGATTTTCCAGATTCATTTCCTATTATTTTTTTTATTAATTGAAAAATCTGGCACGGTTTTAAACTGTGCCAAAACCCTGCCAATTTATAAAAATGAGAACGCTTATAAAACAATCTGGCACACTTTATAACCGTGCCAAACGCGTGCCAGAAAATAGACAATTTGGCACGGTTTCAGCATGTACCAAAAGCGTGCCAGATTTAACATCTAGCACGGTTTAAAAGCGTGCCAGATAAAAAAACTGGCACAGTTTAAAAGCATGCCAAAAGCGTGCCAGTTTGGAAAATATGGCACGGTTTTAAATCGCGCTAGAAAATCCGGCACGCATGATTCTGGCATGGTTTTAAATCGTGCCAGTTTCCTGTTTTTGGTGTAGTGCTAGAGGACTTTGAGAATGAATTCGGTTCAATGGATGAGAGCTTCACTATCGAAGTCCAAACTCTATTGATCTCATTTTGTCACTTAGAAGAGAGAGCATGGAAAGATAGGGTGGATGATTTCCTTCTTTGTGACCATCCACCCATGCCACTACAGTTCTTGGATGCAATCAAGACCATAGTTAGAGTATCGTCCGATTTAGAGCTCGATCCATGCATTATCAAGTTTAGAGACAATCTAGGCCATTCCAAAATTCAGTTTGATATTCTCTCCAAGTCGTCCCATTTGGACTAAAAGTTCATTGAGCACCTCGTTGACTTCACTCACCTCATTCATCATATGCCTTGAGGTGTTCATTTTTTCTATTGGGTCGACTCCCAATTGTTCTGAATTTTGGTTTACGATGTGAGGAAGACGAGCGAGACAAGAAGAGCATCGTTCCCCGTGTAAGGGGTCGGGTGAGTTTGTATAAAGAGATGAGAGGTTGTCGCACCCCCGACGCGTATGGGGTGATTTTTGTTGTCTTTTTGAGTCATGTATGAGTGTCATATAGTTTCTTGGTGCATTTTGATAATTTTCTTGTTTTATTTATCACACCTATTCTTTTTCTTCTTTAGATTTTAGCCCTTTTTGCTTGAGGACAATGCAAAAGTCTAAGTTGTGTGTGTGTGTGGGGGGGGGGGGGGGGGGGGGGGATCACAAGTGCATCTTTCTAAAACTTCACAAATTTTCAAAAATTCCCAGAAATTTCAAAAAAATTGAAAAATTTCGAAAAGCCAAAAATATTTTACTTCTAAATAAATAAAAATTGGAATTCAAATCTTTCGAAAATTTCATTAAAGACGATTTCAAGTCTCAAATTGTAAAAACATAATATATAAAGCCGAAAGTGACCAAAGATGGAAATTGAGCGAACGCAGACGACTTAGCGAATAAATATGGAGATTAATAAACCCGGTGATATTCGAGCCTTTCATTATTGTGAATGTATAAATAAATCCAAGTTAAATGTTAACTCAAAGTTCCTTTCAGTATTCTAATAAGTCCTCAATGGATGTCAATTTTTTCACTTTGATCGGTTATGGAAAATGTGTGTGATATTGCCTTGAAAAACGTCCTAAATAGGTCTTTAAATTAAAGTAATCTCGAGACGCATATGGTAAAGCAATTAGTATTTCAGAAAATGAAGTAGGCCCTCGTTTTTCACCCAAAAATATTGTCCAGAAAAAGTAGCGAAAAATGATCCGTTTTGTAAACCAAAACTGAGCCGAATAAATTTTTCCCTTTCATATTGACAATCCGAGAAATCCCAATTGGCTCGGAATTGTGAAAGTGGATAATTCCAGAAATTAAGTCTGGAAAGTGCATAAAAAGGGGCAAGGAAAGAATAGGTATGCTCAACAAAAATAGCAATAAAGAAAAGTGTGAAGAACAAAAAAAAAATAGAAAAATCAGAAAAGTGAGCAAAAGCCCGGAAAAAGCACTAATGGACATCATAAGAAAATTTTCCAATTCTGAAATTCCCAATCACCCCCATTTTACCCAATATACCTCCAACCCAATAAAGTACTAATCGAGTACTTTATGCAAAATTGGTTACCGCGTGGAGAGCTAAAATACGAAAAGATAATATGAGAGATTAAACGGTGTAAATTTGAGGCGTTGTTTCCCGTTTTCCAACTACCGTAATTCGATGAAGAGATCATTTCGCTAAATAATTCTATCTTTCATAATTGTGTGCGTGAAATTGCGTTCCATTACATTTACTCTTATAAATCACGCATACCGAGAGAAAAGCCACATTTTCGAGTGATTCGTTTGTGAGTGTGTTCGGTGAGATTTTGAAATCAAAGCGAACTTTCGGAAAGTAACGTAATGATCAATCGAAGGAAATTAGCGGTTTAATTTTTGACTTTGCACTCACACACAACAACTTGAGACTCTTTTGAATATGAATTTATAGTGACTATTTTTCGAAAGAGTCAATAACGAATTTTGTGGGTATATTCAGTGCAAACCCTCACGAGACACTACTCGTCCTACTAGGGTAACCTAGGGGTTTAAAGGCTTGTTGCATACGCTAAATGAAATCGCTTGCTAGCGAAAAAGTATTCTATCTCAATAAAGTGTTTAGAAGAGTTATGACATTATTATTTTTCTTTTACATATCTCGAGATGCACAAAGTCCTAAGTTAGGGGGGTTTGATTGGGCACAAATATCGTATATTTATCCCCTTAATTTCGGTACCTTAGTGAACCCGAGCGGTGCAATTGATATGGATTTAACTCATAATTATGCTACTAACCTTCGTTGGCAATTATTTCTTATTTTTTGTTTCTCTTATGTGTTTTATAGGTAAATTATGCAAAGGTGCGAAAGAGAAATCGAAACAATGAAGGAAAGACTAAAAAGGTTAGGAAGGCAAGTTCAAGGGTAATTTGGTAATTCTTCAGCCTGATCCCAGAGGTGGTGCTAATTGGAAAGTTTAAGATCTTTAAACAACGAGAATACTGGAAGAAACGACACCCAAATCCGAGCTACGATAAAGGAGTTATGCCCCCTTGAAGTTGAAGAAAATCCATAGAAGAAAGGAAGAGAAGCTGGAAAATATTCTAAGTGTTGGAAAGAGGTCTGAAACTAATAAGATTTACCGAACCACATTGGGAACCGGTTCGTGGGCCAACCGAACCGGGGTACATGCGAATCGGTTTGAGGTTCCCGATGAGCAAACTTCCACTTGAAAGCTGATTGGTCCAAAGAGTCCTATAATGTACAAACTCTTCAAAAACGTACATGTATCATTGTACTAGCTTAGAAAATATAGTTTTGAATAGTTTTTTCATAGAGAGGAAGGTAGGAGAGTAGATTAGAACCATATAAAATAATTCTCCATCAAGTAGGTACTTTTATTGTGTGAATTACAAGTTTTCTTTAAATAAAGTTTGTTCCTTTCTTTCTTAATCTTGTAGTTAATTTATGTACATGCCTTCTTTATTTTTTGGGTTTTTAATTCGTTTATATATGGTTAGAGATAGTTTTATTATTGATTCAATTACAGGCAACGTAGGTTTCATGTTTTTAATTAATTGCACCATGTTAGGTTATATTTCTAAGGGTTGGTGTGCATGAACCCAACCCGATGTAATTTAGCCTTGTAGAAACTAGGGTTGGGATTGAAATTTGAATGAATCGTGTTGTGTAGTTATTACAACCATCATAGACCTTTTTACCTCGATTGACCCTAGGTAACCGTGGTGTTTAAGGATGTGATGCGCGCGTAGCTATTGCGACACCGCTTTACTCTTCCTTTGATTATGTATGGTGCGGGCTTGAACCTCATATTCATAATGCTTGGGAGTACTAAAGACCGGGTTCAATTAAATTTCTAATTCAAAATTCGATCATTCTATACGGTAAATTTACTAGGGTTTGGGGGATTGTATTCCCAACCTGTTTTTCCTTCATTCTTGTTAAGTCATTCTTAGTTAGTTAATTTTGCTCACATAGTTAATTCAGTAGTTTAATTTAGTTTGCACTTAGTTAATTAGTTATTTCCCATCTCAATCATCTTTTTATTTCTTTTTAGAGTCAAGTTAGGGTTAACAGTCCTAGCTTTGACATCACGTTCACTCATCCTAGTTCCCTGAGGATTCGATACCCAGACTAGCCACTATACTCTTCAAGAGTGTTGTCAAAGTTTAGGTTTTTAGATTGTGGTTGGAAGCCGATAACAACGATTAGCGTATTACACGGATGCTCGATTTTCCACTCGATCAATTAACTTGAGGAAATTTTGTTTACTTAACTCTTCCCTGGTCACAACTTATATTTTGTACAAATAGATAGTTAGAACGGATAAAAAATAACTTATATCTCATTATCCAAACTCTGTTATGGACATGTAATGTACTTAAAATCTTCATACGACAAATGAATAAATTTATCGCATGTTACAGTCATAAGTAAATTACAAGAAATTTTATTAATGATTTAACTTAATAATAATAATTCCTCAAAAATAAAAATCTGACTGATAAGGAATATTTTTATATGGTTCGGTATCGAATGGTAGTAAGCCAAACAAATTAGGCAATCTTATGTTCACGAAAGCATTACTTCACCGATAAGGTTGGTAGCTGACTGGATGATCCTCTAGCCAATAGTCCATTAAGTAATTTGAACTTATATGACTTTGTCAATAGTTTGTGTGACAACCCTGCTTTTTATATCTAATTCGGTTAGCTACACCCAATTAAATTAAAGCGGAGCGTCAATATGTTGGCATTAGAAACATAATTTAAATAAACGTAGTAAAGTAAATGTGTACACTCCCATACGTGTAACCAAATCACATCATAGCAAGTATAGGATCCACAAGTAATATCAGTACTGAATATAAAATGCCCAAACATACGGGCCCAAAGATAAATTAGGTAAAGAGTATAATGTAAACCTCTCAACACTATCAAATCCCTAACAATGGGAAATCTCTGATACCACACTCTAAGGAAGAGTGACAAAATAGGATAAGGACCAGCGTCCACCACTACAAGATCCTAAGAATAGATGCGAGGTCATTCAGCTCCACGATCTACTGTCCAACGGGGCGAGGACCTGTATAATACATACATAGGAGAGGA
This sequence comes from Sambucus nigra, assembly GCA_949130495.1. Classification (NCBI taxonomy): domain Eukaryota; kingdom Viridiplantae; phylum Streptophyta; class Magnoliopsida; order Dipsacales; family Adoxaceae; genus Sambucus; species Sambucus nigra. The sequence continues at coordinate 26,792,037 of OX422220.1, forward strand.
GCAAGAAGCAAGATAGACGAACGTCAAAGCAAGAAAACAAGCTATAAGATTATAAGATGTACTTATAATGAAAGCACACTAGTCATTACTCGTCTCCAGTAATTAAATTGTTCAATTACCCAACCAATGTTCCTATGTCGGGACTACCCAACCCAAACTAGAGTAACGTGTAGTCTCATATCGTATCTTGATTAATCATTATTAGTCTCATTTCAGTATTTAACGTATCAAAATATTTCCTTCAAGTATAATATCAAATGCATCGATTCGGGATATTATTTTAAGACACAAGCATAATATCTCACACAAGTCATATTGGGTCACTATCGTTACCCGGGGAAACAAGTCGTAACACTAGGCCTACACACGAATATTTCCGAATATTACGTGGCAAGGGCAATCATACTAAGTCCTGAATCACATGGCGTTTCAAGGTCTTTCTATCTGACCCGCATTACAACCATGTGTCCGGTTCCGGTGGTTTACCTCCGACACGGCACTCGAGCGGAACCTAACCGGATCAATCACAAAAAAATGCATTCAACATGTGCCTACATAGACCGGAGGACTAGTCTAGTGTATACTCGACAATATACATGTAAAGCAATTTCACACTTATGTATTTATACAATCGTGTCAAGTCTCTTACTCGAGTTATACAATAGTCATTATTTATAATATAACATAATTTACATCATTAATTTACTAATTCAACACCAAATCATTTCAAGGTTATATATCCCTAATAACCTTAAGTGTGTGATCAAGTTAGGATATTAGGCACCACACCATAATTATCTTACTAACAACATGAAAAATATTATCACTCTTATTTCAACAACATGCTGCCCAGAATTTAAAATGCAGATTCAAGGCTCTTCCAATCCGTTTTTGGAAAAACTTAAAACTACAAAGTTGTTCGAAACGTGATTTTCTACTAGGAAACGCGAGCACGCTACCTTAGCCGGCCTAAAACAGACCCGAAACTAACATATAATATTCGCCCCTGTTTTCGACAACATTCTGCCCAGAATTTTAAAACGCCGATTTGAGGCTTTTCCGATCCGTTTTTGGGAAAACTTAAAACTACAAAGTTGTTCGGAACGTGATTTTCTACAAGGACACGTGAGCACACTACCATAGCCGGCTTAAAACAGACCCAAAATTAACATATACAGTTCGGACCTGTTTACGATAACTTTCTGTGCAGAATTTTAAAACGCATATTCGAGGATTTTCCGATCCGTTTTTGAAAAAACTTAAAACTACAAAGTTGTCCAGAATATGATTTTCTACCGGGCAACGCTGACGAAATATACAATCTCGGAATTAAAACAGCTCAAAACAATTTTTAATATGACAATTTACACAATTTAATAGATTTCTCAAATTCAAGAGTTTGTTCAACAATTCAATCCCTATAATGATGTTATCGCATTTGAATCTATATGGAGGATGATCCTAATATATTGCATATCATTTTTACCATTAATTTCATATTAATTTAGGGATCCAAATACATGTTCATGTGAAATTTCATTATAGATACATAATATACACATATAGGTTATTAACTTGCCTTGGATTGTATGGAGAAATTGAAATCCTCTTGAAATCCTCTTAGCTTCTCCTCTTCTTACTCTTTCTCTCTACCAAACCCTAGCCTCCATTTCAAATGAAAGAATGAAGACTTCTTCTCTTCCTTTCTATTTATACTTAGGGTTAGTTTATTTACAAAAATGCCATTGCGCCAAATTTAACCCTCCAGATCCTTTTTACGCGTTAATTCGCTTCTAATATTTAAGTCGCACATTCGTATCTTAATTAATTCATTTTAAATTTTCATTTCCAAACATTTCGAATATATATACTGCCATAATTATTATTTTTCTTCAATTAGTTCAATTTTAATTCAATAAAAAAAATGCGGGGTATTACAGTTTGTTTCATGGAACAACTAACACATTCCTTATCAATGTAGTCGGGAATATCAAAAGATGGGAAATGTTGGAACATATGAAGCCGTTAGACATGAACACGTGTTTTCATCAAATTCAAATTTCTCCAATGTTCATGCTATGAATTAGGAAATACATTATAAATCCTGAGTATATAAAGCCTATTGTAGTATGAAATGACGTTACGTCAACTAACTCCTACATTTTGTAATTCTCAACAGTTCCTAAAGTAATAAAAGATCTCCCCCGCCCCTTCACCCCATGGACGTAGGTATAGCACGACCGAACCACGTATATTGTATGGCTTATCTTTATATCATTCTCTTTACTCATCAAGAATTATAAACCACTGCTTTATCTTCATTATGTTGTGTGTGTGAAAAATTATATTTCTCCCTCAACATAATTGACACCGTTTATGGGAACGATAATTTTTAGGTCATGAAAAAGAATTAGGTAACCCAGGCTATCAGCGACCTGAGGGAATAATAACAAGACCTCTAAGCATAGCTTGTCAAGATCTTGAGTCTTCTACAGTATGACCCACCTTAAGTGTCAGAACAACATATAGATCAAGACCCACCTGTAGAACAAAATCTAAATAATCAAGTTCTCCTTTCTCCCCGTCGATCACTCTCATCCACTACACGCTGAGTATCGGTCGCTAAGCAGGGTAATGCCCCACCAATCCTCGCCAATGCCGAAGATGTAGGATAAGAATTCGCATTCTGTAAAGAAGTGATGGACTGTCCCTTGCCTTCCAATTCCAAACTCTTAAGGACTGGCTCATTCGACTGGATAATAGATCCTAGGGACCATATAGATTATTATGAAGACGACATGGACTTCCTTGACAGTTTGAACCAAATTAGGTGTTGGGAATTTGCTATAATGTTGAAGGGTTAAGCTAGGACATGGTTCAACCTTCTTTCGTCCAACTTCATCACCTATTTTTGAGAGCTCTCAAAACATTTTATCAAGCACTTCATCGGGAGCATAGTCTATAGGAAGACCACAGACCACCTGTTCAACGCCATTCAGACCAAGGATGAGAACCTGTGGAAGTGCGTGAAGAGGTTTAATGATGATATCCTCTACATAGACCGACCGAATGAGATGGTAAATATTTCGGCCTTCTTGCGTGGGTTATACACAACAACACCATTTATTTATTGTCGAATGACCCATCTACAAATATGATCGAGATAATGAGGAAGGTGGAGAAGCATATCTACTCGAAGGACACCATCAGCAATCGATAAACCGCTTATTGGAAGAGCGATTTTGGGGAGAGAAGAATAGAGGACAACCAAAATAGGAGGAGATTTGCTCCAGGGGGAATCCGTGGGTGAATTGGATCCAGACCGAGTAGTTTATACCCCTGAACACAATTATTGGTTTGGTGTTGAACATTACGGCTCACTAGAAGATATTGAGGTGGCCCATCAAACTGACGTCCAACAGCTACTACTAATTCTATCGAGATTATAGCCTTGACACCAATAATTATCTCCACCTAAAAAGTGAAATTGAAGCCTCAGTGCAGTGGGGGTACTTGCATGAGTTTGTGCAAAGAAGGAGCGATAGAAATCATGAGAGGGAAAATAAATGAAGGTATGATTGAAGGAGAAGTCGGTCCAAAGAATGAGAATCGAGGCGAGAGGAGCGAAAGGAGGCAAAGGTAGTTGAGAAAGGTAAAAAGAATTAACATGATCTCCGACGAATTTATAGTCGAAGGGGAGTCTACGTTGATACGTAAAACTTATAAGGGACAAAAAGGAGATGATATAGGTCCAGTCGAAAAAACCCGTTAAAAAGTGGGATGAAATTATTTTCACGCCTGAGGATTCTAGTGACCTGATCACCCCTCATAATGATTCCCTCTTAATTAAAGCTTTGGTTTCATACTGGACTACAGAAAGGATTATAAACAACACGGGGAGCTCAATGGACATCAAATACTTTGATTGTTTTAAAGAAATGAAGTTGGAGGGAGCGCATTCAAAGCTAGTCAAAGGATCGCCCTTGGGCTTCTACGGAGAGAAGATATACCCGAAGGGGTGAATCGAACTCCCATTCATGATCAGAATTGATCCAAAAATAGCCATAATGTATGTAGAGTTTTTATTAGTAATATCTCCATCGGCGTATAATGTACTAATCGGCAAATGACTCTGAGAAGGCTTGATGCAATCTTGTTAATTAAGCCCCTTACCCTTCAATTCCCTACACCAAATTAGACCGCGATAATTTGTGAAAGTCAGTCCTATGCCAGGAGTTACTATTTATCATCACTTAAGAAGAAAGGGAAACTTTCAACATCAATGGGTTGGATCCGAGGGAAGAGATGACAATAGGATCTCTAATGTAAGTCTTAATCCCAATCTACTTTATAACAACTGCCGAGAGAGGGTAGAGTATGTGGGATCATCTTTAACCGATAATAAGAGGGAGGAGCTGATTTTGTTTTTAAAAAGGCACCATAAGACGTTTGTGTGGAGCTATGAGGATATGTCAAGCATTGATGCCTCAATACTAACCCACCTACTGAAGGTTGATACGACGAGCTAACTAGTAAGGTAGAAGAAGAGGACATTCACACCCAAGAGGAACTAAGTCACCCACGTTGAAGTGGGTAAGCTACTTGATGCAAGTTTTGTTCGGGATGTTAAATATACTTAATGGATGTTTAACGTCATCGTAGTCAGAAAGCCGAATGGGAAGTGGCGATTGTGTGTGGACTATTCATATTTGAACGAGGCTTGTCCGCAGGAATCATACCCGTTACAAATAATCGATGTGCTGATGGATACTATAGCGGAACACTAAGTCCTATTATTTATAGATGCATACTCCGAGTATAATCATATCTAAATGCATTTGGGGGACGAAGAAAAAACTTCATTTGTGATAGATAGGGGACATATTGTTATAGGGTAATATTATTCGATCTGTGCGGGGGCCACTTATTAGAGGCTTGTTAATCGAATATTCAAGGACCAAATAAAAAAAATAATGGAAGTATATATCGATGATATGTTGGTAAAAATCTTAAGGAGAAAAGATCATGAAACTGATCCAAAGGACCTTTAAAATTCTCGATCGGTACCGGATGAAGCTGAACCCTGAGAAGTGTGACTTTGACATTTCATCAAGAAAGTTGTTAGGGTTCATTGTAATGTCGAGGGAAATATAATCCAATGCTAAAAATATCCAATCCATAGTGAATATGATAAGTCAGAAGACTATAAAAGAAGTCCAATCTCTGATAGGGATATTCGCAACTCTAAATCGATTTATAATTAAAGCAACCAATGGATGTAACCCATTTTTTTGAATTATAAAAAAGGCATTCGTATGGATGAACGAATGTGAATAGGCATTCCAAGACTTGAAGACTTATTTGGAGAAAGTCCCGGTGCTCTCCAAACCAGTTATATAAGAAGAACTCTATCTCTACCTTGCCTTTTCATCAATGGATGCGAGTTCGACACTAATCAGATATGATATAGGTGTTCAACATATGGTATATTATGTCAGCAGAGTATTCAGGGGGGCGAGTCCAGATACCCGATGATGGAAACTTGGCCTTTGAGCTAGTCATATCAGCAAGGAAACTAAAGCCTTACTTTCAAGTCCACACCGTAGTCCTCCATACCCATTTTTTGCTTAGATAGGTCCTCCACAAGCTGGAGGTTTCTAGACCACTAATGAAGTGATTGGTTGAACTTAGGGACTTACACTATAGACCAAGGGTAGCAGTTAATAGACAAGCAGTCATAGATTTCATAGCTGAATTTAAAAGTGAAAAGGGGGATGATAATCCCCATAAAACTGCATAGAGGAAGCAGGTGTGGGTGGCTCATGTGGATGAATCTTTTAATAAAGAGGGTTGTGGGTTCAGACTGGTCATAGAAGCACCCAATGAGTCGAATGTGGAATGTGCACCGTGTTTTAACTTCAAAGCATCCAATGATAAGGCCGACTACGAGACCCTAATTTCAGGAGCACGATTAGCCTTATCTCTCAAATTCGATAAAGTGGAGTTCCTAAATGATTCAAATATGGTCATCCTATAAATAATGGGAGAATATGAAGCAAAGGAGAAAAATTTAATGGCAAACCTAAAATGATTTTAAGAGGTAGCTGGATAGTTCTAAGCTTTAACAACAGACAAATTTCAAGAGAAGACAACGCAAAAGCTGATTATCTAGCCAGGCTCACTTCTACCAACGAAGGAAATCCCCTCATAGAAACTTTGGACCGACCCATCATTCAGATGGAAGACATGTAGATAGTCAGCCTTGAATAATAGGGACCTAACTGGATGGATAAATACTACTAATATATAAGGGAAAGGATCTTCCCGGAGGGTCGTATGGAAGATAAGAAAGTGCGAGTTAAGGCAACAAAGTATCTTCTTTACTAAGGGGTATTGGAGAAAATGGGGTATGCCCGACCAATCCTCCGATGCGTTCATCCTAGCGAGGTATCACAATCATGGGAAAGCTCCACAAGGGTGCCTATGGAGGACATCCAGTGAAAAGGAGCCTAGCACATTGAGCACTAACTCAGGGAAACTATTGGCTGGCGATGTGTAAGGATGCCGAATGATTTTTCCAAAAGTCCAACAGATGCAAAGGACTACGAACGATATCCACCAGTCAGCCAAAGAATTATTAGTGATCATCTGACCTTAGCCTTTCGCCTTATAGGGGATGGATATTATCGGTTTGTTTTCGATTGAAAAGGTGAATACAAGTTTTTGCTGGTAAAAATTAATTAATTCGTAAAATGGGTTGAGGCAGATCCCATGGCCCGAATCACCAATCAGAAGGTGCAATCATTCATCTGGAAGTTCATCATCAATCGGTTCAGCATTATGTATGACATAATTTCATACAAAGAAAGATAATTTGAAGGCTTTAGGATTGATAAGTTCTTTTAAAAATTCAGTATCAAACATTATTTATCACCCAGGCACCCTAGATACAATGACTAAGTGGAGGTGGCGAATCGAACCCTCATTTATGGAATCAAAAGAAAGCTAACGGACTAAAAATGGTTATAGGTGGAAAAGTTTATCTCTGCCCTATGAGCCTATAGAGCAACATAGAGGGGTCCAACATGATCAATACTTTTTGATCTAACCTATAGGATCGAATTCGTAGTACCGATTGAATTAGAAATACCCAGCTTAAGGGTCCACTGCTTTGAAAGTGAGGAAAATGATGAACGACTGAGAGCTAATTTGGATCTCCAGAATGAACGAAGAGATGACACAGCATTAAGGATGGTCATAACCCAATAGAAAGAAACTTGATACTACAATAGGAAGGTAAAAAACATAACATTCTAGGTCTACGACCTTATCCTTTAAAAAATGATGCAATCGATAAAGAACCCAAGTCGCGGTGAGCTGTAACATGAATCATACGACTAGGGACTTATGCCCGAGGGATCATGAAGGATACTCCCTTACCCAATCGTAGATCATGGAAAACTTAAATCTCTAGTATTAGTGAGATGTGAAGTTGAGCAAAATTAAGCGCCCTTTAACATTTATGAAGCACTTTTTATCCGCATGTTTTTACATTGCGTACTTTAATTCAGTATTTTATTTCCCTATTTCTTTTTAACTCCTTGAGATGTATATCTTGATAGCACGATTATCATTAATAAAAGGAAACTTTTCTCCAATGATATGTTATTCTACAACGATTCTCCAATGATGTGTCTTTCTCCTACTTACCTAAGCGTTTAGATTATACCGAATTATGAACCGACCATTATGTCAGACGAATGCTCACATAAATCCACTTCTTAGTACGCCTTTTCCATACTCATAAGTCTCGGAATAATCACTCAACTGGTCACTAAGTTGATTCTTGACCCCCTAAGATCTGATTTAATTTATACGATGTGGTCGACGCGAGTATAAATTAGGCTAACTCCAACTCAAGAAGGGATATCTCCGATCACTCAGGTATTTTCAAAACAAAATGGGGGATATATATGGAGGTAATACGGTAGGCGTGCTGTGATTAGGAGAAAAAATGTCTTTTAAACAGAACTAGTTGTTCGTAACATAAATAATAGTTCATTACACCCTTTGCTAATTGACCTTCAGAGTATAAATAACTCGATCTATTAATGGAGTTTAAACAACCTGTTTGGCATAACCCGGTTCATCAACCAAGTATAAACAACTTGTTCAATAACATTCAACTTCACATCTAACAAAGACAACATGAATGTTCGGTTTTCACCGATCAAGTTATCAGAATACAATCGAAGATCACAACTCAATCAATCAAACAATTATCAAAGCACATGTACATAAAATTAATTTGGTTTTCCATTTGCAGGGAAAAAAATTACATGCAAAAATTCAATGGATTCCAAACACATCGGGCATAAAAGTAATCAAAATGTGAATTTAAAAAAGAACGCTACGACCATGCTGTTCAAATTGAAGGAAAAAGAAATATTCAAACGAAGTGTCAGAGGCAAAAGAAAATATAACAAGATCAAATATTCAGGGCCGAACCTAATATTACATCCATCAAAATATAAATGTTTTCAAGTAAAGGGAAAACTATGGAGCTAAGGGTGGGGAAGGGTTAACAATAGTATAAAAAAGGCGACCCATCTCCTCACGCATGGATATATGAAGATTCTTTCCTTCATAATCGATTAGAGGCCAAGACGCTATCAACAAACCTCTGTACGTGGAATATCCCTGTTGATTCAAGCATGATGGTGAAGTCTTTGGATCCTCTTCAGCTCCCTCATAATATTCGGTATTAAAGGAAGAGAGATCCTAATCATGATGAGCCTCATTGTCCCAATTGACTAGCTCGTGGTATCCATTGATAAAGGATTGGTACTTCATCACCCCCCAGTACTCGGAGGTAAGGAAATATTTCAGATACCTGAATTCGATGAGGCGAGCTAGGGATCTCTCCACTTTAACGACTTGTAAGAGCAAAATTTCTGATATTGCCCACAGTATAGTCCATGTGTAGTTTTTGGCTAATTTGGTTTATTCCGTTACAAACCGTCACATACTGTTATGGAAAATCGACATCAACACTCGTGACTTCCCAACATCCCATAAAGGTATAACACAATTGAGTGTTTAAATTTATTCATAGACTTTATTTTTGGGATGTTTACTTTTATTAAAAACAAACAGGGATTTTATTTTAAAAAGAAAAATATTTTTTACCTCGTTCGAACGAGATCAGTATCTCATTCTAACGAGATTCAATTTTCATTATTTGAAGTTTTTATCTAATGAGCATCGATCAAAGGCGTACTGTTTTGACTCGTCAGAAGGTTTTTTAAACTTCGTTCAAATGAGATGGATTCTTCATTCTAACAAGACTTTGTTTCTTTCTAATGAGTTGCTATTATTGTTCGAACGAGCCACCGCGTCGAAATTTGTGTTCCCCTTATAAATACCTGTTTCGTGTTTAGTTTTGTTAAGACTTTTGCCAGATCATTTTTTGAATATCTTTTACAAAATTCTTATTTGTTTAGTGTTTTAAAACACTTTTAATTCACAACATACATCCTGAAAATTGTTCTTGTGAATTAGTTTAAACCCTAGAAAGTTTCTTGTATTCTACATACACCTTTGGGAGAAAGCATCTCCACAGCTAACCATTGTGATTTTTGAGGGAACTCACTGCTGAATACATAGATTGATCGGTGGATATAGAGTGTGAAAGGCCGTGTTTGGACTGCTCCTCACTGAGTAGTAGTATTTAGAGATTTTTGAAGGCACTGCGTATTATATTTGTGGCGATTATCAAGTAGTCTGTAAGTCGATAGTCTTGTAAACTCCCTAAAGTGTTGGAAATAAAAGGTTTTACCTGCAAGGAGTTTTTTCGTTATCTACCGTGTGTTTAAATGCATGTTTTAATTTATGTGTTTTTATCACCTAAATGCTTGTTTAGGGTAAAAATATAAAATTTGAATTTGTGTGTGTTGGACACTTAAATATATAAATTATCCATTAAGATCCCGAAAGTGCACTTTTAAATTGGTATCAGAGCGGGTTGTACTAATTTATCATGTAGATCCTTGTTTAGTGCTTTTTAGGGTAATTTTTATTCATCTCTATTGATTTTTTTTCTTTCTCAATGGACAACCATTGTTTTGATGACTTAAATGGTTTGAATTTGAAGTTTGCTAAAAGAATTGAAATTCTTGAAAAATAAAATTTTCGTTTTAAATATGCTATGGAACTTTTACAAACTGTTCAAACTCAAAGATATTTTTTTCGTGAGAGGCTTGTGGACATGGATTGTGATTTCAAAAATTTAGAATTATCCAAGAAAGAGAGTGATGATAGAGTTCGATTTTTAGAAAAATAATTAGAAGACTCTAAAATTTCCAGGGTTTGTATATGTGCCATTAAGGATAATGATAATATAATTAATGATTTGAAGGCACGTGAGAAGACTCTTAGTTATAAGTTTACTAACATTGAGGGGGAGTGAGATAAAATTCTAGGAATGATTGAAAATTTGAATAAGGAATTCTTAAAATTGGAAGAGTCTAATTCTTTGCTTGAGTCTAAAATTTTGAAATTAAAAAACGATTTAAAAGACTTATGTAGTGATTGTACTGGCTCTTATATTTCTAATGCTTCCAGTGTTAAAACCAAGACCATTATTTGTTGTAGAGGGTCAACCAAATCCAAGAAATTATAAAAGGTCAAACCCTAGGGAACATTCCCCGCATTTACACATGTTCGTATTGTGGTAGGAAAGGTCACCGTAGGTCATTTTGTTATGATCATGGAAGAGGTAAAAGGAAGTTAAAGTCTAGTCTAACTTTGGTTGTCGAATCCCGACGCATTAGGTATACATCATTTGGGTTAGGAAATCGATTCAAAAGGCTCTAGATGGTAGACTAATTGATTCTCGTTTGCTTTCATATGATTCTTTTCTTGCTGTATCTAATTGATGATTGTGTTAGCATATTTGTCATACACTAGTTGTGATTCATGATATATGTTGGCTAGTGTTATGACATGTGTACTTTTTGTATGATATTTTTCTTTTATTGAGTCATAATGGGAAAAATAAAAAGATTTTATTTTGATAAAATTTTGAAAAACACAAAGAGATTTTTAGTTTTTGTGTATTTTAGTTTTACACATTTGGTGTGGAATTTTGATGTGTTTGAATCCAATTCACTGTGTACTTTTCATATGGCTAGAACATTTGATTATGATTGTAGATACTTTTTGTATTATATTTTTCTTTTATTTAGTCATATTACAAAAAACAAAAAGATTTTATTTTGATAAAATTTTAAAAACACAAAAAGATTTTTGGTTTTTGTGTATTTTAGTTTTACACATTTGGTGTGGCATTTTGGTGTGTTTGAATCCAATTCACTACGTAGTTTTCATGTGGCTAGAACATTTGATTATGATTGTACATACTTAGATTATTCTTAGTAATGTTTACATGGATTTGTTTCGAACTTTATTTTCTTTATGGATTCAACTTCGTATATGCCTCCCCACACACATGCACGTGCTTTTTAAATGTTTACTTCACATGTATATTTGAGCTTTGTGAGATTTTCTCCCATCAATTATGTTGTCTACATGTTTATGTGACTATGGGGGATTTGTGCATGTAAGAACCGTTGCCTATAGGAGTTTGTTTATTATAGAAAAAATATGAGTGAGCATAGGAATGGGCTGCGAAAGTCAGGTTGTCTTTGCATGAAAGCCACCATTGAAAAGAGCCCAAGAAAATTATCAAAAAGGGGCCAACATAATTTAGTTTGTTTGATCATTCAAAAATAAATAACTTCAAAATAATTGAGAAAAGAAAAGAATGGAAAATATGATTATGTTTATATTTTGAGGGAGTTTAGTTGAATATCAGCAGGTTTACACAATGAATCGTAGTACGCTTATTTTGTCATGGCCCTATTGATTTGTAAGATCATCAATATTATAGGCTTATGTGCATTATGCTTTTTTCGTTTATTAAGTTCAACTTTATTTGTCATTTGAGGCTAAATTTTAGTTTAATAAATTTTTGCTGTTAATTAGAACTTCTTGAACATATTTGAGTGTTTGAGACATAATTTATTTGTATCTGGTTCACGCCCATTCATTCCATCCCACATATTTAGACACATTGATTCTATGCTAGTGTTTATTGTCATGTTTTGTGGTCGTTTATACCCATATATTTGTGTCGGATTTTCTTTGCTATATTTTGCATATATTATATATGATATTATGTTGTATTTGTAAAATTTACACCTTTTTGAAAAATTTGAATTTTTTTAAAAATAGTCGGTGTTGATGACCTTTGATATTATCATTACACATTCTTGATTTATATCTTTTCGCGATGATATCTTGTCTTTTAAGTGATGCTTCTTATTTCATGGTTATGTTTTACTCCTTTATCCATTACGGACAAAAAGGGGGAGAACAAATTATGGGGGAGTTTTTAGGTTTGTTAAAACTCGATGCGTCACGAGGTATATATTTTTGTCTCATATGTCTAGTACTTAAAGAGGATTATAAAACACACCGGATAAAGACAAATTTTGCGGAAGGGAAGAAAAAGAAGAAGTTTGAATACAAAGGGACTTATGCCATGCCATTCTAGGGTTAGGAAGGGTGTCAGATTTTTTTTTTGTCAGTTATAGAGTTTTGTTGATGTAATTTGGATTTTGGATAGGTTTTTCTTTTTTTTTATTACCGAAATAGCCAAAGGGGGAGATTTGTAAGAGCAAAATTTCTGATATTGCTCATAATATAGGACTTGTATAGTTTTAGGCTAGTTTTGCGTCTCCCATTACAAACTATTACGTACCATCATGGCAAACCGGCATCAACACTCGAGACATCCCGACATTCTATAAAGGTATAAAGAAATTTAGTGTTTAAATTAATTCATAGATTTTAGTTTTGGGATATTTACTTTTTTCTTGAAAATGAATAGGGATTTTATTTTAAAAAGAAAAATATTTTTCACCTCGTTCAAACGAGATATGTATCTCGGTCAAACGAGATTCAAGTTTCATTAGAAGGGTTGTTTAAAGTATTTATCTAACGAGCATTGATCGAAGGCGTACTGTTTTGACTCATCAGAAGGTCATTTGATCTTCGTTCAAACGAGACTTTATTTCGTTCTAACGAGTTGCTATTCTCGTTCGAACGAGCTTCAAACTCGTTCGAACGAGCTTCAAACTCGTTCGAACGAGTTATCGCCTCAAAATTTATGTTCACCTAATAAATACCGATTTTGTGTTTATGTTAGTTTAGAATTTTGCCAGATCATTTTTTGAATATCATTTACAAAAGTTATTTTTTTGTTTAGCATTCTAAAACACTTTTAATTCACAATATACATCCTGAAAATTATTTTTTGACTTCGTTTAAACCCTAGAAAGTTTCTTGTATTCTACATACACCTTTGTGGAGAAGGCACTCCATAGCTGACTATGGTGATTCTTGAGGTAACTCACTGCTGAAGACAAAGGATGATTGGTGGATACCGAGCGTGGAAGGTTGCGTGTGGACTGCTCCTCACTGAGTAGTATTCTTTAGAGATTTGTGAAGGCACTGTGCATTTTACTTATGGCAGTTATCAAGTTGTTTGTAAGTTGATAGTCTTGTAAACTCTCTAAAGTGCTGACAATAAAAGGTTTTACCCGTAAGAGGTTTTTCGTTATCTGCCATGTGTTTGAATGCATGTTTTAATTTATTTGTTTTTATCACCTAGATGCTTGTTTAGGGTAAAAGATAAAATTTATAATTGTGTGTGTTGGACACTTAATTATATAAATTATCCTTTAAGATCCCGATAACGTACTCTCATGGACTCGTCCTTATCTCTATATTTATCATATAGAAGACGCCTCTTGTCGGCAACTTCAGTGAGTAAATGATTCTTCATGTCACCTATTTCGATCAAGGTAGTATCTATAGTAGCCTTTTCGTTATCACGCTGCCTTAGAGTTTCCACGAGGATGTCGTTGGCCTCCATCTTAGTTTTCTTTGCAGTTCGAGAATGGTCCTCAACTCATCTATTCTTTGCAGTCACTTCTGGGTCATGTAGGATCCCATAAAGCTCACTTGCAGTAAAATAACACGATAGGAATGTGTTGTCCAGAAAATACTCAAGAGGAGGGGGGGGGGGGGGGGGGGGTGAATTGAGATTTTGCAAACTTTTTGGGTTAAATTTATATTTCAGAAAATATTAAATTTAAATCACTTAATCAAATTCCAGATTAATAAATCTTCAAAGATTAAAACCAAGAATATCTAACAAATGCAACCAATTAATTTATACAAGCAAAAATGCAGATTTTAACACCCAATCAACATTTAATTAATTTTCGAATACAATAATAATTAATATTCTGAAATTAATTAATTAATAATTTCGAAAAATATTATTTTAACTTTAAAAATAATTAACCAATTTTCGGAATTAATATATTTGTAAGTTAGTGTGCTGAAAAATATAAATTAAAGCAAGCATAAATAAATAACCAAATAAAGTGCAAAAAATAAAGACACCAAAATTTAACGTGGTTCGGCCAAATTCGGCCTACGTCCACGTGCCTAGAGCTTTTGACTCCCTTGCGCTTCACTATCATGATCCATTTGAAGGGTAGGATCAAACTACCGCGTAAAACTATTTTCAAGCTAACTCCGAGCTTCAAACCCCGTGGCCCACTTACGGGTAGGAACCAATCACCGGTACATACCGAAGCTTCAACAAAGGGCCAAACTGAAAAATCGAATAAATGCGGTGTGTGATAGTGATTTAAATTAATTTAAAACTTTCTAATTTGGCACACTTATATAATTAAAGTCAATATAAACCAAGTTAATTCAGCCTTTAAACATGCATCTATGTGTGTGTGCGTGTGTCAACCAATAAATAGATAAAGCATGTGACACAAATATTAAGGAAAAATCCCCGAAGGGAAAAACCTTTTATTTCTAGAACTTTGAAGAATTCACAAGACCATTGACTTACATACAACCTGATAATCTCTCATAAGTGTAATGCACGGTGTCTTCGTCAAACCTCCAAAGCAACGGCTAGAAATCTGCCGTGGTTCACGCGCAGCTATACCATAAGGGCCGCAACCCAAAAAACGCCGTAGAGACTCCCTCCACAATAGCACGCAACTCTCCGATTGTAGAGTTCTCCCCACAAAGAATAAACAACAGCATAAGTTGTGTTCTTGAACACCAAAACAATTCACTAAAGCATCCGAGAGTTTTGTGAATTGTAAACAAAAAGGGATTAAACCTTAAAAGGAAGAAGCCAAAAGTATTCTTCTTTCGCATTTTTTCTGCTCCATAAAATGCTGGAACTTCTTAAAGAAAACGATACCACTTAATGAGTATTTATAATAAAAATGCATCGCCTCAAAATACGTGCTCATTCGAATGAGATCAATATGTCGCTCGAACGAAGGATAGCTGTCGCTCGAACGAGATCGCGCGACATGCCCATCTCGCGCGAATGACATTGCTATGCCATTTGAACGACTGTTGCGTAAAAAAAAATATCGTTTTAATGCCCGCTCCAATACTTAGAAAAAATTCCCATTCTCAAATTTTGACGAAAAAGTCCGCTCCAACAGTTAGAAAATATTTTATAAAAATATCCCAAAAGCTCTAAGTGTAAAGTTAAGGTATTTAAAACATAACCTTACCAAAGTAAACTTTGCGGAGTCTTTTTGATGAAGAACTTGATTAATTTGGATCCGTCTTGATGTAGATGGCTCTTGAATGCTCTTCGACGGTGTAGCGGTATATGACATAATAAATTGATAACTGACTTATAAAAAATATGTCCTTACGAATCTCCCCCTATGTCTATGCTGGTAGATAAATAAAAATATCCGAATTATCAAAAAGCAAAATGCCTATACAAATCTACCTTCCCATTGAATAAATTTGCAAGATCTCAAACTGTGCTTCAAACATCTTCGTCAATTCTCAAAGCTTTTCTCATCAGGGTGTGCAACATAATGATCCTCAATCTTTGTACCTACAGACATGAGATAAAGCAAAAATACCTTCGTGATGCATCGAGTTTGAAATGATATAAGAATAAATCATTGATAAATCAAATCTCCCCCATAATGCAAAAACTCCCCCATAACATGACAATTCTTTCTCCCCCTTTTTATGATGTCCCCAAATAGACAGATAAAAAAAAAATCAAAACATGGAATGTCACGATAAAATGCATAGTAAATATGGATCAAACTATGCGCATGAAAATGTATGTCTAAAAAACAATCACAAACTATTTTTGATTTTTCAAAATTTTCATACAAAAATAATATACCAAAAATCACACCATGGATTTAAACTAAAACAACCAAGTCATGGAAATGGAATGAATGGGTGTGAACACATTCGATAGGTAAATAAACTCAATGAATCATATGTGCACGATGCATACGTGTACTCCTAATGAATGAACATTAAAGGTATCCTTAGGTGTAAAAATTTGTTGAATTTAGATGACATCATCTTATACAAATCAACAAATCAGAGTCAAAGTGATTTCCACACCAATAACGTCCAAAAATATTTAGCGCTTTTTCAAGATTTTCAAGGACGTGAAAATCCGTTTTAATTCTCCATCAAAACTCCCTCATATATATTTTCTTTTAGAGGTGTATAAACTAAATTCTCAAACTTTGGAGAATTGGTGCAAAAACCTAATTGGCCTATAATTGGCATGAATTTCTTTTTATTGCCTTTAAATTTTTTCGGGCTCTTTTAAAACTCTTTGGACCCTAGATAATAAAATTCCTCAATTTTTTAGGTCCAATTTAAACGGCGACTTAATCGCAAAGGATAAAAACATAATCTTTCGTAGCTCTTCACCATTTTCAAACAAAGCACACAAACTCACAAACGGCTCGTACATGCACAACTTTCTTATCAAGTTTTATCGCGCTTGGTTCATTTTAAGGACATGATTGAAGTGAAAACACCCGACCAACATGTGATAAGACAAGCACAATAATCAAACAAATCCGTGCATGTGTGCATTAAAGGAAATCATGAGTCAAACATGTAGGAAGTAACACTTAATTACATCTTAATAACTCCAAATATTATAAAGCACATGGATGAATTGACCTCTTGTCTCAAAACACTATCAAATAGTCACATGAATAAATGGAATGATGTTGTGACTCGGTCATCCTAAGTGTCCATCCATAAAAGGTGCAAACAGTATACAAAAATCTTTTTGAATTTTCTCAAAAGAAAATCTTTTTGTATTTTTCAAAAGCAAAAAATTTATACAAAAATGATGCATACTAGCAATAGGCAAATAATTTCACCGAAAAAATTGGAATAAGACATGATTACCCCAAAGAAGACTTGAGATAGCAAATTCCACAAAGAGATGGGCGACCAAAAAATTTAAGCGTTTCTTATCACTCAAATGTAGAATTCCTACGAAAATTATTAACAAAGAAATACAAATAAGAAGAAAATTCTTCGAAATACTAAATCAAATAAATTCTAATACGAACAAGTCCCGGACAACAACGCCATTTTTAATCGAGGGAGAAAGGTATCATCGTGTCAAAACGATTGTCATCATTCGTTTCACCCTCTAAATACAAAAACTTAAACTATGACTACACTCTTTTAAGGGAGTATAGCGGTTAATCCGGGTATTGAAAATCCACATTGACAAGTTTCTATAATTTAATCGGTTTAATACTTCTAAAATAAAAGTGTAAAAGGTAATTTTTAACAAAAAGTAAAAGATAATCTAGGCGAGTGTATTTAAACTAGATTAACAAAAGGAATACAAACTATAGGTTGCGACATATATCCCTCATCCCGAGTTAATTGGTTACATGTGCTCATAAGTTATTAAGATTGAGTCTCGTTTAGTCAATTAATTAAATCAAGATTTATCATACCCCTAGATTTTCATAAAAGCCTACTATGATTTTGAAATATCCCAAAAATTACACACGCAAGGTCATAAATATGGAGCATACATGATATACCCCGTTAAATCTCCTAGGAGTAATAACAAGAACAACCCAATCGAAACAAACTCATGAAAGCCCATCACCATAGCAAAGCAACCAATCAACTCTAGGTGAATTCAATCCAACACAACCTAAACTAAGTTAGCCACTGAGCATGATGAAATACATAAATTAAAGCACTAATTAATTAAAGATAACAAGAATTAAATTAACTACAATAAATTATCTAAATTTGGAAGTAAATAATAAAACATGAAAAATTAAGGAATAAAGCATAAGTAAGAGGTAGAAGACAATGAATAGTAGAAATAAGCCTACGTTGATGGGTATTACCCTACAAAAATGGAGGAGAGGGGTGAGCCCCAACCAAATCCCCCAAAAATCTCTCTAACCCTAGGTACTAAAAAGAGAAAGAAAAATAATAGAAGATACCCCTTTACAAAAAAACAAGTCTTTGCTTTTATACTAAGTTAAATAATAATAAATAAAAGAAAAAAGAAAAAGAAAAGATAAATAATAGCAAATCTCAGCAACAACAAAAATAGGGGATCGATCGATCGGATGTGGTGGTCGTTCGATCTCCTACGAGAGGAGAGCACACTGCTTTGGTGCTAAGGCAAAATAGGAAACACCAGTAGACCGGTGGGGCAGGGCCGATGGACCGATCATGCCAGACCTGCTCCACTTTTGTTTGCAAAGCCCAATTCCTTTTTCAACAAAAATCCTTTCTCAATCTTCAAGCCAAGACCTTTTGCTACAATATAGATAACAAACACCAAGGCCTCCATGCTATGACCCGCTGCCAAATAGGATCAGACCAGCTATGAAACGAGTGTGGCCAAAGACCATTGAAATTGTTTGGAACCTACTATGTGTTTAATGCCGGGACCTGCAATTGATTTGTGTGGCCAAAGAACCATTTGCGCGATTTTGACCTGCTTGCAATTTTGAAACTAGACATGGAGGTCTTTTATTAAATTTTTTATCATTTGTAATTCCCTTATAATTCCTTCCTCGAATAAAAATCCATAACATCTTCGTTTGGACTCAGTTTCGTGCACCGTTCATGACCATGCAAAGGTTATTCTGAGGGACTTAACTTTCGTGAATTCTTATAGCAAAAATTTCGAAGTGTGAATTGCTTAATTTGCCCTTGAACTTGTGAATATCGACAGATCTTTACCGGAATGCAACCAAACTCCACACTAAGCACTGCAATACCTACAAAAACTCAATAATACCTCAAATAACATGTTAGCATATAAAACGGAGGTTGTATGGTTATCGAGCATAATTATAGGAATTAAATTACCTGAGGGGGAAAAATTGCATAAGTATAGAGGGTAATAAATGCTATGATTCAGGACAAATCATCCCGTTATTAAAGGGCATTTTTAAGCCCACTAAAATGTGATGCTCCTTTTCTCTATAGTCATATTTAATGAAATAATTTAGATTGTTTAAAATTTTGTGTACGTTTCTTGATAAGCACAATGTATGCATATTAAATAATATAAACGAATATGTATATTATCCGAATTCAAAAAATCTGAAAGGATACGAATAAGGATAATTGTGTATACTATCGGAGGGGATACGAACATGTATATGAATAGTGCACTTGTAAACGGATATATATAATATATAGTATGGTATCAACTTCGTATTCATCCGTTTTACACCCCTTGGGCCAACGTGAAGAATTGTATGGAGGTAGTGACTCCTTGGGTGTAGCATTGGACGTTTTGGGACCTCATGATATATTAAAGCAAAAGGCGAAAGACACGGAGGTGAAATGGGCAAAAGGCCAAAGATCATATCTCCATCATAAGTCCAACGGATTCCTGAGATCAACAAAATAAAAATTTCCATTACAAACCACAACAAGACATGATATATCAATAAGCAACAAATGAGGTACTAAGATTGAAATAATAATCAAATTGTTGATTTTTTAGATTTTTGATTTTTATACACACACACACACACACACACACACACACACACACACACACATATATATATATATATATATATATATAACGAATTCAAAAATCACTTACTAAAAAGGAAATTCAAAATAAAAAATTGATAGCCTTAAAGCGATCCCGAAAGTCCATGAATCAAACTTAATGAAGAATCCTTAAGATATGACTAAAAAATAGCAAATCTTTTGTTAGAGTGTTTAGGAGTTAAAAGGTGGAAAGAAGTGAGTTAGGATTTTGATGTGCAAATTGACTGATGTAAGGAGATGATGCCGATTAAAACGTTCGCCCTTGTACTAAGCATGTAGACCTTGTAAGAGCAAGGTCATCCTAGTTAAACCTCTCTAAATTTAGATCCAAAAAAACACAAAAATGTAAAATACAAATAAAACACCACATATATTAGTGGTATTAAACGCGTGATAATTTAAATAAAACGTGACACATACGATCTAACACAAATGCAAACGATTTCGAAACTCAGAAAAATAATGGAACTTATAAAAATCTTCACACAAGCCTTACCCATGGCTAACAATGAACAATATTCAACTATAATATTCAAGAGGTGATATCACATGATTTCACTTCAATATCAACCTAAAGCCAACATGTGTGCATTAAGCATTCAATAAGTCCAAAAATAATAATATATTAGAAGAAAAGGTTCACAATCATTGATGTTCAACTTATATCCCCCTCATTATATGATTTTAAAATAAGAACTTTTTATTCAAAAGATTGTGGAAATTTCATAATAAATGATTAATGAATTTTTCTCTTAATATCGCAGATGTTCTAATTTTTTAGCCAATTATAACATTCACCTCGCATTGGGAAGATGTTTCGATTACTTCCCTCGTCATTTTTTTTACTATAACCTCAAAATCAATGATTCTTACATGAACACATAAAATAATCTTGGAAAATAAAATATGATTTGATTGAGTGAAGACGCGTGCAATGAAAGATCTTTGGTCATACGCTAATGATACGCCCTACTCCTCCATGTATTGTTGTCCTAGTAAGGCCTATGGAGGTTAGTGACCCTAGTGTTGGAATGTCTATTGGTCGAGACCATTTCGATGTTTATTCCATTATTGTTGGTGTTGATGGCTACCTTAACCATTCTTATCACCACTATTATGTTGTTATTAATCTTAACCATTCATCGATGGATGGATTCCCCTTTGTTCTCCATCTTCTTCTTATGGCCAGGAAGATTGAGGCAATCTAATTAAGATAATAATATACACGACCTTTGTATAGGTAGTGATGATAGGATTACCAATAATAACCTACCTGAAGCGCCAACTCAAACCTCCTACAAAACAATATATCTTCTTATCCGAGGTACCCACCCCCTATGGAGTAAATAAGGAAAATCTCGCGAACTCCTACTCGCAATAAACAACCGTACGAGTATCCAACTCCAATGTCAGATTTTTTAGGGCCTATTTGGATGTGAGTTGTAATATTGTTTTCGATGTTTAAATACAATTTCAACAATAATTTGCATTTAGCACACCTATTTTTAAATACTAAATTATAGTATTTTTGTGTTATAATCATGTTTTTAGAAAGCAAGAAAAGGTTGTTTGCTAAATTATGTTTTTTATTTTCAACTCAAAATCTTTCATTCTCTATATTTTGATCCATTTATTCCTTAGTACATAATATACATATACAATAAATTAATATGTGCGTAATTATAATTAATAAAAAAACATATATGTACATGTACATAAAATTATGTATATGTATGTATTATTAAATTATATTGTATACCAATATCTATATGTTAAATAATATTATCAACACAAAGATGATACTTACATATAGTTTTATACATGTATGAAATAATATAAAATATGCATACAATACATTATAATAAATAAAAAGATGATACTTACATATAGTTTTATACATGTATGAAATAATATAAAATATGCATACAATACATTATAATAAATAATATTATCAATTAATATTATTTAATACAACATACCTAATTAAACATACCTAAAGAACACATGATATATTTATGCATTCATATATGTATACATTTATGTATCATGTATGTATATTTACACACATACACACACACACGGGTATGCCCGTGCCTAAAGGCATAGTTGAAATTTTAGAAATATTATACGTCGCTACGACATGTATAATGAACCCGAGCCGCTTTACTTACAAAAAAATTAGTGTTCATACTACAACATGCAAAAATAAATTTCAAACAGTTCCTTTTCCATACCTAAGGTTAACTTTCATACATTTTGAAAAAGTGCATAGTCGGCCGTGCCTAAGGCGCTATTAGTACTTATAAATTAGTTATGCTACCTATAATACTATCCGAATTAACAATTACGAAACAATCAAAACACCCCTGATTGTACTCTTCAACCCTTTACACATAATATAACCACAAAGTAAGTATTCCTTCTTAAATTTCCACCATTGTAACAAAACAATAATTGCTTATTGCACTAACCGTGGCATTTAATATTACTAAATATAATCTCTAGGAAGCACACGTTCATTATATTACTCATGGTCAACTTCCATTACCCGACTTTGTGTAATTATTGAAATAAATCTCTAACCCACCTCTAATACATTACCCAACATAAATGCATGAAGGTCCAGTGATGGTATAAAATTATGAAACATAAATATAAACACACTTGGATACATTATTTTGATTTTATACCTTGGTGCGCACCATGTGTTTAAGTCCAACTTAAGCATGTATTGATCTTTCCCCCATCATCCTGGAATTCGGAGCACAAAAAAATACCATAATTCCACTTCAAAATGGGTATGTGTCCAAATAAAAAGAGCATAAAGAAAATTAGAAGTAAAACTGTGTTGGACAAATGAAAATTTAAGCAAATATGCATCCAACTAATTTTAAGCTAAAAGAAGATGTGTGAGTTTAGGAAAGGAAAAAGGACTTGCTACTTAGCTTCGGATTATGTAAAATTAGTGCACCTCTGAGATCAGTAAGAGAACACACATAGATGAGAGAGTTCCATACGCGTCCCTTTAAATACATCCAATTATGCACAGTGAAAGATATAAACACACACATGATATAACTATGTATATCAATACTACGATGAACGCAAATCCCAAAATCGGAATAAAACTGAGAGATTAGTTGCACATATTTCATTTTGGATGATTTTAATTGAAAAGATACATCAATGAAACCTTCATTTTGGTTCAATAGAGAGAAAACCTTGTTGTTTTGAATCTTGATCCATTTCATTCAAAAATAAGGAAGCCATTACTTAAAACATTTGTACGGAGTGCAAAAATTAGCTTACCAAATGTGTAATACCCCGTATTTTTTTATAATAAATTAAATCAACATAATTTAATTAATTTGGTAGAATTTAATTAAATAAATCCGTGAATAAATTGCTTTGTTGAAATTACATGTTTATATGATTCATTTATTATAAGGACATGTTTTATAAATGTCCGGGGCAGAATCTAGGAATTTTCCAAGAGTCCTAGATAACATTTAAGTATGTCTGATACCGCTACATTCGGCTCGTCTCCACGATCATCCACGACGACATTAATTTGAATTCATGCATCCATCCTCTTCGTACGTGCATTATGGCTAAAGTAACGTACACTTCAATCGTTCCCACTACTCCACGTACTTATGGTAAAAATAATTTTAATTGGAGTGTTTAATTATTTGCATAAATATTTGAGAATAATTTTAAAAATAAATTTTCGAAGTCTGGAAGGTGATAAACACGCAAGATCTTTTTTAGGAGTTTTTTTGAGGCATGTCACTAATGTCGTTCGAACGACATCGTATCTCGTTTGAACGAGATGCCATCTCTCTCAAACGACATCGTATGTCACTCGAACGACGCACCGCCTCATCCTGCCTATTTAAACAATGTTCGTGCTACACGTTTTTCTCAAGTCTGCATACCTCCATTTCTGTAAAACTGTAACTATTTCTAGACTTCATATTTTAAGGTTTTCAATACCTTTTTTATTCACAAATAATTCCCAATCCTTGTGAATCCTCTAAACCCCAAGGAATATTATACTACTCATCTGGAGTAGACTTGTGGAGAAGACGAAGATTTTCCATTGCTGACCTTCTGGAGCTCTTGCGGGAATTCTAGTCGATGACATCGAAACCAACACCTGTGGGTATTTTGAATGTCACTGATGTATTTTCATTGTAATCCATGGAAACCTAACTTTACAAATTATACTGAAAATAAGATGGTTTTACCCTGTGTGGGATTTTTTCTCAATTGTGATTGTCTTGCATGCTTGAACTATTTCTTTATTCAATCACTTTTGTTTGTAAGAGTTAAGACTTGTTGGGACTAAAATTGGAATTTAATTAAATAAGTTTGACATTGATTGCTGCCACACTCTCAAATTGGTATCAGAGCCATTTACACAAATTACCGTGTAATTCTTCCGTGAAATTTTTCTGGAAATCAATTTTGTTCTGAAAATTGATTTTTGAAAAAGCGCAATTTCAATGGATAACTTATTTAATAGAGTCCCAATTATTGACGGGTCAAATTATGCCTATTAGAAATCACGCATGAAATCTCACCTAAAGGCTATTGATGAGCGTGTCTGGGTTGTGTGTGAAAGAGGGTGAACGCCTCCCACTGTCACCATAAATAATGTAACTACTCTGAAATTTATGACTATATAGACTGAGGATGAATTTAAATGGAGTACATATCACTCACGTGGGCTCAGTGCCATTTTTGAAAACGTCACCCTTGACGAGTTTCGATGCATCATGATGTGTACCACGTCTAAAGAGGCATGGGGTGTTTTGCAACTTACCCATGAAGGCACAAATGCAGTGAAAGAATCTAAATTGCAAAACTTAACTACACAATTTGAAACTATCTCCATGCATGAAAATGAGTGTTTCGATGATTGTTATGCACGCTTATCGAATATCGTGAACACTAGTTTTAACTTAGGAGAATACATTCCTGATGCTAGGGTAGTTAAGAAAATTTTGAGATCACTGCCTAAGAGATATATCCCCAAAGTCACTGTGTTGAATTCATTAGGTAATTTGAGTACGATGAAATTAGAGGAGTTAGTTGGATACCTACAGACCTATGAAATTGGCATGTTCCCAAACACGATAAAATCAAAAGATAAAGGGGTAGCACTTAAAGCCCAGGCCACAAAGAGTGAGGGGTCAAAGAGAGGTGAGTCATTTAAGAAAAGAGAGGAAGAGATACCTGATTATGATTATGATTTTTGACTTAGATAATTTGGTCCTTTTTGCTAAAACTTTCAAGAAATTTCTCAAATTAAAGAAAAATGTAAATTTTAAAGATAAAAAGAATTTTGAAAAAAAGAAATTTGAAAAGAAATTTGAGAAAGATAAAAAGGACACCTCTAAAAAAGAAAGTGAGAGATGTTTTGAGTGAGGCAATAGAGGTAATAGGGGGTTTGAGTGTGCAATTAGGTTGAAACGTCAAGAGCAATGCGAATCTGCTTTAAACACCACCCTTAGTGACGATAGCGAGGTCAGGTCGGTGGACTCTAGAGACGAGTAATCGCATGAATGTAACTTCACCGCATTTATGGTCAGTCATGTGAGTACTGACAGTGCTCCTCACGATGATGAGGATGCAAGCTCATAGGGACACCTCGACCGTGATAGTAGTGTGAGAGAGGGGGAGGAAGAAGCAAGTGAAAGCGAGAGTGATCTCTAACGCACGTACATTGATTTATATGCTGATACTTTCAAGACCAAAAAGTGTTAGCTCTCAGGATAGCAGCTCTAGAGAAGGAATTAAGAGAGATGAGAGAGAGAGAGACCTCCATGTCCAATGCATTGAGAGAGAGAAAGTATTTTTATGAAAGAAAAAGGGGACTTGACTAAGCAAGTGGATGATATGATGGGTGAGCTCCATTACTCCCTGGACACTCAAAAGAAACTGGAAGACCTTGTAGCCCAACTCACTCAGGACCTTGAGAGAACCCGGGAAGTCAAGGTAAGAATTGAGGATCGATCTGGTAAGATGGGAAAAATACTCCTTGCCTATGCTTTGGGTTTAGGTGAAAGGCTGAGAATAGGTTTTTATGGCGATCTCATGTCCCATACGACATTGGAACTAGTTCCCGATTTTATTACAAATCTTTATTGCCACCCACCTAAAAATCAGAAGAGAGTTCGACCAAGAAAAGTAAATCAAAGTCGACCTAAATCTACATATTTTTGTAGTTACTACAAAAGAAAAGGCCATCTTCATAAGTATTGCGATAGTTTGGGTCGGACACGACGTACTTTTGCTCCATCACATGCCACTACTGATTTTGAGAGTCTTAGAGAGCGAGTTGAATTTCTAGTCGCCACATCTCACAGTATAGCGGAAGAGTTCCAATGGATTTCTATGCCGTCAGTGGACACTTTTAAAGTCCTGACTACAGTCAACAATGACAAGGGAAAATAGAAGGTTACCACATCTTGGGTGCCTAAACACAACGCAAAAGACCTTGTTGTTCATGTTGCTCTTAAAGCACAGAATTCTCTATAGTGGTACTTCAATAGTGGGTGCTCCAGGCACATGACTCGTGACGTTTCTATGTTTACCTCCCTCAAGGATCATAAGGAATGTAAATTCACTTTTGGAGACGGGAGAAAATCTAGCATAGTAGGACACGGTACAGTAGAGTTACCAGGATTTCTTAAGATAGAGAATGTGTTGTAACTCAAGGGATTGAAAGAAGATTTACTCAGCATTAGCCAGCTGTGCGATGCTGACTTTGTAGTAAAGTTTGACCGGAATAACTATCACGTCTATTATCAAACCAGTAAACTTTTATTGCAAGGGGTGAGGAGTGAAGACAATTGTTATGGGATCAAGCCTGAGTCCTCATTTCTCTGTAACAGTGCCACGATTACTACTATAGATATGTGGCACCAATGTCTAGGTCCTGTGAACTTTTACGATTTGGAAAATTTAGTAAAAAATGACCTAGTATGTGGTTTACCATCGCTTTGAAAGCCAACTTTCGCAGTTTGTGGACCCTGCCAGTTGGGAAAGCAAATTCGTAGCCCCCATCGAAAGTTGAATTCCATTACCACCTCTCGCATTCTTGAGTTGATACTTATGGATCTTATGGGTCCTACTCGTACTGAGAGTTTAGGTGGTAAGAGGTACATTCTTGTGATGGTATATGATTTCTCACGCTACTTTATTATATGTTTTCTGCGAGAAAAATCCAATGCTGTGGAGTTTCTTATGACTAAGTGTCTTATCTTGTAAAATCAACACGGTTTCACTATTAATAGAATATATAGTGACAATGGCACTGAGTTTAAATAAGAAAAAGTCGATCTTTTTTGTGATAACCTCGAAATCAAACACGAATTTTTAGCTGTTAGGACTCCTCAACAAAATGGGATTGTTGAGAGAAAGAATCAGATGATTCAGTAAATGGCTAGATCTATGCTTTTGGGTTGTAAAGTTGTAAGAAGATTTTGGGCAGAGGCGGTGTCTACCACATGCCATACGGTGAATAGGTTATATATTTGTTCACACACACTTACGAAGCCCTACAAATTGTGGGCTGGAAAGAAGCCTAACCTTTCATATTACCATGTTTTTGGGTGCAAATGCTACATCCTACGGGATAGAGAGCAATTAGAAAAGTTCTACTCCCCGAGTGACGGGGAGATATTTTTAGGTTATTCATCATCTAGTAGAGCTTATAGGGTGTATAACCTAAATAGCTGTAAGGTTATGGAGTAAATAAACGTCACCATGCAAGATGACGAACCACCGACATTGTATTGATTTTAACCTTTTGGGTGAGGGTGACGCATTTTCTACTGATGATCCCATTATGCCTCCCATACCCAAAGTGGATCCCATTCCTGACTTAGGGGATACTCCTGCTTGGTTTCACAAAAGTCATGATCCTTCTACTATTCTAGGAGATCCCACCATAGGGGTCAAGACTCGTGCTCAACTAGAGAACGTTATTAGCCAGGTTTGCTACACGTCCAAAGTCGAGCCCAAGAATTATAAGAAAACACTCAAAGATGAACCCTGGATATATGCTATGTAGGAAGAGTTGCTTCAGTTTAAAAAGAATGATGTCTAGAAAGTGGTCCCCCGACCGAGTGAGATAAATGGGATAGGTACCAAATGGATCTTCATGAATAAGGTGGATAAGACTCGTACTATTATCCAAAATAAGGCTAGTTTGGTCGCTCAAGGCTACACACTTCGCTCTTCTTGTGACCCATGAGTCTGTCCGTTTACTACTCGCCATCGCATGTCATATTCACTTCAAGTTATATCAGATGGATGTCAAGAGTGCATTTCTGAATAGAATTCTATAAGAGGAGGTTTACGTGGAACAACCAAAAGGGTTTGAAGACCCTAAGCACCCTGATCACATCTACTATCTGAGGAAAGCCTTGTATGGTTTAAAGTAAGCACCTCATGATTGGTATGAGAGGCTTACTTCCTATCTCTTAGCCCATGGATTCAAGAGAGAGGAAGTTGATATGACGTTGTTCGTTAGGAGAGATGATGGTGCTATTTTAGTTACCCAGGTCTATGTGGATGAGATAGTCTTTGGATCCATGTGCTCCTAGCATGCTCAACACTTTGAGGAGGAGATGAAGAGTGAGTTTGAGATGAGCATGGTTGGTGAGCTTACTTTCTTCCTCGATCTCCAGGTTCATCAGCTAGAGAATGGGATGTTATCTCCCAATCCAAGTATGCTAAAGACCTTATGAAGAAATTTGGTCTAGACTCCGCTAAGCACGCACGTACATCGATGAGTACCTAAACTAAGCTTAGCAAGGAAACTACAGGTAAGGATATAGAACAAACTATGCATCAGAGTATGATAGGCAGTCTTCTATACTTGACTGCCAGTCGTTCCGATATAGCCTTTAGTATTGGGAGTCTGTGCATGATATCAGGCGTCCCAAAAAGAGTCATACTTACTCACTCTTAAACATATTATTAAATATGTGAGTGGGACTTTCTCACTTGGAATTTGGTATTCCTTTGATACCAGTAAGCGTTTATCGACCTATTCGAATGCTGGTTGGGCCGGGGATGCAGATAGATGTAGGAGCAATTCTGGTGGGTGTTTCTTCTTTAGTTATGCTCTTGTCTCTTGGTTGAGCAAGAAGAAAAACTCCATCTCATTGTCCACTGTGGAGGCTCAGTACATAGCCGTCGGGAGTTGTTGCACACAACTTCTGTGGATAAACTAGATGTTGGAGGATTATGGGATATCACAGGACACCGTGACTATTTCTTATGATAACACGAGCACGATACATATATCACGTAATCCAGTCCAACATTCACGCACAAAACACATTAGGATGCGCTAACACTTTATCCGTGAGTTTGTAAAAGAAAAGGTCGTATCCTTAAGTTTTGTATCTATCGACCTCCAGTTAGCCGATATCTTCACAAAGCCTTTAGATGCCCTTAAATTCGAGAGTCTTAGGAAGTCTTTAGGAATCTTCACAGTTGACTGGGGGGTGGTCACCAGGTCTAGAGTATGATACATTTTTCTTGATAATATCATTTGATTCCTATCTCTAGATTGTATCATTTGTATATTTGTTTGCTTTTTGTTGTTTTTTTTAAATTGAAAAATCCAAAAAGATTTTATTTTTTCTTAAGTTTAAAAAAAGCCAAAAAGATTTTCTTTTGATATTTTTTTTTTGAAAAACACAGAAAGAGTTTTGTATTCTGTTTACATCGTTTATAGATGAACATTTAAGTTAACCATAAGTCACAACGTCATTCCATATTTCACATGACTGTTTGATAGTGATTTGAGATGCTTCATCATTTCATCCACTTGCTTTACATTGATTGGAGTTTTTGAGATGTGATTCGTGATATATTTTACATGTTTGGCTCCTTATCTCCCTTATTGCACACATGTACGATTTTATTTGGGAATTGTACTTATCTATCACATATTGGCTTGGATGTTTCCATCTCAATTCTGTCTATACAACAACCAAAATGCATTAAAACTTGACAAGAGATTAGTGCATGTAAAAGCCGTTTATCGCGAGGAATTAATTGCAACAAGATATGTTGAGTGAATCACGGGAAATGGCTATGAGAGTTTAAAAATTAACTCGTCGAGAAAGCCACCGTTTGAAAAAGAGCTCGAAAAAGTTAAATGGAAATAAAAAGAATATCATGCCATCTCAAATGGGCCAATAGGTTTTAGTTTCATCACCTCAAAAGAAACATGTAATGTCTAATTATTTATGAGGGTGTTTGGATGGAAAGAAATGAAAAACTGGTTTGCACGTCCTTGAAAGTCATGAAAAATCATTTCACACATTTTGGACGTTATTGGTGTGGAAACCACTTTGAGCTTTGGTTTGCTGATTTGATTGAGTCAATTTATTTTAATTCCACAATTTTTAATCCTAAGGAAGATGTTAAGTTCATTCGTTAGAAATATCCAACATTCATCGTGCACATATGTTATGGTTGTATGTATTGTTTTTCCTGTTGAATTTGTTCACATCCCTACATTTCCGCTATCATTGACTTGGTTGTTTTGGTGTTCTTTCACGGTGTGATTTTTTTTCAATTTTATTTTGAAAAATTCAAAAAGAGAAAGTTTATTACCTTGTGACATTCTCCATTTGTTTTGATTATGTTCTTCATATCTTTCTATTTGGGGACATCATAAAAAGGGGGATAATGAATTATGGGGGAGAATTGTTGTTTGTTTTTATAATGATTTGCTTGCTCACAATTGATATTTATTTATGCTTATCATTATATTTCAAATTGTTGCACGTCACGGGTATTTGTTTCTTGTCTCATGTGTGTAGGTATCAAAATGAAGATCTTTTTTTG
This sequence comes from Sambucus nigra, assembly GCA_949130495.1. NCBI lineage: Eukaryota > Viridiplantae > Streptophyta > Magnoliopsida > Dipsacales > Adoxaceae > Sambucus > Sambucus nigra. The sequence goes on from OX422220.1 coordinate 26,822,943, forward strand.
CACACCCAGATGATGAAAAATAAAGTTTGAAGAGTTGAAGATTTGAAGATGATCGAATTTGTGAAGACACACATTTAGTATTTCCAGTCTTCGGGTTTAATGGGGATATTAGATTGTATGTCAGTTTGTTTATTTTGGGCAACATAATTCGGATATTTATATGTATGTACTTGCATATAAACAAGGGTAGATTTGTAAGTACATGTTTTATAAATGTATGGGGTAGAATCTAGGAATTTTCCAAGAGTCTTAGATCAGATTTAAGTATGTCTGATACCGCTACATTCGGCCCGTCTCCACGATCATCCACGATGGCATTAATCCGAATTCATGCATCCATAATCTTTGTACATGCATCATGGCTAAAGCAACGTACACTTCAATCGTTCCCACTACTCCATGTACTTATGGTAAAAATAATTTTAATTGGAGTGTTTAATTATTTGCATAAATAGTTGGGAATATTTTTAAAAATAAATTTTCGAAGTTTGGAAGATGATAAACACGTAAGATATTTTTTAAGAGGTTTTTTGAGACACGTCACTGATGGCATTCGAACGCCATTGTATCTCATTCAAACGAGATGCCATCTCGCTCAAACGACATCGTATGTCACTCAAACGATGCATCGCCTCATCCTGCCTATTTAAACAATGTTTGTGTTACACGTTTTTGTCAAGTCTGCATACCTCCGTTTCTGCAAAACAGTACCTATTTCCAGACTTTATTTTTTAAGGTTTTCAATACCTTTTTGATTGACAAATAATTTCCAACCCTTTATGTGAATCCTCTAAGCCCTAAGGAAGATTATACTACTCATTTGGAGTACACTTATGGAGAAGACGAAGCTTTTTCATTGTTGACCTTCTGGAGCTCTTGCGGGAAATCTAGCCGACGACATCGAAATCGATGCCTACGGGTATTTTGTATGTCCCTACTTATATTTTCATTGTAATTCGCATAAACTAAACTTTACAAATTATAGTGAAAATAATATGGTTTTGCCCCTGTGGGGGATTTTTCCTCAACTGTGATTATCTTGCATGCTTAGACTATTTCTTTATTCAATCACTTTTGTTTGCAAGAGTTAAGACTTGTTGGGACTAAAATTGGAATTTAATTAAATAAGTTTGACATTGATTGCTGGCGCACTCTCATTTATGCATGTTATGTTTACTCATAGAAAGTAAGTTACATGTTAATTAAATTATTATTATGTGGTGTGTCAACATAATAAAATGTGTAATTTGAGTAGATATAGTTTGTTCATGTTTTGGGATGATTTGGGTACTCTTTTAGGTGTATTAGACATCTAAAATTAGGCCCAGTGTACAAGTATACCAATAAGGGAGTTACTGGACTAATTCGAGTATGGTTTCGAGCATACTTGGGGGTCTATAGATGGGGGTTTATGGGTAACTCGGGATTAGTGATTATAATAGGGAAATTAATAATTGAGAAGTCATTTCCCATCCACTACAACACAACCCTAGCATCCCGACACCCATTGGAGAGGTTACCAAGTATATAAAATGGAGGGCGATCAAGGATCCAAGAGGAGGAGATCCCAATCGACAGTATAAGACAAGAATTATCTTACTAAGTCAATTTGAAATTTGTTTCTTAATTCACTTGTGTATTTCTCATAGAAATTTCTGGACAAATTAGTCAAATTGATGATTTGAATAATTGGAATGAACTTTATGAATTTTAAGAACAAATATGAAATCATGATGTTTAAATGTTAAACTAATCGGTAACAAATCCAGAAATTGAGTATCATGTTAATTGGGAATTTAACCTTAGAACTCATGTTGTAGGAGTGATGAATTGACAATTATAATTCTTGTACTAAGCCCTTAATATCCGAGAATGATTAGGTAGGAAATTTGACCATAAAGATATGGTTAAATGAACTTTAAGGTTGGGTTAATTTTCTGGGATTTTGGGGCATAATCTTATGTTATTTCGCTTAGATAATCATCTAAAAAGTGCTGTTGGATCATGGGGAATCTATATGCATTGAAGTAAAGTTGGATAAAGCATTGGGATGAAAGTTGGATTTGAAAGTATGAAACCCGTATAGGAACACACAAGAAAATTCAGGGTTTTACCATGTCGTTTGAACCTTGTTCGAACAAGAATAGGCTTTCATTCGAATGAGATGTGATGTTGTTCAAACAAAATTGTAGATTTCGTTCGAATGAGGTCTATCTTCGTTCGAACGACCCTTCTGGGTTTGGCTCATGTTGGGATCGGGGAAAAGTTCAGGTGATTTTTATGAACTTAAGCGAGTATATGGGGGTTATTTAAGCGAGTGGATATTTAATTAAGAACAGTTTTGTGTCACTATTTACTGTTGAGAATATTGAGAATTAACTAGATGGTTAATTCCTAAAGTAAGAATATTAATTGGAGATTAATGAGACTTATTAGAGATAATTATAGGGTTAATTACCTATACATTTTATTTGTTAAAAATATGTATTTACTTAATTGTGTGAACATACCCATGTTCATGGACGACCTATCGGTTAGGGTTGCATACGTCTCGAGACCGTAGCACGCATCGGCACAGGTGGGCTTGACGTTGTCTATGCCATTATTTTAGGTCCTATGTGGTATCGCCACTTACGAGGAGGTAGGTGTAGAGGTTGGGATCCATTTTCACCGTCGGAGGTATGGACCGGGCAATGGTGTACTGCGTAAGGACCACCCATCTTGTGTTTTTTTATGTCTGTTTGGATAAGTGACTCCTACGGACTTACCGATAGAGAACTAATGGGACACTGATGGTAGATGCCTTTGTGTGTTGTATATATGTAAGGGCATATATAATTATATAAATTAATTGAGATTAAACCCCTATAGTCTAATGATGCAGACATTTGATAATGAACCCAATACTACGTAAAATGCACTGTGGATGATATGTTATTTCTTGTAAGTAGTATCGTAGGGGTTACTCTTGGGACAAGAAGGAGATGCATAGATGATTAGCTTCAATGTATGAATTGTGTTAGACAATTTTAATATTATATTAATATGGTAATTATCAGATTTCACAATTAGGACTTGGTTCGTTATGCATATAGTATTGCACTAGATGAGGAGTGAGATACTTAATGCATACGAGTGCCGATGGGTGGTTCATAATGAGAATTAATTACATAATTGCATTTTGATTTCGTAAGATAATTCTTGGAATCTTAGGGTGCTGACCCAAATTATAAAATGTTTTCCCCTCAGGTTTGCTTAGACAGGGACAACAGGGCTGACAGAAAATCAGGCTTTTCTCATCAGTTATCTCAGATCGTTTGATTCTGGTTTAGGTTGTTACTTCCTTTCAAGTTATTTTTATTATTTTAGAGATTGTACAGGCATAATCCCGAAGTTTAGTATTTAGTCTTTCTAAGATTAGCTATACTTATGTTGGAGGTTTTTATTACTAGTTGGGTGTTGAACTTATTAATTATCAGTTGCTATTTAAATGGTTTATTGTGCATGTCGATTTAAAAATTCAAATGTATTATTATTATTACTACTATTATTATTATTTTGATGATGAGAATGATATAAAATGTTAGATAAGCTCTATCTTCGGTGTATTACATTTGGCTAACCTTTACGTGGAAAGTTGGGTTATTACAGTTGGTATCAGAGAATCCAAATTCAAGCATCCTTAGGAATCATTGTACTCTTTGAGACCTATAACTAATACGAACCTTGTTTTCTTGCAGATGGCAAACGATAGGCGAGGTACATTCTGACGTGTTGCCATACAAGTTGCAGAGAAGGGGACTCAGCAGGAGTCGCGACCACACCCACACCACCACCAAATCCACATGTTGTTAATCCCACAGATATTGCCACAATTGTGACATAGGCAGTATCTAAGGCGATGGCCTCTATGCTATAGCATTCTGAGCCACCGCAACAGCAGGCACCACCACCATCCCAGCAGTAGGTGGTGCTACTTGTTTAGGCACAAGGCTCGATATTAGAGAGATCTAGGGAGGCCTTCACTAAAGGCCACCCGCCAGAGTTTTCTAGGAGTTCAAATATATTATTGGCTAATCGGTGGAAGAAGGATATTCAATGACAATTGAGGATTGTTAAGTGCACGCCAGTGCATAAGTAGATGTTAGCCTCGTTTTGACTAGTAGGGGAAGTTTTACAGTGGTGAAAGTCTTCCACCACACTGGAGGAGCGGGATTGGTTGACTATTGACAAGTTCTGGGTCAAGTTCAAGGGAAGTATATTCCAACGGCTATGGAATCATAGGTGAGAAGGAAATTCATGGACCTTAAGCAGGAAGGTCGCACAGTAGTAGAATTTGAGGAGGAGTTTACCGCATTATCCTATTTGCTGGGGACGACGTAAACATTGAAGAAAAGAAGATGGAGAAGTTTGTGTCAGAGATAACTTGGCACATCGGGAAGTCTTTATTGGGGAATCTGGATTTCACCACCTACACTTAAAAGGTGAATGTCGCTTTGCTGCATTGTCAATAACACATGGCATTTCAAAAGAGTAATGGGGAGAAGATACTCAACTCAAAGATGTCGAACTAATAGGGTAAGATGAATGGGAACAACAGTTAGGGGACCCAATAGTTTAAGGGGTCACAAGTGAGTGATCAACATAAGTATCCTATCTTCAGTCACCCCACCTGAGGGGCAACAACCATAGTGATACCCTACCCCAATAAATTAATTAAATCATATGCAGAATTTTTATGAGGATGAACTAGTCATAATTATTTGTATTTGTTGGAAACAAATTAAATTATGTAGAAGATAAGTGGAACAATAATTAGAGAAATAAAAGAAGTGAGAAATTCAAGGGGGTCATTTGAATGGCGAGAGATGTTGTTTGAACGACAAATGATGTCGCGTGATGAGGGTCGTTCGATTGACGTGATTGCCGTTCAAGCGACATGTCAGTTGTTCAAATGATGCCTGATGTTTGACAACCTTGCCATTTATGCTGTCTCCTTGTGAACCGTCGATCAATTTTTAGGATGCCAGCTCTTGGATCCTAAAAATTTAAAGAGGAAGGAGACGGATCATTATTAGACAATTGAGGTTTTTGCCTTGTTTGAATTTGAGGAAACAAGAGGCGTGGGGTAAGGAAAAATCGACTGCCATTAATGTCTTCTCTCTCAAATGCTCTCTCCAACTCAATAGGCCATCTGATTTCTTAGTTATATAGTTACACCCTCACGGTACACATATTCCCTTCTTTGAGGTAGAAGATACGAAATAATAAAATGGAGTTATCAATTGGGGATTTTTGTGAGGACATTCTTGGAGCAAAAGTGTATGGGTGTGGAAGCATTTTTAGAGTACCTTGGATCTTCCCTGGAGGTTTGATTTGTGGAGATTTTGTGACTCCTTTTAAGGCCACCTTTGTTGGTGGGGGAGTCACCCATCTTCACAACCACCACCATTTTGGAGTCATTTTAGGTGGGTAACCTATATTTATTGCATTTGAGACTCCATTTGATAAATGTGTAGTGTTGTTGTTGTGTACGATTAAGAGTAGGGATATAAGAAGACTTATGTATTTTTAGTAATTTGATATTAGGCATTTTTATGGAATAAGAATGCTAGAAATAATATTGTTATGTATTTTCAAAGAAAATTGAAATTAGACATTTTTATGTAAATACAAATTTTAGAAAATAATATTTTTGTGTGTTTCCTAGTTATTTGAAAATAGACATTTTTATGAAATAGAAATGCTAAGAAATTTTATTATTGTGTGTTTTCTATTAAATTTAAAAATAAATATTTTTACTGAATAAAAATGTAAGAAATGTCTTTTTGGCATATTATTAATGAAAAGAAATAAGAAACATTTTTATGGAATAAAAATATTGGAATGCTATTTTTATTAAAATTAAAGAGTGAATAATTATTTCAAGGTTTTGAAATAATGAAAGTTGATGTTGTATGAATTTGGTGTGTTTTCTAGCAATTTCGGTGAAAACATTTTATGGAATAAAATGTGGGAAAATTATGTGATTTTGTGGGAAAATGATATTTTGTTGGAAAATAAATAATAAGTAACTATTTCAAGATTTTGGAATATTGAAGAATGATATATTTTGTGAAAATTGGCCGTTTAGAAATATTGGTGTTAAACATTTTATAGAATAAAATGATTGGAAATAAACCTTTATTTAATGAAAAATATGTTCAAACCATATTTTAGAATTTTTTTGGGATTTAAAATTCATCTTCTCTTGCATATAAACTTGTAGTATTTTGACATAGAATGTATAAACAAGTTTAAATAAGATTTTTTTGGTTTGAACAAGAATTAATAAAGGTTGGAATTTTAGTCTTCAAAGTATGGATAATTGGGACTAAAAGACATAATTTGCATAAAGTTAGAAGACTACATGTTAAATAAAAGGAATGGTATGTTCTTATAAAAGTAGTCTTAAGCATAAATGTATTTCTTGAATAAAGAAGTAAAGAAATATGAATGTTGGTGAAAATTAGTTATGTGTTAATGGGCAAACATGTAATGGTTAGTGAGTGTAACTTACTAATAATGTGAAATATTAACACTTATGGGATTATAAAAGAATTATATGTGTAAAAGTGTTTCCAAACAAGATGAATGGACTCCAAGTCTAAAAAGGTGTTAAAGGGTTAAATCACTTAAGAAATAAATTAGCACTTGTGAATAAGGAGTAAATGTGTGATTTGGAAACAAATGGGTAAAATGGTAATTTTACTTACAGTGGAACATTTTTATGAAATAAAAATATTGCAAAGGGTGTTACACAAAGTGGTCTTAAATGAATATGAGTTCTGGAATAAAAATCAAGGTTAAAGTGTAAAGGACACAAAATGATAAATTTTCAAGTGTAACACAAAATGAGGCGGTAAAGTCCCGAGTTTTAACTTCGGCCTGGAAAAAAGGAAAAGAAATAATATGGGCATTTATAAAATGTTAAAACACATTAAAGGAACTCGGATGACACCGGGATAAAGCAAGAAGGGCCCAGAGCCCTTGGGTGAAAAGCCCTAAACCACTGGCGAGAGCATATAGTGCCTATAGTCGTCGGTATAGAGCCTGTGTAAGTATGCGGTATTGGATGATTCCAAGAAAAGATAAAGGAAATATGGAACATATCCAGAAATGGTTTATGTGGTAAATCTTTTAAAACAACCTAACTTGAATGATTGTAGTAAATGTTCTGATAAAGGTGAAATGGACAAGTAAATGGGTAAATCTATTAAAGTCCATAAAATAATGAAAAAAGGTTAAAGAAAGTGGATAAATGGGTGGTTAGGCAACCTAAATGATTAAACCCATACTTAACATAGGAATGTGCTGTAAAAAGAATTTTTTGAAGATTAAATAAATATTTTCTAACACTGGGATTACGTGTGTTGAAATGGCAATTTTCAATGAAAACACTAAGTAATATTGGAAGGAATAAAAGGGTAAAATTCCGGTAAAGGAATGCTTTTAAGAAAATTAAATGGAATGGTTTCAAAGTGTTGAATTGGGTGTGTTAATCAAGGTGAAAATGCTAAGTATGAATAAAGGAAGTTTTTACTAGACTAAGGTAAATTAATTTGGATAAGTAAGACTTTCGAAAGTACAACAACTAATACATTGGCATATGTATTTTCCAAAGGTATACATATGTAGATATAGGCATATTTTTGCATGCATGTGATTGTACCGTGTGAGTATTCCTTTCTCCCATTTGTTTCTATACTGCTTGTATAAATCCTACTGGGCATAGGCTCGCATCCCCACTTTGTCACGACAGGTTGGGGGCGTTTTCGTAATTTGAGGGCATTTTACAGCTAAGTATATTTTATTTATGTTTACGTTAGTAGCTTTGTTTACTTGGACTTCGGGTTCTCCCCATGGGTTCCTCATGTAGTTTATCTTGAAATTGGAATCGCATGCTAACAAGTGAAATGTTAATTAAAATAAAACTAGACTAGCAACATTATTCAGGTTGTTTCATTGCACTTCACACATAAAGACTCGATTCGGATTGGGTTGACTCACGGGTAACCCATAAATTTGGATCGGGGCATTACAGCCACAGTTACAATTTGGGCGGGTGTACCATATCGCACTTAGAGTGGGACCTATGCCAGTTTCGGCACTGGAGGTTATGTTCCTTATTTTTAGGTATATAGGCCACATTTTATTTAGCACTAGTGCATCACACTCATTTGTTAGTACTAGTTTTTCTTTCAAGTCGGGATGCTAGATTTTACATCCAACACAATACTTTTTATTGATTCACCCGTGGGTAGAGGGGCATCTATACGTTCAGTGTGCAAAGATATAAGGATTGATATTTGGGCGAATTACATTTGTGGTAGACTTGTTTGTATTAGATATGTCCGAGTATGATGTTATCTTAGGGATGGATTGTCTAGTTACGTACAAAACCTCTGTTGATTGTTATGGCAAGTCTACCGTCTTTGCCATTTCGGGGCTGGAGCTATACTTAGTTGCGATGTCGTACTTTGGGGAGGGCTGAGCATAATTTGTATTACGTTGAGGAGGAGAATTCTTCGTAGGTCATTATTTCACTAGTTTCCCTCCCAATATTTAAAGAGTTTTCTAATGTATTTGGAGAGATTCTAGGGTTGCCACCTAGTAGAGAGAGTTTGTGATTGACTTGATTCTGGGTAGGAAACCCATCGCACTTGCACCGTATCTCATGTCCCCTCTGGAGATGAGGGAGATTGGGAATCAAATTCAAAATTTATTGGGCCAAAGATTTATTCGGAGGAGTACTTCTCCTTAGGGTGCTACAATTCTGTTCATTAAGAAGAAGGACAGATTTTTAAGGCTTTGTATTAATTACAGGGAGTTGAACAAGGTCATTATGTGGAACAAGTATCCATTGGCCCGTACTGATGACCTATTCGACTAGATGAGGGGTGAAACGTATTTTTCTAAGATCAATTTAAGATCGGGGTATCATTAGTTGAGGGTTCGAGAACAGGATGTCCTAAAGACAACATTTTTGACGAGATATGGATTGTATGAGTTCTTAGTTATGCCTTTCTTCCTAACCAATGTATCAATTGTGTTTATGGACCTAATGAATAGGGTGTTCAAGGACTTCTTAAATCAATTCATTATTGTGTTCATAGATGACATATTGATTTATTCTCGGACCACAGAGGAGGACGCATAACATTTGCGAGTAGTCTTGTAGACATTACGGGACCATCAGCTCTATGCTAAGTTCGAAAATATGGTTTTTGGTTATTGGAGGTTTAGTTCTTGGGCTACATAGTATCTAAGAGTGGGATATCGGTGGATCTAGGAAAGGTTTCCGCAGTGATGAAGTGAGGACAACCCATTACACCTATGGAGGTGAGCAGTTTTTTAGGATTTGTAGGGTACTACCGTCAATTTATTTTGGGGTCCTCAAGGATAACCAAGGCTCTTAGAAACATAACGAGGAAGGATGTGCCATTTAGTTGGGATGATGCATGTCATCAGGCCTTTGATGAGAAAAAGGTTAGATTGACTTCGGCTCCAGTAGCTTTGCCTTGCGGAGGGATTGACTATAAGGTCTTTATGGATGCGTACTTGCGAAGACTTGGAGGGGTGTTAATGCAAGAGTAGAGGAAAAGTTCTTATGTTTTCTGAAAGCTAAAACCTCATAAGGGGAATTACCCCACCCATGATTTAGAGTTATCATCTATGGTGTTTGCTTTACGCATTTGGAGGCATTATCTCCTGGTGGAAGAATTTCACTTATTCACAAACCATACGAGCCTAGAGTATTTGTTCACGCAGAGAAAGTTGAACATGAGACAATGGAGATGTCTAGAGTTTTTAAAAGACTACTAGTTCGATATTCAGTACCTCCCAGGGAAGGAAAATATTGTGGCGGATGCTTTGAACCGTAATCCGATAGTGGAGTTAGCGGTAGTGTGGAAGGCAAAGTGGAAATTGCTTCGTATGAATGATGAGTTGTCACATGCATATATGGACGTTCTTAACATCACACCCGATATCATAATTCGGGTTATTAAGGCAAAAGCATGGGACCAACATTGCTAGGAGAAGGTCAAGCAATTATTAGCAGATGGGGCAGAACATAATTCGATTGGCTTAGATGGTGGATAGGGCAGGTTGGTAGTTCCAGAGGACGAGGAATTGAGGCAAGCTGTTATGACGAAGGTTTATGGATCACGTTTTGTGGTACAATCCGGTGGGGATAAGATGTACCAGGATGTGAGGCACCGGTATTGGTGGGCAGGTATGAAAAAGGACATATCCATTTTTGTGTTCAAGTGTGCCACATACTAGTTAATGAAGGAGGACCATCAGTGTGACAATCCACTCATAAAAATAAGGGGTGGCTAGCTCGATACTCCAATAATAATGGGAATCATAGATGGACCATTCTCAGCATCAAAATAATACAATAAGTATACGGGATAACAACCTTATATTTCAGAAAAATGGGTTGCCAAAAAATTAATTTTATAAGTTAAAGAAAGAATTTAAACGACCCAATTTGAAAAGAAAGTGGAAGCCAAAAATAACTTATATTACATCTGCATCAAGTATACAATAAGGGGACCGAATAAGTTGTCGGTCAACAGTCACTTACAACGTATTACAACATGTGAGGACATTTTTCACATGTCCGAAATGTTTCATTTATTTATGTCGTACGACGCTACATTTGGCACGTCTCCTCACGATCTCACATGACGGCCTCTATCCGAATTTCGGGAATCAAGCATGCATTATCTCCACTAATATGTCCCACATCTGCCTCAATGACTTCACGTTCCAAGATTTTAGCGACTTAATGCAAGTGGTACGCAAGGGAAGTCAAAACAGTGAAAAAAAAAGGCACAATAGGAGAGTTCAAGGGCATTTTCGTAATTTCACATCCATAGTTCGGAGGTCTGGTCAACTAGAAAGTTGAAGATCTCGCCGCAACGAAGATACTAGAAAAAACGGTACCTCAATCCAAGCTACGGTGAAGAAGTTATGACCTTTTGAAGATAGAGAAAATTCCTTAAAGAATGCTGTTTTTTTTGTACGCTGGATAGAATTTTAGAGTTTTAAGAACGTGGGACTCTTCATATTTTTTCCTATAAATACCAACTTCGGGGGAGTTGTTTTGCAAGACTTTAGGAGACGAATTTGAGAGTCCAAATACATCTAGTCTTCATATTTTTGAGTCCCAAGACTCATGTTTTGATTCACACATCATTGCCAAACCTTTGTGAATCCTTTTGCAACCCAAGAACACAACTTTGGTTTGTTCAACCCTTGTGGAGGAGACCGTTCTTCTTCTTCATTGCAGCCCTACTGGAAAGGGATAATTCCAGCCCCGACTACAGAATCCGATACCCGAGGGTAATTCTTAGTCAACTTGTATTTTCATTGTAATCCGATTGTAAGCCGTTTTCTTACAAATTATAGTGAAAATAAATGGTTTTGCCCCTGAGGGGGATTTTTCCTTAATTGCATGTGTTTGAATGTTCTTGCGTAGATTATCTATTTATTCAATCACATACTGCTGCATGTTTAGGGTTTGTTTGTGTTAAAAGGGTTTTATATATGGTTTGATCATTTGAACGCGAGCACACACGTTTCTCAAATTGGTATCAGAGCAGGTTACGCTAATCTATCGCGTATTCCTTTTTTTTTCGCAAATTTTTTCTAAAATATCAATTTTCTGAAAAAATTGATTTTTGAAAAAGTGCGTGTTCAAATGGAGAAGTCATATTATAAAATGCCTGTTTTTGACGGGACAAATTATGCTTATTGGAAAGCCCGTATGAGGTCGGCTTTAAAAGCCATTGATGAAAGTGTCTGGATTTTGGTTGAACGAGGGTGGACTCCTCCCACCGTGACTGTTGATAATGTGACCAACTTGAAACCTGACATTTCTTGGTCTGATGAAGAAATTAAATGGTCATCTTTTAATTCTAAGGGTCTAAGTGCTATTTCTGGGTCTGTCACACCTGATGAGTTCAAACGCATAATGACGTGTACCACGTCAAAAGAGGCATGGGATGTTTTACAACTCACCCATGAAGGAACTAATGCTGTGAAAGAGTCTAAGTTGCAAAACTTGACAACTCAATTTGAAACAATCACCATGCATGATTTTGAATGCTTTGATGAATTTTATGCTAGACTTTCTGACATTGTGAATAATAGTTTTAATCTTGGTGAACAAATTTCGAATGCTAGAGTTGTTAAAAAGATTCTTCGTTCTTTGCCTAAGCGTTTTATCCCTAAAGTCACTGTGCTAAATTCTATGGGTAATTTAAATACGCTAAAATTGGAAGAACTTGTAGGAGATTTGCAAACTTATGAAATTGATATGTTCCCTAAAAATGCTAAATCTAAAGATAAGGGAATTGCTCTTAAAGCCCAAGAGAGAAAGAGTGAGGGGTCAGCTAGAAAGAGGGTAGAGTCATCTAGAAAGAGAGAGACTGACACGTCAGATTCTGAGTGCGATTTTGACTTAGATGATTTGGCTCTTTTCGCAAAAAATTTCAAGAGGATTCTCAAATTTAAGAAAAATGGCAATTTTAAAGATAAAAAGAAATTTGAGAAAAATAAGTTTGAAAAGAAAAATGAAAAAGTTTCCAAAAATCCTTCTCTAAAAGAAAGTGAGAGATGTTTTGAGTGTGATGGTAGGGGTCATAGAGCTTTTGAGTGTGCCAATCGTCTGAATAGAGAGAAAGGGAAAGCTGTCCTTAATGCTACCCTTAGTGACGACAGTGAGGTCGAGACGGTGGATTCAGGAGATGAGTCACCGCATGAGTGTAACTTCACCGCATTCATGGCCAGCCAAGTGATCACTCCTAGTTCTCCTCACGACGATGAGGATGATGCTTCACAGGGACACCTCGACAGTGAGATCGATGTGAGTGAGGGGGAGGATGACACAAGTGAGAGCGAGAGTGATATACAACGCGCCTACGCTGAGTTATATTCTGAGCCTTTTAAAACTAAAAAGCGTAACAAAGCGTTAGTTCTTAAGATCACTTGCCTAGAGGAAGATTTAAGGAAAGCGAGAGAAAGATAGTTCTATACCTGCACCGCCCTGAGAGAGAGAGAATCTACCTGTGTCGAGAATGAGAATTTGTTTAGAGAGAGAGAGAGTACTCTAGAGAAAGAGAGAGGGGACTTGATCAAGCAAGTGGCTAGTCTTACGAGTCAGCTCCATTCCTTCGTGGAGACTCGGAAGAAACTTGAAGCCCTTGTTGCCCAGCTGACTCATGATCTTGAGAAAGCACGGGAAGTCAAGGTACAAATCGAGGACAGATCTGGGAAGATGGGAAAGATGCTCCTCGGCCCCGCTTTAGGTTTTGGTGATCGTCAAGGAATTGGATATGATGGTGCCTCCACGTCCCAAATTGCACCTGGACCAGTTCCTGAGTTTACTACAACTCCTTATGGTCACCGTAAAAAACCTCGAAGGAGAGTTCGACCAAGAAAAGCAAACCAAGGTCCACCTTTGACTGAGCTCTTTTGTACTTATTGCAAAAGAAAAGGCCACCTTAGGGAAACTTGCTATAGCATGGGTCGGACACGACGTACTACTACTCCACCACGACATACTGATGAGTTTTCTTGTCTGAGAGAGTGAGTTGAGTTCTTAGCTGCCACGACTCAGAGTTTAATGAAAGAATTCCGACGGATGTCTTCGCCATTAGTGAATGCTTCTTACATTCCAGCTAAAAACAACAAAGGCAAACAAAAGGTCATCTCTGCTTGGGTGCCTAAGAAAGATAAAAAGGCCTTTGTTGTTCATGTTTCTCTCAAAGCACATAATACCTCACAGTGGTATTTTGATAGTGGGTGGTGATGCCTCATTTTTTACTACTCTTGAGGATTATCAAGATGGCAGAGTCACCTTTGGAGATGGGAGTAAGTCTAGCATTATAGGACGAGGTACTATCGAGTTACCTGGTTTTCCTAAGCTAGAAAATATTTTGTACGTCAAAGGTTTGAAAGCAAACCTTCTCAGCATTAGCCAGCTGTGCGACACTAACTTTGCAGTAAAGTTTGACCGGGACGCGTGTAAAGTCTACAATCAAGCCGGTAAACTTTTGATGCAAGGGGTGAGGACCGAGGATAATTGCTATGGGACTGAGCCCACATCCTCACTTGTCTGCAACAGCGCCACGATCACTCCTATGGATCTGTGGCACCAACGTCTAGGTCACGTGAACGTTAGAGATCTCAATCGTTTATCTAAAAAGGACCTAGTACGTGGCTTACCATCTCTTGGAAAGTCAACTTCGACCGTTTGTGGACCCTGCCAGTTGGGAAAACAAATTCGTAGTCCTTATAGGAAGTTACATTCCATTACCACCTCTCGTGTTCTGGAGTTGATTCACATGGATCTTATGGGTCCCACTCGTACTGAGAGTCTAGGTGGTAAGAGGTACATCCTCGTGATGGTAGATGATTTCTCCAGATACTCCATTGTAGGTTTTCTGAGAGAGAAATCCGATGCTGTAGATTTCTTAACGACCAAGTGCCGTGTCCTGCAAAATCAACACGGTGTCACTATTAACAGAATACGTAGTGACAACGGCACTGAATTCAAGGAAGCAAAGGTTGATTTGTACTGTGATAGCCTTGGGATCAAACATGAGTTTTCTGCTGTGAGAACTCCTCAGCAAAATGGGATTGTTGAGAGAAAGAATAGAACGATCCAAGAGATGTCTAGATCTATGCTTCTAGGTCGTAAAGTTTCTAGGAGATTTTGGGCAGAGGCAGTGTGTACTGCATGCCACACGGTGAATAGGGTGTATCTGCGTCCACACACACTTCACACTCCTTATGAGTTGTGGACTGGCAAGAAGCCCAACCTAGCATATTTCCGTGTCTTTGGGAGTAAATGCTACATCCTACGGGATAAAGAGAAATTAGGAAAGTTTGACTCCCGAAGCGACGAGGGAATATTTCTAGGATATTCATCGAATAGCAGAGCGTACCGAGTTTTTTACCTGAAGAGCTCTAAGATTATGGAATCAATAAACGTCACCGTGCAAGATGACGAACCTCCGACGGTTATTGATCCTAACCTTCAGTGTGAGGATGAGGATTGTTCTGACAGTGATTTACCTGTTCCTCTCTCACACTCTGTGGACCCTACTCCTGTGTTAGGGGACACACCTGCTTGGGTTCTCAAGAGTCATGACCCTTCTGCCATTGTTGGTGATCCCACTCTAGGGGTCAAGACTCGTGCTCAGCTAGAGAACGTTGTTATCCATCTTTGCTACACGTCCAAAGTCGAGCCCAAGAATCATAAAGAAGCACTCAAGGATGAACACTGGATATCTGCTATGCAGGATGAGTTGCTTCAGTTTAAAAAGAATGATGTCTGGGAACTTGTCCCCCGACCTAGTGAGATTAATGTGATAGGTACCCAGTGGATTTTTAAGAACAAAATGGATTAAAATGGTACCATAATCCGAAATAAGGCTAGGTTGGTCGCTCAAGGCTACACACAGATAGAGGGTGTAGACTTTGGGGAGACATTTGCTCCTGTTGCGAGGCTTGAGTCCGTCCGTCTTCTGCTCTCCATCGCATGTCATCTGCGCTTCAAGGTGTATCAGATGGATGTCAAGAGTGCCTTTTTGAATGGCATTCTACAGGAGGAGGTTTATGTGGAACAACCAAAAGGGTTTGAAGACCCTCAGCACCCTGAGCACGTCTACTATCTGAGGAAAGCCTTGTATGGTTTGAAGCAAGCACCCCGTTCTTGGTACGAGAGGCTTACTTCTTATCTCTTAGCTCGTGGCTTCAAGAGAGGGGGAGTAGATATGACGTTGTTTGTCAGGAGAGATGACGGTGCTATTTTGGTTGCCCAGGTCTATGTGGATGACATAGTCTTTGGATCCACATGCTCCCAGCATGCTCACCACTTTGAGGAGGAGATGAAAAGTGAGTTTGAGATGAGCATGGTTGGTGAGCTTACATTCTTCCTTGGTCTCCAGGTTCGTCAGCTAGAGGATGGGATGTTCATCTCCCAATCCAAGTATGCTAGAGACCTAGTGAAGAAATTTGGTTTAGACTCCGCTAAGCATGCACGTACACCTATGAGTACCACTACCAAGCTTAGTAAGGACACTTCAGGCAAGGACGTAGAGCAAACCTTATATCGGAGTATGATAGGTAGTCTCCTCTACTTGACTGCCAGTCGTCCCGACATCGCCTTTAGTGTTGGAGTCTGTGCGCGTTATCAGGCATCCCCAAAAGAGTCATATTTACTTGATCTAAAACGTATTATTTAATACGTAAGTGGGACTCTCTCATATGGGATTTGGTATTCCTTTGATACCGATGACCGTCTGTCCGCCTACTCGGATGCCGATTGGGCTGGGGATGTAGATGGATGTAGGAGCACTTCTGGTGGGTGTTTCTATTTTTGTTCTGCTCTTGTCTCCTGGCTGAGCAAGAAGCAAAATTCCATCTCTTTGTCCACTGCGGAGGCTGAGTACATAGTCGCCGGGAGTTGTTGCACACAACTCTTGTGGATGAAGCAAATGCTGGAGGATTATGGGATATCACAGGACACCATGACCATTTCCTGTGATAACACGAGCGCGATACACATATCCCGCAATCCAGTTCAGCATTCGTGCACAAAACACATCAGGATACGTGAGCACTTTATTCGTCAGTTAGTTGAAGAGAAAGTCGTATCCCTGAGTTTTGTTCCTATCGACCGTCAGTTAGCCGATATTTTCACGAAACCTTTAAATGCCCTTAGATTTGAGAGTCTTAGGAAATCTTTAGGGATTTGCACAGTTGACTGAGGGGTTGGTCTATGTCTAGAATATGATGCTTCTTCATGTTCATATCATATGCTTCCTATTGCTAGTATGTTTTATATGTACCATTACTTTGTTGTACAGCTTTGTTTTATTCCTTTTGCTTTTTATATTTTTTTTGAAAAAAAAATACAAAAAGATTTTCCTTTAAGAAATTTTTTGAGAAAAGCACAAAAAGATTTTATTTTTTTTTTCCAAATTTTTGAAAAAAATCCAAAAAGATTTTTGTATTTTGCTTCTTTTATGGATGAGCATGTAAGATAGCCAAGTCACAACTTCATTCCATTTATCCATGTGACTGTTTGATAGAGATTTGAGAGGCTACACCATTTCATCCATGTGCTTTACATTGATTGGAGTCTTTGAGATGTAATTAGTGATATCTTCCTACATGTTTGACTCCTATATCCTTTATTGCACACATGCACGGCTATATTTGATTATTGCACTTGTCTATCTCATGTTGGCTTGTGTGTTTTCATCTCAATCCTGTCTATACAATGTACAATATGCGATAAAACTTGACAAGATTGGAATGCATGTAAAAACCATTTTGGTGAGACTGTGTGTTTTTGTATAACGGGGAGGGGCTGCGAAAGGTAATCATCTATCCTTTGCGCAAAAGCCACCGTTAAAAAGGACCTAAAAATGGAGGAATTTTAATATCCGAGGTCCAAAGAGGTTAAAAGAGCCCGAAAAAATTTAAAGGAAATAAAAAGCAATTCATGCCAAATATGGGCCACTTAGGTTTCACCATCAATTC
The DNA here is from genome assembly GCA_949130495.1 of Sambucus nigra. Classification (NCBI taxonomy): domain Eukaryota; kingdom Viridiplantae; phylum Streptophyta; class Magnoliopsida; order Dipsacales; family Adoxaceae; genus Sambucus; species Sambucus nigra. The sequence goes on from OX422220.1 coordinate 26,840,550, forward strand.
TCCAAAGTTTGAGAATTTAGAATGCCTCTATTCAATACAATATCTGAGGGAGTTTGGTTGGAGAATCTAAACGGGTTTGCACTTCCTTGAAAGTCCTGAAAAAGCATAAAATCATTTTGGACGTTATTGGTGTGAAAATTATTTTGAGCTTTGATTTGTTGATTTGATTGAGTCAATATCTTATACTGTCACTATTTTACACCAAAGGAAATCATTTGAGTTCATTCGCTAGGAATATCCAATATTCATCGTGCACATATGTCATGTTTGTATGCATTGATTTTCCTATCGAATTTGATCACACCACTTCATTTACGCTATCATTGACTTGCTTGCTTTCTGTTTATTCATGGTGTGTTTTTATCCTAGTGACACTCCCCACTTACTTATTTGATTTATTTCTCTAATTTGTCCATTTGGGGACATCATAAAAAGGGGGAGAAAGAATTATCATATTATGGAGGAGTTTGAATTCTGGGGGAGTTTTTGAGATGTTGCTTATGTTTTTATCATATATTGATATCCATGTTATCTCATTTCAAACTCGATATGTCACGTGGTATTTGCTTTGTCTCATGTGTATATGTATGAAGATTGCAGATCTATATGTTGCACACCCTGATGAGAAAAGTTTTGAGATTCCTGAAGAATTAAAGAACAAACGATGAAGACTATTCATTTGTACCTTTTCCAGTTTTGGGTTCATGGGAGGGTAGATTTGTATAGGCAATTTCATATTTGATAATTCGGATTTTTTATGTATGTACCGGCATAGACATAGGGGGAGATTAAAAAGAATTATCATATTATGGGAGAGTTTGAATTCTGGGGGAGTTTTTGATATGTTGCTTATGTTTTTATCATATATTGATATCCATGTTATCTCATTTCAAACTCGATATGTCACGTGGTATTTGCTTTGTCTCATGTGTATAGGTATGAAGATTGCAGATCTATATGTTGCACACCCTGATGAGAAAAGTTTTGAGATTCCTGAAGAATTAAAGAACAAACGATGAAGACTATTCATTTGTACCTTTTCCAGTTTTGGGTTCATGGGAGGGTAGATTTGTATAGGCAATTTCATATTTGATAATTCGGATTTTTTATGTATGTACCGGCATAGACATAGGGGGAGATTTGTAAGGACATTTTTCACATGTCCGAAATGTTTCATTTATTTATGTCGTACGCCGCTACATTTGGCACGTCTCCTCACGATCTCACATGACGGCCTCTATCCGAATTTCGGGAATCAAGCATGCATTATCTCCACTAATATGTCCCACATCTGCCTCAATGACTTCACGTTCCAAGATTTTAGCGACTTAATGCAAGTGGTACGCAAGGGAAGTCAAAACAGTGAAAAAAAAGGCACAATAGGAGAGTTCAAGGGAATTTTTGTAATTTCACATCCATAGTTCGGAGCTCTGGTCAACTAGAAAGTTGAAGATCTCGTCGCAACGAAGATACTGGAAAAAACGGCACCTCAATCCGAGCTATGGTGAAGGAGTTATGACCTTTTGAAGATAGAGAAAATTCCTTAAAGAATGCTGTTTTGTTTTGTACGCTGGATAGAATTTTAGAGTTTTAAGAACGTGGGACTCTTCATATTTTTTCCTATAAATACCAACTTCGGGGGAGTTGTTTTGCAAGACTTTAGGAGACGAATTTGAGAGTCCAAATACATCTAGTCTTCATATTTTTGAGTCCCAAGACTCATGTTTTGATTCACACATCATTGCCAAACCTTTGTGAATCCTTTTGCAACCCAAGAACACAACTTTGGTTTGTTCAACCCTTGTGGAGGAGACCGTTCTTCTTCTTCATTGCAGCTCTACTGGAAAGGGATAATTCCAGCCCCGACTACGAAATCCGATACCCGAGGGTAATTCTTAGTCAACTTGTATTTTCATTGTAATCCGATTGTAAGCCGTTTTCTTACAAATTATAGTGAAAATAAATGGTTTTGCCCCTGAGGGGGATTTTTCCTTAATTGCATGTGTTTGAATGTTCTTGCGTAGATTATCTATTTATTCAATCACATACTGCTGCATGTTTAGGGTTTGTTTGTGTTAAAAGGGTTTTATATATGGTTTGATCATTTGAACGCGAGCACACACGTTTCTCACAACAGTTTAATTAAGTTACATAATACGTTACAATAAGAAAATACATAAGCTTGGGCCACACGCCCGAGTAAATGACCCGATCATAACTAGAGTACAAAAATGAAGGCGTCTATAACAACATATCCCGTAATATCTGCAAAGTATCACGGCTCCCCAAAAACACCGGAATAGGAAAGTCAGAACGGGCGTCCTTGCGGCGGAGCATCTGAGCGGATACAAGATTCATGCACTATAAGAAATAGGAATGGGTCAGGGCCCGGTTTTATATGATCACCAGATGAGTAAAGAGTATCACAGTTATGAACAGTAAATCATGATTGATAGTAATAAGAATCTACCTACTCAACTCAATGCATAAACTAAGGCAATTTAAATGATCATAAGTTTAATTTAATTATGCAAGAGGATATGAATGAATAACCTTAATTAAAAGCCTCCATCATTTACTCCGTTCCATTTCATCGTTCCATTTCTCTTTATGAAACATAATCACAGTTATATGCTCTTTATGACATTTATCATAAATCAAGTCTAACTTGAATAAGAATAGTTATATTCATTTACATATATAACGATTCTAAGACAACCCGTCCGGGTTTCCCCACTGTGCGCACCCCTAAATGACTATCATCTTCCAGGACCTATCCACTAAGACAACCTGGGCACCTAACGCAACGTCGGGAAGTGGCCATATACCTGCGAGTGAGTCATAACCATACCCGGAATTACCTCACAGTCGCACAATAAATACAACATATATAATAATCGGTCATATGGCCGAGGACTATATTCCCCCTGCATTCACTAGCCAGGGGACTTCACCTTACGCGCGAACTTCCCTTATGATGGCATTTATAGAGGTGTGTTTAAGTAAATTATTATTTTTCGTATTCATTTTTCATTTCCATTTTGATAAATACATCACATTTTATTCGGAGCCATACGAAATTCATATCATCATTATGACCTCAATGAATGGATCAACTCTCCATTTATTCTCCAAACATTTTATGGCGTTATTATAAACCACCAAGACTAGCATACCTCAATTGAGCTTCTAACATCTCCCAATAGGACATTACAACTCCTAGTCTCATAATAATTAACTAAAGGAAAAGAATGCCCTAACATCAATTTGTACACCCCTGGAATAAGCCCCATTTGATCCATTTCTAATGTAGGGAAGTGATCATACTATTCTAAGACTCTAAGACACTAAGTTTACTTCATACAAGAAGGTTCCTAAGCCCTAAAGAAAAGGATAAAATTTGAGTTAAAAAAATAACTCAAAACAGCCTAATTTCGAATCGATTCGCTCCAAGCAACGAAACGATTCACCCAAAAGAGAATAGATTCAGATGAAGAATCCTATTTTCTACCTTGACCAAATCGATTCGGCCTTAACCCGAATCGATTCGGATTTCCAGACCTGTAACCTGACCCTAAGCGAATCGATTCGCAGGAAGGGCGAATCGATTCGCCCTTGCGATTTTACCAAGAAGGGGGCTACGGGTTATGAACCCTTATTTTCCCCAAATCCTAATTCTTCTCCATTTTTTCAAACCTCCACCAACATTAATCTACCCCAAACCATCCTACATGTTTATCAAATACTATACTCCACATAATCATAATATTAAACTATGATTAGGGCTAAAATACCACAAAATCCATAAAACCCATATTTGTTCATTTGATCCCAATACACAACAATAATACAATTTATTCATCTTAAATCACATAATAGCAAGTATAAAACTTGCCTTGAGGTTGAAATCTCTGATTTCTCTTGGTAGAAACAATCCCAATCTTCAATCTCCAATTTTCTTCTTTTTCTCCTCTTTTCTCCACACTTCTCTTCCTCTCTCTTTCTCTCTAGGTTAATAATACACACTTAAGAGAAATAAAATGAGGTGCAAGACTAAATCATGCCTCTCTCCTTAATTCCCAACTTAAATGGTTAATACCACATTAAAAATGACTCACAACTACACATTTAAGCTATAACCAGTCAAAAGTGCTTGAAACATAAAAATACAATATGGCACTTATTTTGACTATCTCGCACATTTCGGGACTAACTACGCCCTCTAAATTGGCATCCGACAATTTTATAAATCATTTCAAGTTTCGATTTCATTTATACCATAAGTGTCATTTAAAGCATATGACACTATAAAACGCAACATGATGATATTTACATACACATACAGTAAATATACAACAATATAGTAAATATTATCTTTCAACTCATTCAATTAATATTTACTCCATTTTCTAACATTTTATATAATTACTTCATGCAGTAAATTAATATAAAATAAGTTCTCAAAAGCGAGGGTTGTTGCATACTCCCCCCCTTATGAGGGAATTTTGACCTCAAAATTCAGGCGTACCCATTATAAAGAGTTGCGGATACTTTTCCCGCATATCGTCCTCACGTTCCCACGTTGATTCCTTGGCGTCTTGATGACCCCATTGAACTCGCACCAAGGGCACCACTCGAGATCTCAATCTACGCTCTCCGTGTTCTAAGATTGCAACCGGTTGTTCTTCATATAAAATATCGGGTTGCAAATCGATATCATCCAAAGGAATATGCCAAAGGGCTCCTTCACACCTCTTATACTTTTTCAAAGAGGAAACATGGAACACATCATGGAGTTGTTGTTAGTGTTCCGGTAAGGCAAGTTGATACACCACTGGACCTACCTTGGAAATAATAGGAAAAGGTCCAACATACCGCGACACAAGCTTTACTTTCTTCCCAAAGCGCTTTATACCTTTCATTGACGATACTCGAACCAAGACTTGATCTCCAACTTCCAACTCTACATGCCTTCTATTCGCATCATCATAACTCTTTTGGCGATCTTGAGCTATTCGAATGCGATTCCGAATGAGTTCAATCTTGGAAGAAGTATCTTGGATCATTTCAGGTCCAAGAAATTTATTATCCCCCACCTCCAACCAACAAGTGGGCGATCTACAAGGCCATCTATAAAGTGCTTCATAGGGTGCCATCCCAATTGTAAATTGGTAAGAATTATTATAAAAAAATTCGACCAAAGGGAGATATTATTCCCAACCACATTTGAAGTCAAGCACACACATTCGGAGCATATCCTCCAACATTTGGTTGACTCATCTGTCTGCCCATCTGTTTGAGGGTGATAAGAAGTACTCAATTTCAATTCGGTTCCCATAGCTTCTTGGTAACTTTGCCAAAAATGGGAAACAAAAATCTTATCTCTGTCGGAGATTATATTTATCGGCACCCCATGGAGTCTAACGACCTCCGCAATAAATAGCTGGGCATAACGAGCTATATTATAATCGGTGCGTATGGGTAGGAAGTGTGCCGACTTAGTCAAACGATCAATAATAACCCAAATGGAATCATGACAGCTCTGCGACGTTGGTAATCCTGTGATAAAGTTCATCGAGATTCTCTCCCACTTCCATACCGGTATTTCCAATGGTTGCAACAAACCTGTTGGTCTTTGGTGGTATACTTTCACCAATTGACAAGTAGTACATTGGGAAACGAACTCGGAAATATCCCGCTTCATGCCCACCCACTAGTATTGATGGTGCATGTCTTGGTACATCTTGTCCCCACCAGGATGCACTGAAAATTTAGATCCATGAGATTCTACCATCACGGCCCATCTTAAATCCCCTTTATCCGGGATAATGAGTCTCCCATGGAAACGTAACCCACCTTCTGAGCTTATAGAGTAGGATTCTTCTCCCTCGATTAATAATTGGCGTATACGGTCCTGACAACCTTTGTCCCTTCCTTGGACTTCTACAACTTCTGCCAAAATAGTAGGTGTAACGGTCAACACCGACATAAACGCCCTAGCAACTGCGTCCTCTTGACTAAGATCCTTCCATTTGGCCTTCCATACCTCTGCTAACTCCCCCTCGGGCTTTCGACTCAAAGCATCCGCCACTACATTCGCCTGGCTCGGGTGATAGTGGATGTCAAATTGATAGTATTTCACAAACTCTAACCACCGGCGTTGTCGCATATTCAAATATCTCTGGGAAAACAAATATTGCAACGATTTTTGGTCCGTGAAAATACTAAATTTCTCCCTAGGAGATAATGCCTCCAAATCTTCAAGGCAAAAATAACTACGGCAAGTTCCAAATCATGCACCGGATAATTCTTTTCATGGGGCTTTAGCTTGCGAGAAGCATAAGCAATATCTCGTCGCTCTTATTGTAGTACACCTCCCAATCCTTGTAGAGATGCGTCGGTAAAGACTAAATATTCCAATCCTAGCCTTAGTAACGCAAGGACTGGAGCAGAAGTCAACCTATCCTTGAGCTCGTCAAAAATCGACTGACAAAAATCATCCCATATAAACCTCACCCCTTTCTGGGTTAAATTTATCAAAGGGCTAGCAATTTTAGATAAACCCTTGATAAATCGACGGTAATAACCAGCCAAACCCAGAAAATAATGAATCTCGATAGGTGTCATGGGCTGACCCCACTCCCTCATCGCAACAACTTTACTTGGGTCCATCGAAATACCCTGGTCTGTCACAATGTGACCCAGAAATTGTACTTCCTGCAACCAAAAACCACACTTCTCGAACTTGTCATACAGTTAGTGGTCCCTCAACTTTTGCAGGACCAACCGCAAATGAGTAGCATGATCGTCTTCTGTTTGAGAATACACTAGAATGTCATCAATGGACACGATAACAAAATGGTCCAGGAAGTCTAGAAACACCCTATTCATGAGGTCCATAAACACGGCGGGGGCATTGGTTAATCCAAAAGGCATAACCAAAAATTCGTAGGATCCATACCTAGTTAGGAAAGCGGTCTTGGACACATCTTGCTCTCATATCTGCAACTGGTGATACCCCGTCCTCAAATCTATTTGAGAGAATTACGATGCTCCCCTAAGTTGATCAAATAAATCATCAATTCGAGGCAACGGTTATTTATTCCGGATGGTGACTTTATTCAACTCTCTGTAGTCAACACACAATCGGAGAGAACTACCCCTTTTCTTAATAAATAACACCGGAGCTCCCCACGGCGACATGCTTCGCCTAATAAACCCTTGCTCTAGCAAGTCCTGAATATGATCCCTTAACTCCCTCATCTCAACAGGAGCCATGCGATACGGAGCTCTAGCAATCGGTCTCGTTCTCGGTGCTAAATCGATTACAAACTCAATCTTCTGACTCGGGGGCAAACCCGGTATTTCCCAAAAAACATCTTGGAAATCTCTAATAACCGGAATAAAATCTAAGGAAAATACTACATCCCTAGAAGTCTCCTCCACGATACAATACAAGTAAGTTCTAGAACCTCCTTCTGAACGAGGCATAGCCACTAAAAACATTTCTTACCCCGAAATGGCAAAAACTATACTCTTCCCATAGCAATTAAATATTGCACGATAATTCATTATCCAATCCATACCCAGGATTACATCATACCCGACCATATCAAGGACGAGTAAATCGACCTTAAAACACAAGTTACCAAGATTTATTCCTATCTGTTTACAAACAAAGAAAATGAGTGAACCATCACCCATAAAAGATTCAACACTAGTGAAGGTACTTTCTGCAGATTTAATCAACTCTGTAGACTGAGCAAAGCTTCTAAAAATAAACGAGTGTGTCGCACCCATATCAAACAATACATGACCCATATGCCCCTGAATGAGAAACTTACCGTCAATAGCTGGCGGCACTGGCGGGCGTGGGGGAAGCATAGCATCCTGAATGTGGTAAACACGACCATACTTTAGCTGTCCCGGTTGTGGAGGGACAATTAGATTAGGTGCTTGTGGCGGTAACTAAGCCCGTGGATGCGGTGGAACCCTAAAAAGTTGTCCCCATATCAAATAAGGACACGCCCTCCTGTAGTGACCCAACTCTCCGCATTGAAGGCATTGATTAGTCACATTCTCCTAATTTCAGCCCCGGTTATTTCTAAACTGCCCAACTCCTTGGCCTAGATGGCCTCTACTTCTATTACCACCCCGACCTACTTGTTACTATTGCGGGGAACCTTGACCGTGCCTAATATTACTACCACCAACATTGAATCCACCAAAATGCTGTCGTTTAGACAAGTCCCCTTGCTGGGGGTCCCTTTCTTTTTATTTATTTCCCGAAGATTGGGATGAGGGAAATGCTCCTCCTCCTATCCCATTGCCTCCGGGTTTCCTAGCTTGCCCCATAACTGAAGTATTCTTAATACCTTGAACATACAACCGATGTTCCTGACAATGGAGTAACGCCGCATTCATCACATTTCCAAAAGTTTGCAAGGATGGATTACCCAACATATGTTGCCGTATCTTCCAGTGCAAACCTCCAATAAATTTGGATATCCTCTTCTGCTCTTGAGTCACCTTATCAGGTACAAAACTAGCTAACCGAGTGAATTCCTCTTCATACTCCGCAACTGATCGTTCACCTTGCACCACATCCTGAAGTTTTCTTCTCATCTCCCTTTGAACTGTTGGAGGGAAGTACTTCCAATCAAACAGAACCCAGATATCATTGATGGTCATAGCATCTCTCTGCTCCGGCGTAGTCATCGACTCCCACCAATGTAGTGCAGCTTCAACGAGTTTAAAAGTAGCAAGGATTTGCTTTCTTTCCTCACTATATTCCACCATGCGCAGATGGTGCTGCATATCCTTTTTCCACTGATTTGCTACTATAACGTCAGAACCTCCTTAGAATTCTGGGGGATGACCCTTTAAAAAGGATTCCCTAACTCTCTCCCATGGAGAAGGTCCCGCAGGAGCTTGTACCTCTTGATCTCATTGCGGTTGAGCTTATGGTAATTACAGAACCACGACAGTCATCGCTGCATTGACCGTTTGGGCCACAATATTTGCTACATCAACAGCATTTATAGTTCCCTGCTACGGAGGCGGTGGAGGACCAACATCCTCTTCTACAACTCTATTTCTCCTAGCGGGGCGACCTCTCTTAGGCGGCATCTGAGATGAAGAAACAATAGAGTTAAAATACTATATAAAATAATCTGTCTTGCAGAAGATCACAAACATAGGCAACAAAACAGTCCTAACCTTAAGCTCTATATCAAAGAATGCTACGGTAGAACATGACAAGTCCGCAGAGATCCTAAAGACTCTAGAACCTGATGCTCTAATACCGTAGCATCAAAATAAAGGGTGGCCAGCCCGATACTCCAATAATAATGGGAAGCATAGATGAACCATTCTCAACATCACAATAATACAATAAGTATACGGGATAGTTACCCTATATTTCAGGAAAACGGGTTGCCAAAAATTTAATTTTATAAGTTAAAGAAAGAATTTAAACAACCCAATTTGAAAAGAAAGTGGTAGCCCAAAAGAACTTCATACTATTGTCATGTAGGGAAGTGATCATACTATTCTAAGACTCTAGGACACTAAGTTTACTTCATACAAGAAGGTTCCTAAGTCCTAAGCCCAAAAGAAAAGGATAAAATTTGAGTTACAAAAATAACTCAAAACAGCCTGATTTTGAATCAATTCGCCCTAGGAACGAATCGATTCTCCCCAAGCAGCAAATCGATTCGCCCAAAAGCGAATCGATTCGGATGAAAAATCCTAGTTTCTGCCTCGACCGAATCGATTCGGCCTTAACCCGAATCAATTCGGGTTCCCAGACCTGTAACCTGACCTTAAGCGAATTGATTCGCAAGAAGGGCGAATCGATTCGCCCCTGCGATTTCGCCAAGAAGGGGGCTACGGGTTATGAACCCTAGTTTTACCCAAATCCCAATTCTTCTCCATTTTTACACACATCCACCAACAATAATCTACCCAAAACCATCCTACATATTTATCAACTACTATACTCCTCATAATCATCAATTTAAATTGTTATTAGGGCTAAAACGCCACGAAATCCATAAAACCCATATTTGTTTATTTGATCCAGATACACAAAAATAAATACAATTTATTCATCTTAAATCACATAATAGCAAGTAGAAAACTTGTCTTGAGGTTGAAATCTCAGATTTCTCTTGGTAGAAACAATCCCAATCTTTAATCTCCAATTTTCTTCTTTTTCTCCTCTTTTCTCCACACTTCTCTTCCTCTCTCTTTCTCTCTAGGTTAATAATACACACTTAAGAGAAATAAAATGAGGTGCAAGACTAAATCGTGCCTCACTCCTTAATTCCCAAATTAAATCGTTAATACCACATTAAAAATGAGTCACAACTACACATTTAAGCTATAACCAGTCAAAAGTGCCCGAAACATAAAAATACAATATGACACTTATTTTGACTATCTCGCACATTTCGGGACTAACTACGCCCTCTAAATTGGTGTCCGATAATTTTATAAATCATTTCAAGTTTCGATTTCATTTATACCATAAGTGTCATTTAAAGCATATGACACCACATACAGTAAATATACAACAATCTAGTAAATATTATCTTTCAATTCATTCAATTAATATTTACTCCATTTTCCAACATTTTATATAATTACTTCATGCATTAAATTAATATAAAATAAGTTCTCAAAAGCGAGGGTTGTTACAATTAGCAATCTGCGTGTGTTTAACAACCCCTTGAGATTTTGATATGGAAGGGGAAGAGCATTTCCATGGATTTTATCACAGGGTTACCTAGGTCATAGTGGGGACACGATTCTATTTGGATGATCGCTAACCGTTTGACAAAGGTGGCTCACGTTTCACCAATTGGAACAAAATATACTTCAGAGTAGTACACCAAGCTTTTCCTTGCAGATATTATGAAGTTGCATGGGGTATCTCTCAATATTGTGTCGAATAGAGACATGACGTTTATATCCCACTTTTGGAGGAGTTTTCAGCAGACATTGGGGGTGGAGTTGAGGTTGAATACCTCGTACCACCCACAGGTTGATGGTCAGACGAAGAGAGTAAATTTGATGCTGGAGGATATGTTACAGATGTGCATTTTAGATTTTAAAGGTAGTTCGGAGCAGTACTTACCATTGATGGAGTTTGCTTATATCAACAGTTACCAATTTACTATTAGGATGACACCTTTTGTGCCTTTATATAGGAGGCCTTGTCATTCAGCTTCGTTCTGGTTGAAGTTAGAGGAGAATAAACTCATTGGATCGGAGTTCGTTTAGGATACCTCAGAGAAGGTGGATATGATTCGGGCTAGGATTCGAATTGCCCAGAATAGAAAAAAGATTTATACTGATATGCACATGAGACACTTGGATTTTGAGTTGGGTGACCAAGTGCTAATTAGTCTCCCATGAAGGGGGTGATGAGATTTAGGGAGAATGGGAAGTTGGCTCCCCGGTATGTAGGACTGTTCCCTATTATTGAGAGGATTGGACCAGTGGTGTATCGGTTAGAATTTTTGATTATTTGCAGAGGATGCATAACGTTTTGGCATTTCGACAATGCGGAGATATCTTTGGGATGAGATAGCCTACCAGCATATAGACCTCGACGAGATAGAGCTTCATCCTGACGCGACTTACGAGGAGAGACCCGTAGCTATTTTAGATCATTGGGAGTGTAGACTTCGTTCCCAAGTTATTCCTTTAGTACGCAAGCAGTGGGGACACCACATAAGGATGAGTCGACGTGGGAGAGAGGGGATAACATGCGAGAAAATTATTCAAAATCTTATAGTCGGGTACGTTTTGAATTCGGAGGACGGAATTTCATTATTTGGGAGAAATAATGTAATACCTCGTACTTTTATAAAAAAATAAATCTATAGAATATAAATTAATTTGGTAGAATTTAATTAAATAAATTCATGAATAAATTGCTTAGTAAAAATTGCGTGTTTTTTTATTCATTTATGCATGTTAAGATTCTGTGACAACCCGTGATCCGAAATAAGGGGTGGCCAGCTCGATACTCCAATATAACAGAATCATGGATGGAATCATTCTCAGCATCAACATCAATATAAAGAGTATACGGGAAAACCACCCAATAATTCAGAAAACGGGTTGCCAAAAACTTTGTTTTATGATAAGTTAAGAAAATAATTTAAACAACCCAATCTAAAAGAAAGTGGAATACAAAGAAAACTTATATTACATCCATAACGAATATACTATAAAAGGACCAAATATGATGTCGGTCAAAATTTACATAAAACGTATCACAACAGTTTAATAATTTATATACTACATCCATTAAACAGTTACAAAGGTTTGGGCCAGACACCCGAGTGAAAGACCCGATCATATCTAGAATACAAAAATGAAGTCGTCTAACAACATATCCCGTAATTATTCGCAAAGCATTACGGCTCCCCAAAAGTATCTGAAGTAGGAAAATCAGAATGGGCGTCCTTGCGGAGGAGCACCTGAGCGGATACAAGTTCATGCACAACAAGATAAATAAATGGGTCAGGGCTCGATTTTGTATGATTACCAGATGAATGCAAAGCATGACAGTTATGAATAGTTAATGATGATGATCAGGATGAGAATCTAACGACCTAATCACAAAGCATAATAAGGCAATTTAGATGATCATAACTTTTATTAAATTATGCAGGGGAATATAATTTAACATCATTAATTAATGGTCTCCATAATTATTAACCATTTCATTTCATTTTCCATTCCTTATCAGGAATATCATTACCATCATATGCACTTATAACATTTCTTATATTTCAAGTCCCACTTGAATCAGAATGGTTATATTCTCATACATATAGCGATTCTAAGACCGCCCCTCCGAGTTTCCCCACTGGGCGCGCCCCTAAATGACTATCGTCTTCCAGCGCCTATCGAACAAGACAACCTAAGCACCTAACGCACGTCAGGAAGTAGCCATATGCCTGCGAGTGAGTCATGACCACACCCAAAATTACCTCACCAGCGCAGAATAAAACATATAACAATCCCGCATGTGGCTGAGGACTATAGTGTCCCTGCGTTCATTAGTCAGGGGACATCACCTCATGCGCGAGCTTCCCTTATGATAACATTTAGAGAGGTGTGTTTAAGTAAATTAATATTTACCATTTAAATCTCATTTTTCATTTCCATTTTTCATAGGTATTTTTCATTTTATTCGAAACCATAATCCTTGAATATTCTCATTAATATTCATCATATTTTAAGCCCCGAATTATTCTCTAAGTGATCATAATAATTATACAAGTCCCAAGGTTTTATATACCTCCAGTGAGCCCCTAAAGTCTTCAAGTATGGGCTTAACAACTCCTAAACTCCTAAAAAATGTACTAAAGGAAAGAAATGCCCTAACCTCAATTTGTACCCCTCCGGAATAATCCCCGTTTAACCCAATCCTAATGTAGGGTAGTGACTTGACTCAACTAAAACTCTCGGACTCTAACTTTACTTCATTCAAGAAGGTTCATAGGTACTAAGCCTTAAGAAAAAGGATAAAAATTGAGTTGAAAAAATCAACTCAAAACAGCAGGGTCCGAATCGATTCGCCCTAGGGCCGAATCGATTCGCCCCACAAAGCGAATAGATTCGCCCAAAAAACGAATCGGTTCGAAAGATGAATCCAACTTTTTGCTTCAGCCGAATCGATTCATCCTTAACCTTAATCGATTCGAGTTTGCAGACCTGTAGGCTTACCCCTAAGCAAATCGATTCGCCCTAGGGGCCGAATCGATTCGCCCCTACAGAAGGGCCAAGTTTGGCTATGGAGTATTGGACTCCTAAATTTTCCCAACTCCAATCTACCCAAACCAAGATCATTTATTGCAACCAACTGATTATTAATGCATCCAATAACAATGATTTACACCAATACCTATCCAAATCAACCTCCAAGGATTCAAAACCCATAAAAACCCTAACTTTGTTAAACCATAACTAACACACAACTATCAATACTAATTATTCATCTTAAATCACATAGTATCAAGTAGAAAACTTGCCTCAAGCTTGTAAATTCATATTTAAGGAAGATGAATGCAAGATCAATCTCCAAATCTTCAATCTCTCTCTTTCTCCACAAGTTCTCTTCTTCTCTCTTTATCTCTAGGTAACTAAATGCACTTAAGAGAAATAAATGAAGTGCAAGACTTAAAATCGTGGTTTAAGTCTAAAATTCCAACTTAAATGATTAATACCGCGATAAAATGACTTGCAACTACATATTTAAGCGATAACCAGTCAAAAGTGCCCGAAACCTCGAAATACAATATGACACTTATTTCGACTATCTCGCACCATTTCGGGACTAACTACGCCCTCCAAATTATCATTTGGAAATTTTATAACTCATTTCAAGTTCCGGTTTCATATTAAACCATAAATGTCATTTAAATCTTATGACATAGTAAAACACAACATGGTGATATTTTCTTACACATACAGTAAATATGCAACATTTTAGTAAATATTAACTTTAACTTATTCAATTAATATTTACTCTATATTCCAACATTTTATATATAATTACTTCACAAAGTAAATAAATATAAAATAGTTTCTCAAAAGAGAGGGTTGTTACATACTCCCCCCCTTATGAAGGAATTTTGTCCCCAAAATTCAAGCGTACCTTGTATAAAGAGATGCAAATACTTTTCCCGCATATCATTCTCACGTTCCCGTGTTGATTCCTTGGCGTTATGATGACTCCATTGTACTCGCACCAAGGGAACCACTCGAGACCTTAACCTACGCTCCCCATGCTCTAAAATAGCAACCGGTTGTTCTATGTATGAAATGTCGGGTTGCAAGTCGATATCCTCAAAAGGGATATGCCAAAGGGCACCTTCACACCTCTTATACTTCTTCAAAGAGGAAACATGGAACACATCATGGATTTGTTGTAGAGGTTCCGATAAGGCAAGTTGATACGCCACTGGACCCACCTTAGCAATAATGGGAAAAGGTTCGACAAAACGCCGTGCAAGCTTTCATTTCTTCCCGAAACGCTTGATACCTTTCATTGGTGACACTCGCACCAAGACTTGGTCCCCAATCTCCAACTCCATGTGCCTCCTATTCGCATCGGCATAACTCTTTTAGCAGTCTTGGGCTATCCGAATGCGATTCCAAATGATTTCAATCTTGGAAGAAGTATCTTGGATCATTTCAGGCCCAAGGAATTTATTATCTCCCACCTCCAATCAACATGTGGGTGATCTACAAGGCCGGCCATAAAGTGCTTCATAGGGCTCCATTCTAATAGTAAATTGGTACGAATTATTATAAGCAAATTCGACCAAAGGGAGATATTATTCCCAGCAACCTTTGAAATCAAGCATACACATACGGAGCATATCCTCCAACATTTGGTTTACTCTTTTAGTCTGACCATCTGTTTGAGGATGATAAGAACTGCTTAACTTCAATTCAGTTCCCATAGCCTCTTGGAAACTTCACCAAAAGTGGGAAATAATGATTTTGTCCCGGTCGAAAACTATATTTAAGGGCATCCCATGGAGTCTGACAACCTCTGCGATGAATAATCGGGCATAACGAGTAGTGTCATAATCGGTACGCACTGGTAGGAAGTGTGCTGACTTAGTCATGCGGTCGACAATCACCCAAATATAATCACACCCACTCTGTGACCTTGGCAAGCCCGTAATAAATTCCATCGATATACTCTCCCACTTTCACACCAAAATCTCCAATGGTTGCAACAAACCTATCGGTCGTTAATGATCTATCTTGACTAATTGACAAGTAGTGCATTGGGATACGAACTTTGAAATATGCCACTTCATGCCTAGCCACCAATACTGACGGAGCATGTCTTGATACATCTTGTCCTCACCAGGATGTATCGTAAATTTAGACCCGTGAGATTCTACCATCACGGCCCTTCTTAAATCCCCTTCATCCGAGACAATGAGTCTTTCGTGAAAATGTAATCCACCCTTTGAACTTATCGAGTAGGATTCTGCTCCCTTGAACAATAATCGGCGTATATGATCCTGACAACCCTTATCTCTTCCTTGGGCTTCTACAAACCTTACCACAATGGTAGGCGTAACGGTCATCACCGACATGAACTCTCTCGCCTCCGCATCCTCCTGACTGAGCTCTTTCCATTTAGCTTTCCATACATCAGCTAACTCTCCCTCGGGCTTTCTACTCAAAGCATCCGCTACTACATTCGCCTTGCCCAGATGATAGTGAATGCCAAATTGATAGTCTTTCATAAACTCCAACCATCGGCGCTGTTGCATATTCAAATCTTTCTGCGAAAATAAATATTGCAGCGATTTATGGTCCGTGAAAAGACTAAATTTCTCCCCTAGGAGATAATGCCTCCAAATCTTCAAGGCAAAGAAAACCGCAGAAAGTTCTAAGTTATGCACTGGATAGTTCCTTTCATGGGGATTTAGCTTGCGGGAAGTATAAGCAATAGCCCGTCACTCTTGTTGAAGTACACCTCCTAATCCTTGTAGAGATGCATGGGTGAAAACTAGATATTCCAACCCCGGCTTTGGCAATGCAAGGACTAGAGCCGTAGTCAATCTATCTTTGATCTCATCAAAAGCAGCCTGTCAAGAGTTATCCCAAACAAATCTCACCCCTTTCCGGGTCAAATTTATCAAAGGGCTAGCGACTTTAGAGAAACCCTTGATAAATTGACGATAATAACCCACCAAACCCAGAAAACTATGGTAGGTGTCGTGGGATGAACCCACTCCCTCATCGTAACCACCTTGCTCGAATCCACCGATATACCCTGGGATGTCACAATATGACCCAGAAATAGTACCTCTTACAACCAAAAGCCACACTTCTCGAACTTAGCATACAGTTGGTGATCCCTCAACCTTTGTAGGACCAATATCAAATGAATAGCATAATTAGATTCCGTTCGAGAATAGACTAGGATGTCATCGATGAAGACAATAACAAATTGGTCCAGGAAGTCCCGAAATACCCTATTCATGAGATCCATAAATACAGCGGGGCCATTGGTTAGTCCAAAGGGCATAACCAAAAATTTATAGGATCCATATCTCGTTAGAAAAGCGATCTTGGATATATCCTGCTCCCGTATCCTCAACTGATTATACTCCATTCTCAAATTTATTTTAGAGAAGTACGAAGCTCCCCTAAGTTGATCAAACAAGTCATTGATACGAGGCAAAGGGTATTTGTTCCGGATGGTGACTTTATTCAACTCTCTGTAGTTAGTTAACATATAATCGAAGAGAACCATCCCTTTTCTTTACAAACAACATCGGAGCACCCCATGGTGACGTACTACGCCTAATGAATCCCTTCTCCAACAACTGCTGGATTTGATCTCTCAACTCCCTCATTTCCATAGGAGCCATGCGATATGGAGCTTTCGCAATCGGTCTTGTTCCCGACACTAAATTGATTACAAACTCAATCTACCGACTCGGAGGCAAACTCGATATTTCTCGGAAAACATCTTCAAAATCTCTAACAACGGAATAGAATCCAAGGGAACAACTACATCCCGAGAAGCCTCCTCTACGATATAATACAAATAAGTGCTATTACCTCCTTCTAAACGAGGCATAACTACCAAGAACATTTCTTGTCCTGGAATGACAAAGACTATACTTTTCCCATAACAACTAACTATCGCATGATACTTCACTAGCCAATCCATACCCAATATCACATCATACCCGACCATGTCCAGGACGAGTAAATCGGCCTTAAATCACAAATTACCAAGAGTAATTCCTATTTGTTTGCAAACAAAGGAAATGAGTGAGCCATCACCCATAGAGGACTCGGCACTAGTGAAGGTACTCTCAGCAGATTTAATCAACTCTGTGGTATGAGAGAAATTTCTAGAAATGAATGAATGTGTCGCACCCATATCAAACAAAACGCTACCCATGTGCCCCTGAATAAGGAACTTACCCTCAATGGCTGGCGGCACTGGCGGAGCTGGAGGAAGCATATTATCCTGGATATGATAAACTCTCCCATAGCTGACCCTGCTATGGAGGAACAACCGGATTTGGTGCTTGTGGCGGAAACTGAACATGTGGCTGCTGAGGAACCCTAGGAAGCTGACCCCTAATAGTAGGGATTTAGGATCTGTGCGGGATTTCTGCGTTCTTTCGTTAACATTCTTGATATAAAGCCCTACTATTAGGATTGTTGTGTCACTGCGCTTATCTTCTTCTGTGAAGTGTATTCACTTGATCTACGTTCTGATAACACTTGCTCTCGTTTCAGACGTCGCCTAGATTATGTCGTCTAGGAAATGATAAGATTAGAGATACAATATCCATAATAGATTTGGGGTACGCTTTGATCGAGGGTATTTGTTTTTTTCCCGATTCTGACGGAGATATAGAGGAGATTTCTAGCGGTGGTTCGGGGTGTTCTATCAGTGGTTGAGTAAGAAAGGGAAATTTACTCATATGGAGAATCTTGGACTTAGTAAGGTAAGTCTGAGGATAGGTATGTAGTGTAGTCCTTGGGAGGTTTAGATTAAGAAACTCATCAACTTTTGTTAGGAAACCTCGTGCTGCTGACTTCTACCGGTGAAAGGTAGGTGGCACTGACCAATTATTAGGGGTATCGTCTTTATTTAAGAAGGGCGTAAGATATTTGGAGACTCAAGTTCGTTGAGTAGGACTGAGGCAGTTTTCGTTAGTTGCAATCGCGCTTTGTCCTTCAAAATGGTTAGGAAGGATTTTGAGGAAAGTGTTTCTCTTGTGGAGAAATAGTCTTAGGAATAATGATTGTCCTGGAAGAAGTAGAGGACTTTATATAAGGGTCCAAGGATGAAGTAAAGTAATTAGATTATGGAAGTATAAGGTAGAATATCTTTCTTTGGGAACGTCGCGCGTTAGGTATAATGAGTGGTTAGCCGCTATGCCCCTAGGGTGTATAGAATTTCCTTGGAGGAAGGAGTGAGTAAGTATGGCCTTTTTATGGCATCTTTTGAGAAAATAAATCATCTCGTGAGGAGATAGTCAAGAGTTATAATATTGATTTCCGGAGGTGCGGAATGCCGAGGTTTGTTGAGTAGTGGATATAAGGCTATTGTCTTATGGATAGGTTAGGGCATGTAATTGTAATGTTCCAATGAGGGAAGAACTTATTTTATGGAAAGGTGTTGATGTGATGAAGAGGAATTTTATGCTTGAGAGGTTTAAAGTTTGGTAAATTTATGTTGAGCGGATAATTTAGCTCATAGTTGTGCTAGTTTTGAGAACTAGGTATTGGTTAGAGTGTTGTATTTGTTGAGGCCTTGTGTCCTAAACATATGGTGTTTGTTTGGCGTGTCGAAAGAAGCGAAATTGATTTATATTATATTGTTTTATAGGACTTCCGGCAATATCTAAAATATGGAAATCTTATATAAAACCTTAACCTTGGTTCAACTAATCTCAATCTCCGACCTAGCTACACAGTAGTGTATTGGGAGGGTTCCTTGTTTGGATTTCGCTTACGAGACCTCCCCCACACGAAGGTAGCTAGCGTCAAGAATTGAGGAGAGTTCAACCGTTGGGAATTTTCAAACTTTTATATGGATAATAGGTTGTTATAGATTATATTGGTGATAGTTATACTATGATTTGAGGCTAATGGAGCCTGATTATAATTCTACGAGTGGAGCTCGGGTACGGGGTGCATGGACGCCCTTGGTAGTAGTTGTTTTAAAATCTATATGGTTCGACGTGAGAACTAGAAAGGATCGATATTGTGATCCTGAGGGTTAATGTAAGGACTAGATGAGATTGAGGTCCTAGGAACATCTTAAATTTCGTGGGTGAAATTTTTGTAAGGGGGGAAGTATGTAACACCCCACGATTTTGGAGACTGAGAAATTTAATTTTTGGGAAAATAAAATTTATTTAAATTGGAGAATTTTAAAATTTGGGAATTGAGGTCCAAAAATAGAGAACATTTCAGAGTATTCCGGATGATGATTTTTAGGGTACCATCGATCTCGAAAGGGTCGAGATAGTCAAAATGACTGTCATTGGGTTTTATTTCGGCTCTGTAATGTTTTTAAGTCAGTTTGACTAGAATTGGAGTAAACGAGTCATTTAAAGTGTGTATTAACATTTAAAATTGGGACTTATGTTTTAAGGTTTAACAGGCTTACGGATCAAGCCATCTCATTTAGAGAAAGAGAGAAAGAGAAAGAAAAGAGAAAGGAAGAAGGAAAGAAGAAGAAAGAAGAGAGAAAGAGAGGAGGAAAAGCTTGGAGATTCCAGCCCAAACGCGACATTGAGGATGGTCCAACCTCTACAAAATTGAGGCAAGTGTTTAATCTTGCTAAATAAGTCATTTGTGTATTTGATTTCATAATTTGTGGGTTAAAGAAATGGTTTTTGGGTATAAATATCAAAACCTAGATTTTTGGGTTTAAATCTTGAAATTGATGTTTAAATATGGGTTTGATGGTGTAGAAATGGTTGGGATCAACTTTGGGTTGATTTGTTGTCTTAGAATCGTGTTGAGACGAAGGTTTAGGGGTTAGAAATGAAATTTTAGGGTTTAGAATTCGTGAGTTCTTATGAAAAAGAATAACCCTTCAAATTCTGCCGACCTGAATCGATTCGCCCCTTAAGCGAATCGATTCGGCCTAGGCAAATTGGCAGGTCTTCATTGACTGAGTTGATTCGGACCTAAGGCGAATCGATCCGGCCTGAGACAGAAGCCCAGGTCTTTGGACCCGAATCAATTCGCCTTGGAGGCCGAATCGATTCGGAATAGGGCCGAATCGATTAGGAAACAGGGCATTTTGAGGAATTTTCTCTAGAATGATTTCTAACCCTTTTTGGTTGGGTTTATTAGTTTGGGGCCTTCTCTTATGATGTAAGAGATATGTTTTTGGAGATATATAAGGGGTTTCTCACATATTATGATTTTGGGGACTCCTTGGAATAATTGGGGAAAAGTATATCCATGTATGCATTGGATTTGTGTATAGAGATTGTGGGGAAACCTCATTGGGGTTCGGAATCCTAATTATAGATCAAAGTAAGTGTAGATATGATGTGAGGTTAAGAACTCTTAGAGAGAGAGTTGCGAGGGTAAGCTGTGAAATTCTAGGCCGACTGTTGATACCTTATTTATTCTACTGACGTGGACCAATTATGTGGAGACACGTGTCAATCTACATGGAACTCGCAAATAATTTTTGAACAATACCTTGACTCCGAGGAACTCAACCTCCCCGACCAACTCAGGCGCTCCGAGCAACAAGTGTTCTCGGAGGAACTCTATTGTACCGAGAAACTCATGTATACGGAGCTTAGGCGATCCGAGCTGTATCTCGTACAGAGCATTCATACCCGGATAATTAAGAGGGAAACTGCGCATTAAATGCTCATTATTATCACACAGACGCACACGCCTATTGGATAGCTATGTATTATTTTTTCATTTTACCGCCTTAAGGCTATAAATACATTGTAACCTCCTCATTAGCAGGGGACTCAGAATTTCTTGGTAAACCCATTATCGAGAATTCTGCAAACAATCAGTAATAACACAAACAATGGACGTCGACCATTCTTTCAAGGATGAACCACTTTAAAAATCTTTTGTCTTGTTTTTTTTTATCTATGATTAAAGAATTAGGTCAAATCTAGTTTTTTACATCAATAGATTGGCGCCGTATGTGGGAAACGACTGTAATTATAATTTTTCACCAAAACAATTCATCACCAATGGCTGATAATCCTGAATCCAGTAATCGAAATGCTGGAAACCCCCCAAATCCGTTCACTCCTCCAAGTGTCCAAGATCTGGCTGGAATAATGGCTAATTTGTCTCAGGGCGAGACCGCCATGTAAGAAACCATGAGATAACTCATGCAAGCTATCCAGGGTGGAGCACCTGCCCAGTCAGGACAACGAAGCATTCAGAGAAATACCCGATTGCCTTCTTCGCGAACTAGACAAACGTCACTCCCAGAAGAATCTCATTCTAGATGCACCGATTTATATCGTACTGAGAGATCCAATGATCCTTCTTATCATCCTGGAAGGACTTCCTAGGTACGAGCTATAGACACTCAACAAAATGTCACTCTATCTCCAGAAAGGACCAGTGCTCTTGAAAGATTGAGTAGAGTCTCTCCCTTTGATCGTTTGGGTCCTAGGAGGAATAAAAGTCCCCCTAGGATGGTGTCGAGGAACTCTCAACGATCCTTTGATTTAAAGGAAGGTTCTGCCCAATCCCGACCAGCTGCTCGTCGTGAAAGATCCCAGGAGGCATATTCAACACGATCAGTTGCTCGGACCAATAGGCCCGAGGAGGGAAATGATGCATGGAAGGGATCTATTCAGAGGTTGGAAAATAGACTAGGAGAAATGGCAAAGGCCAAGAATCCTCTACAAAGAACTTTTGTCCAAGGGACACCCTTTATCTAAGCAATTGTGGATTTTCCCACACCATCAAAGTTCAAAGCACCTGTTGTGACTCCTAAATATGATGGAAAAACTGACCCTGTCCTTCATATAGAACAATACCAAGCTGGTGCCAATATCTATTCCATGCTAGACGAGATGAGATGCAGGGCATTCTCGAGAACTCTTACCGAATCTGCTCAAATATGGTACAATAATCTTCCTTGGGGGAAGATTTTAACTTTCTTTTAACTGGCCGAGCTCTTTATTAGAAATTTCTATTTTGGGGCAAAATCAGTTAAACGAGTAACACATTTGTTAAGTGTTAGACAAAAAGCAGGTGAGAGCACCAGGGATTACATAACTCATTTCAATAACGAGAAGCTCGAAGTTATTGATTATGAGGAAAAGACAACAATTACTGTTTTGATGAGTGGACTATTGCCAAATAAATTGTACTAGACTTTGGCTAAAGATCCACCTAGGACCATATCAGAATTAATGGCAAAAGCAGCCAAAATCATGAATACCGAGGAAGCTATGGCTACAAAGAAGAACATGGACACTAAGGAGACCAAAGTTGAGGCTGAGAAGATTGAGAAGAAGGATTAAAAGAATAATAGTGGTAACAAGCAGTCAAAAGCAAAGCAAGCATTGGAACAATTAAAGAAATTTGGAAACTATACTCCTTTGAAGGTAGATATAAACTATGTTCTGAAAGAGATCAAGAACAGCGAGGAGTTAAACTGGCCTGAAAAAATAAAGACAAATCCTGACAAGAGGGATAAGGCCAAATATTGCGAGTTCCATAAAGACCATGGTCACACGACAAAAAATTGCATAGCTCTTCAGAATGAAATTGAAGCACTCATCAGACGAGGAAAGCTAGCCAAGTATGTTGATCGCAGAAATGAAGGAAAGAACAACAACCGAGCGAGACCAAGATTTAGATCTCCTCGTCGATCAAAAGATGACAATAAAAGAGATCATGAAGATGATCCAGAAGATGACCCCGATCTCCCCAAAAGACCAAGACAGCCAGAACGTGAGGTATTTTCAATTCGTTTTGGATCATTTGATTGTAATGTTATTACAGGTGGAGATGCAGGAGGTGGAGGCCTTACTGCAGAGAGGAAATCTTACCTCAACGAGGCTCAAGATTGTTCGTATATTCAACGGATAAATCTAGCTGAGGATGATCGCCCGAGGAAGGTGAACAAAGATAAACTGGTTATCGATTTCTCCAAGAACGACCTCGCAGGTGTGCTATATCCTCATGATGATCCATTGGTGATCAAAATGAGGATAAAGTAAGTAATGATCTCAAGAGTACTGGTGGATAATGGTAGCTCGACATATATTATGTTCTACCCATGTTTTGGTAGTTTGAACCTAAAGCTATCCCAGTTGGAGCCATATCATCGGCCCCTCCTCGTTTTTACTGGAGAGAAAGTTTTTCCACTTGGTACGATCAAGTTGGATATATGTTCATCGGTACATGGCCTGCTTGTCGAACAGAAAGAGTGCGCTTTGTTGTGATGGATAAAAATGTCCAATTAGCTTACAATATCATCATGGGAAGGGTAGGTT
Source organism: Sambucus nigra (assembly GCA_949130495.1). NCBI lineage: Eukaryota > Viridiplantae > Streptophyta > Magnoliopsida > Dipsacales > Adoxaceae > Sambucus > Sambucus nigra. The sequence goes on from OX422220.1 coordinate 26,864,594, forward strand.
TGAAAAAGTTCAAGGCAGTACCATCTACAGTACATCAATGTTTAAAATTCCTAACCAACTTTGGAGTAGGAGTGGTGAAGGGCGACCAAAAAAAAGCTCGAAAATGTTACTATTCATCTACTGAGCAAGAAGAGCGTGAAGAATCCAGAAAAAGACTACTACTTATCAGGTTGATGAGATACAAGACACGGAGATTGAGACTTTAAACCCAAGAGATGAGTCTCAGCTCGTTAAGGGTCAGGTCATAGAGGCTACTGAAAATATTATTTTGGACGACGAGCATCCAGAACGAATAACTCAAATTGGTGCTTCACTAGACGTGTCAATAAAACAAGAGTTGATAGCGTTTCTAAAAAGAAGAAAACAAACTTTGCATGGAGCTACGAAGACATTCTAGGGATAGACCCAAATTTCCTATGTCACGAGCTTAATGTGAATAAGGAGATCAAGGCAGTAAAACGAAGAAGAAGAGTGTTCAGCCCCGAAAAGAACCAAGCTATACAAGAAGAAGTCGAGAAGCTCCAAAAAGCCTGTTTTATTGAGAATGTCAAATATCCTGATTGGCTAGCTAATGTGGTGATGGTGAAGAAGAAAAATAACAAATGGAAGATGTGTGTAGACTTCACCGATCTCAATAAGGCATGCCCAAAGGATCATTTTCCTCTGCCCCGAATCGATCAACTGGTGGATGCTACCTCGGGGCACGAATTGCTGAGTTTTATGGATGCTTACTCTGGTTACAATCAGATTAAGATGAAGCCTGAGGACAGGGAGAGTACCTCTTTTATTACCCCTAGGGGAACTAATTGTTATAATGTTACACCTTTTGGATTGAGAAATGCAGGTGCAACATATCAGCGGCTGATGAACAAGGTGTTTGTAGAGCAAATCAGTTACAACATGGAAGTTTATGTTGACGATATGCTGACGAAGAGAAACAAAGATGTTGATTATCTAATTGACTTAGGCCAGACCTTTGATCAACTAGATAAATATCAAATGAAGTTGAACCCTACCAAATGCATATTCAGAGTACGAGAAGGCATGTTCCTCGGGTATATTATCAACCAACGAGGAATTGAGGCGAATCCTGATAAAATCAAAGCTCTATTGGGGCTGCGATCTCCGACGACGAAGAAGGAAGTGCAGAGTCTCACAGGGCGAGTTGCAGCACTTAATAGATTTGTATCACGAGCAACTGACAGATGTCTACCATTCTTTAAAACACTCCGAAAGACTTTAGAGTGGAATGATGAATGCAAGAAGGCCTTTCAAGAGTTGAAAAAAAATACCTAGGAGCACCTCCACTGTTGTCCAGGCCAGTGATGGAAGAAAGATTGTACTTGTATCTGGAAGTTTCGGAGAATGCAGTTAGCTCGGCATTGATAAGAATGGAGGATGGCATGAAAAAACCAATTTATTACAAAATCAAGGCCTTCCGAGGAGTAGAGATCAGATATCCAAGACTGGAAAAGTTGGCACTAGCGTTGATCGAAGCAAGTAGAAGAATGAGGCCATACTTCCAAGCTCATACCATATTTGTGTATACCGATATGCCATTGAGACAAGGTCTTCATAAACCAAAGAAATCAGGGAGATTGATGTACTGGGCAGTAGAACTTGGTGAATATAACATAGTTTATGAGCCTAGATCGTCTCTTAAAGGGCAAGCAATAGTAGATTTCATCGCATAATTCACTTATCCTGACACCTCCGAGGAGCAAAAGCTGAATACCGACCAATTTGTGGATATTACAGGATCATCAAATTTAAACTCCGACCAACTTAAATCGGTTGACGATCAAGAGGATATGGTCAACGAGCAGCAAGAAGTGCTAGGGGAGGATATAAAGAAGTAACAAATATTCCACCAAGGAACTCTATCCGATAAAAAATTTGAGGATGAAGTACCTATATGGAATCTGTATGTGGATGGCTCATCTTGCAGTACAGGCTGTGGGGTAGGGATTATTTTAAACAGCCCAGATGAAATCGATGTGGAGTATGCTCTGCGCTTTCAATTCAAGGCTTCTAATAATAAGGCTGAATATAAAGCTATGATTGCAGGTCTTAGTTTAGCAAAAACCATGGGGGCAGAGCAGGTCATTGTATTCAGTGACTCACAGTTGATCGTAAATTAAATGGTGGGAGTATACGCAACAAAGGAAGAATTTATGATCAAGTATTATGCGAAAGCAATGGAGATTGTATCGAGATTTAACGCTGTGCAATTAATTAGAACAACAAGATTGGAGAATGCAAGAGCAGATGCTTTAGCTCGGTTAGCCTCAGCCACATGCACCGAGCTATGAAGAACAATCCCAATAGAATTTTTGGCTATCAGGAGCATCGACGAACATCTGATGATGAACTTTATTACCCTTGATTTAAGATCATCTTGGATGGATCCCATTAGGGCATATATTGAAGAAGGGGTTTTGCCAATTGATAAACTCACAACCAAGAAACTGAAGTTTAAAGCTGCTCGTTATGTATTGAATAATGGTATTATATATAGACGAGGAATTATAACAGGTTTGTAAAGATGTGTGCATCCCTCCGAGGTAAAAGACTTGATTGAAGAGGTCCATGAAGGGTCCTGTGGAGCCCATGTAGCAGGTCAGACGCTTTTGCAAAGAATAATGACGCAAGGATACTACTAGCCAAAGATGAGGGCTGATTGTATAGCCTATGCCAAAAAATGTGACAAATGTCAACGATTCTCCTCTATCCGAAGAACTCCCCAAGCATTGTTAACACCCATTACTTCCCTTTGGACATTTGCCATGTGGGGAATAGACTTGGTCGGGCCACTCCCAACGACCAGAGGAAGGTTCAAGTACCTCGTATTCGCTATGGATTATTTTACTAAATGGGTAAAAGCTGAACCTCTTATTGATATGACTTATGATAGGGTATATCAATTTATTTGGAAGAATATCATTTGTAGATATGGTCTTCCCCATGCATTCATTACTGATCATGGAACCCAAATTGACAACGAGGAGTTCGCTACATATTGTCATCAGTCAAACATATTGAAAACCCACTCTGTACGAGGCCATCCCCAGAGCAATGGACAAACTGAGGCGACGAACAGAACGCTACTGAATGGTTTGAAAAAACGACTGGATGATGAAAAGGAAAATTGGATTAACGAGCTACATTCTGTGTTGTGGGCTTATCGTACTACGCCGCGAGCAGCAACAGTAGAATCTCCATACATGCTAGCATTTGGAAGAGAAGCTGTTATACCTGCAGAGCTAGGCCTCCCCACACACAGAGTGCTGAATTTCAATTCTCCTATCAGTGACTTGATGAGAAGATTAGACTTGGATATGCTCGAGGAAGTTAGAGATGAAGGAACAATCAGGAATGCTGCATACCAACAACGAACGACTATGTTCTAAAATAAGAGAGTAAAGAAATGTGATTTGAAAGAAGGGGACTACGTGCTAAAGAAAGTAATTCAAAAGCACAATAAACTGGAAGCTAACTGGCATGGACCCTACAGAGTAACAGAAGTAGTTCGTCGAGGAACCTACAGGATTGAAACCTTAGAAGAGAAGAATTTAAGAATGCATGGAATGCAGAACATCTACGCAAGTATTATCAGTAGTTGGGATTCCTATGTAAATGAAGTTTTCTTCAGTATGAATAAAGTGTTGAAATTTTTATCCAATTCTCTCCTTTTGATGAAATTTTTTCGAAGTATTAGTGCTACACACTACGAATCAAGTTCAGAACAAAAATCCACCAACTACGGTTGGTCGGTCCACCAACTACGGTTGGTCGGTAAAATAAACCCCCCAACTACGGTTGGTCGGTCCACCAACTACGGTTGGTCAGTCCACCAACTACGGTTGGTCGGTCCATCAACTACTGTTGGTCGGTAAAATGAACCCCCCCAACTACGGTTGGTCAGTCCACTAACTACGGTTGGCCGATAAAATAAACCCCCCCAACTACGGTTGGTCGGTCCACCAACTACGGTTGGTCAATAAAATAAACCCCCCCAACTATGGTTGGTCGGTCCACCAACTACGGTTGGTCGGTAAAATAAACCACCCAAGTACGGTTGGTCGGTCCACCAACTACTGTTGGTCGGTAAAATAAAACCCCCCAACTACGGTTGGTCGATCCACCTACTACGATTGGTTTGTAAAATAAAACCCCCCAACTACGATTGGTCGGTCCACCAACTACAGTTGGTCGGTCCACTAACTAGGGTTGGTCGGTAAAATAAAATCCACCAACTACGATTGGTCGGTCAACCAACTACGGTTGGTCGGTAAAATAAAATCCACCAGCTACGGTTGGTCGGGAATAAAAATCCACCAACTCTGATTAGTCGGAAATAATTGTTTAAGCAATATCATGGGATGGAAGTCGTTTCATGGCTTATAATTAAAAAGTGATTAGTCACTATAATCAAAAAATAAAACAAATTTTCTTTACTTATGGCATATCAAATTACCACCAACTCTAAGTTGCTCGGGAAACAAAATGTCACCAACTCCGATTGATCGTCAAATAATTATCACAAACTCCAAATGGTCAACAATAAATTTTCACCAACTCCAGTTGGTCGGCAATTTAAAATAAACATTTTTGTCTTTTTTACATACACATTCTTTAAAGAATAAAATAGATATTTTACAAAGTAATGACAATCAAGATTACAGAGAAAACTAAAAATTCCTTCATTAAAATCAGAACAAATTACATGTTACATGACGAATCATTATATAAAAATCCCATTTTATTGACTTTTTCCCTTCTGCCTTTGAAATAGGCTTTACTCCAGCAGGAGGATCATTTAACGCGTAAGGGGAATTTATGAAGTTCAGGTCTCTAAGCATCCTGAAATTTATCACTGATGGCCGATCAAGTAAGTGCTCTAGGCGAGATATCTCAAAATTAAAATGAAGACTGTAGTCGCCAAGATACTTTGAGATCAGGCACTGAGGAATTGCCCGAGCAGGAATCCAACTCATGTCAAGCTTAAATGGAGGCACTGATAACTCGAGCAATCCAGGGTCATAGTAATCCCATAGATAATGGCCCTGCTCCAAATTTAACACCCCCAGCGCATTCAGCCAGCCTTGCTTATAACCCTCGTTATTTGAATTTTGGATCCGATTATCGAGGTGATAAAGGGCTTCATTATATCCAGCCATCCAAAACTCTCTGGGATATTTGTGAAACTAATAGGTCAACCTCTCCAGTTTCTCGTGGAGGTTCTTCACTTAAAGTTTTTTATTTTCCAAGGCAGAGTTTTGTGCAGAGAGTTGCTCATCGAGGTTCAAAATCTTTTTGGACATCTCAGCTAATGCTTGATTCTTCGCCATCAACTGGAATGCTTGATTCTCCAAAGCTGCCTGCGTTCTAGCTTCTTTAACAGTAACTCGAGCAGCCCTTGCTCATCCCCGAGAAGCTCTTGCTCGTCCGCGAGCAGATGTAGAGGGTCCAATCCTCTTTAAAGTTTCTAATTCATCTCTCAAATTCGCATTTTTGACCTCCAAGAAAGAGAAACCTTCGTCATTGATAGGGACTATGGCTCCTGAGGTAGATGTTGCAGATTTCAGTTGGGATATCTCTCCTCGCAAGTTATTATTTTCCTTCTCCAGCAGTTTCACGATCTGCCTATGCTCTTCAACCTCGGTCTTCAAAGTCCTCTCCTTTTTATCATAAGCAGCGATGAACTTATCATATCCTTTGTCAACATTTAGTTGCTGATATTTTTTCTCGTACCCCTGATGCAAAAGGGATGAAGATTCCTTATATTATTGTTGAAGTTCCTCGATGATACCCCAGAGATCTTCAATCATCTCATAATATGCCATATTGTTGGTAACTGCACGGTCGAGCAAGCACTTCAAATATTGATAGAGTTTGACTGCTCGTTCCGAAGTGTCTGGACTAAGGATATCAATGATTTGAGCTTAATTCAAGTCAGCATGGCCAGCCTTAAAGTAGTCATTGCATTTTTTCATCAGTTCAGTATCGTGAGCTAACAAGGGCTCCATTCTAGCCATAAACTAGTGAAGAAAAGAGACAGAAAGAATAAATAAAGATTCAAACAGAGCAAGTATAAGAAAAAGTCAATATGAACAGCCAAAATTTCGAATTTCATTATGTCACAAAAAGAAGAACATAGACCAGAATTACATTCAACAAAAAAAAAAATCAAAGAGAAAGGTCCGAACAACTCTACACCTTCTCCTTGGTTCCTAAGACTTCCTCGGGAGGCTTGGACAAAGAAGTAGGTTGCTCGGAGGGCAGAGAAAGCTAATCGGTAGACATGTTAGTTGGCTGAGGCTGCTCATAGCGAAGTTCAACAGTAGGGACCTGATCCCCAATCATCATTGAAGACTTTTCAGAGGTAGCTTCGTCCTCTTCTTCTTCTCTAAGAGAGGGAGGAGGACCATGAACATGGCGTTGAAAAAGTTCAGAACTCTCAGAGACCTTTAACTCCTACAGAGCTGCAATCCATCCATCCCTGAAGTATTTGAGGCTAGAAAATTCCATCTGAGAGGACATGGCTGCTAGGCCTTTGTTCTAACCTTTGTCCCAGCCAGCGCTAAAGGACTTCTTAACAACAAGTTTTCTCTTTGCCTTCTCTGAGGAAACCCTCTCAGTATGAAGTTCCTCAACAGCCTTCATCTTCCCTTCTATCACTTGCCTTTGACGATCAACGTCACGAAGTCTAACAACTTCCTCTTAAGTTTTCTTAAGCTTGTTCTCAAGCTCTTCAGTGTTCTTGAGCTTCTCCTCAAGATTATTATTTTTCTTCTCAAATTCTTTCACTTTCCTCTCCAACTCCTGGGAGGCCTCCATAGCTCGGTCTTTTTCTTGCTCGATGGACTTGAGTCGTGTCTCCTAGGCCTCCTTATCTTCATCATATTTTTAACGAGAATCCTTTAAGGACCGAGTCAGTCCTACAAAGTCTTCCTCCACACCTCTCGAGGAGCTCGAAGCTTTAATGGCTTCATCCTTTTTCAGAATAGTGTTGATACAAGTTACCAGTTGGAAAAAGAAAATAATTGTAAGTCAGTGCAGGGGGATAACATTGGAAAATGAAAGTTTAGACTAGTAATACTTACGGAAGCAATATGTTGAGCAGCCAATGAAGTGACCCTGTCATGAGGAAGAATGCCTTCAATACCTTGGATCTCGAGAATAATCCAAGACTTCACCGAGCTCATAGCAGAGCTCGGAGGAACAAAGGTGGGAATACCACCTTCAACATTTAAAGACTGAGAGACTACTTCAACTGGTCTCTCAAAAGAGCTTTTCTTTAACCTCCTCATAGGAGCAGGAACATTCTCAACCAAGGATGTTGTCTTGGTCGGTGATATAACGATAACCTCGCTTGGAGGAGAAACAACTACAACCTTGCTCGGAGCCACTGGGGGCTTCTCGATAACTTTCTTAGTAGTAATTGGAGGGGGTGCATCAATCTTTCTTGTCCCTTCTTCTGGGACATTTGGCTTATTTTTCTTTGCCTCTCCAGCAGTAGAGGCAGACTTATCAAAGAAGTCAGGAGCTCTTCTTCTCTTCATTCTGTCACTCAGAGGAATATTTGATTCAGGAGAGGAACCTTCAGAATCTGATATTGGGTCGATGTCACCTACCACTGGACGAGAAGTAAAAGACGAAGTGTAGCTCTTGTACTGTAACAAGTACGAGGCTGATCGGATATGTTCGTCAGCAACGGTTTGGTGCAAACTCCAGATAAGTTTCAAGTGCTTCAAATTGACATCAGTTTCTTTGGGGGATTTTCTTTTGCTGTCAACTGCAAATAAACAAAAAATTAAAATGTCAATGACGCACTTTATCAAACACAAAGAAAACACAATCTCAAAAATAAAATAAAATAAAAACAACCTATCCCATTGCCATAAGAGGGACACTTAGGACCCTGTGGGGAACCAATGTCCCTCAGCCAGATGAAAATAGTAAGAAGGTTCATAAAGTTCTTCCAAAGTAACCCATGAAGGAATAGAAAAATCAGAGCGAAACTTATCAAGCGACTCAACAAGGTAAACCATGATGAACAAAAAAACTAAAAGATAAGGAAGAAGATCTTACAGGAAAAGGGTGAATCAGTTGACAACGGACAATGGAAGAAATGAATGCACAAGATAGAGAAGAAGTGAAAAAGTTCTAAGATGCAGATTTGAAAAAGTAAAAGATGATCGAGTTTTCTGAAGCGTTTAAATACTTTACCTCGGGAATAGAGAAAAACAATGATTACCAGGATGGACGATTGCGTATCCGAAGACTAAAAAGAAGAAAAGGGCACGAAAAACGAAGCGGTTATGGAAATTCAAAATACTTTAAAAGACTGATACTATGCACTCAAAAGGAGTTATAAACAATGAAAGTTTGTCTAAAATCCATAAAGTCTAGGCAGCAGAATGTTCCATACTTTTCTTCAACATCAAACTACGAAACATTGGGGGCTTCTGTTGATACCAAATTTATTCTGCTGACGTGGACCAATTATGTGGAGATACGTGTCAATCTACAGGGCACTCGCAAATAATTTTTGAACAACACCTTGACTCTGAGGAACTCAACCTCCCCTACCAACTCAGGCGCTCCGAGCAACAAGTGTTCTCCGAGGAACTCTATTGTACCGAGCAACTCATGTATACCGAGCTACTTAGGCGATCCGAGTAGCTTAGGCGGTTCGAGCTGCATCTCGTACAGAGCATTCATATCTGGATAATTAAGAGGATGACTGCGCATTAAATGCTCATTATTATCACACAAACGCACACGCCTATTTGACAACTATGTATTATTCTTTCATTTGTACCGCCTCAAGGCTATAAATACATTGTAACCTCCTCATTAGCAGGGGACTCGGAATTTCTTGGTAAACCCATTATCGAGAATTCTGCAAACAATCAGTAATAACACAAACAGTGGACGTAGGCCACTCTTTCAAGGCTGAACCACTTTAAAAATCTTTTGTATTGTTTATTTTTATCTGTGATTAAAGAATTAGGTCAAATATAGTTTTTTACATCAACACCGACATTTATATTAAATCCTTATAAAGATAGGATATTATTAAGATACAATTTGGGGCCCAATGAAAGAGAGTGGTCGCATATCCTTAGTAATGGTAAAATTTAAGGAATAAATCAGAGAGGCTTTAGACTAGGGAATTCATAAGAGTGATTGAACCGTAGTCGAAATCGAGAGCGATGGGATCATATTACCAACTAGAGTAGCGTGTGTAAATCTAGTCGGGGTAGTTGTTGTTTATCGGTGTGTGATTTACAACGGGTATTTTCCCTAAGTAATGGGATCATGTGATGAATGTAAGATTGAGCTTGAGGCTTATAGACTATTAGTTATGTGTATACCAATAGTCAAAATTATTACTAGATTCATCAATGTGCTCTCGAATATAGATGGGGTGTATAGTGATGGTTTCATATACTAAACTTTGGGTGATAACCCTAATGTTGGATATATATACATGTATTTTTGGGAGACTATTCATCATGGGAAAAATGGATGAATATGCTTCAAGTGAGGGATTGTATTCACATATTGAGGTAAATTAAATGAGTTTGTGTAACGACTAGTATATTGAGGATTATGTATACCTATAGCCGAGTTTATATATCTTATACATATGAATGAGATATAGTTTGTGTATATATATATATATATATATATATATATATATATATATATATATATATATATATATATATATATATATATATGTGGATATGTGGATATATATATATGTATGGATATGAATATATGGATATATTTATGTTGTGAATATCTAAACCGTATGTGATGGTTTAATGTTTAATCATATGATGGGATCATATGGATGTGTATATATTGTGCATGTGAACGATATATATACTTATGTGGTTAAGCATACCCGCTCATGCTATCATTGGGAAGTTTTCGCATAGAGGGTGAGCATCCTGGCTCAAGGAGCAGGGTGTGGATATTCCCCTAGTCATAGTCGTCCATTGTGTTATTATGTGGTATGCATTTCTTTTGGGGTGGGGCGTGGTGGGTATGTCTCGTCTCATTGACTGGTTAGGAGCTATGACGGCTTTCCGGGACGTCGTGTGTGTGTTTGGCCCCGATGTCGGTAATATTGAGTCCGACCGTGGTCCCCAGGATGGTATGTGAGTAATGCCCTGGAAGATGATAGCATGGTGCAATTTATCGGCGATATATATAGCCGGGTATTATATGTACATGGCCATTGTACATCATATGTGGTATGTACACTTGCTTATGGGAATGGATGATTGTATATATATATATATATATATATATATATATATATTTATCCTATAGGTGAAAGGATATGGAATTTTTATGGAGTACATCTTGGATGATTATGGTGTACTAGATTATTAGGGGTTGATGTATCGCATTTAAGGAATATTTCGGTTACATCATCCCAAGGACATTATTGGAGATTTTGAGTTGTTCTTATATGGTAATCTAAATTTAGTAGAATTGTATGTATGGCATAATGGATCTCTAGGATCGACATTGTCAAGGAGTAGTGTAACGGGGGGGGGGGGGGGGGGTTCCTTGTTTGGATTTCGCTTTGCGAGACGCCCCACGCACGAAATGTAGTGCAATGTTTTGTCAATAATAATTTTTGTATGCATGTTATTTAGAAATTAAATCATATGATTCAACCAAAATGTATATGGGTAACTTATTAAGAATTATAATTGATTATATTATAAACCGGAACCCATTAAGCCTAGTATGGCATATATGTTTGTAAAAATAATTAAGTGTGTTTAGAAAGAGTGGGTTCTGGGGTTATGATAGGAAGGCAGATCTCGTGGGTATGGGCTAGGCCTATGGTAAGTTAGGTTGCCCTTATAGGTGGGGTAACTTAACTAAGTTTTCAGAACGTGAATAGGTGCACACCGTTAGATGAGAGGTGAGTTGGGGTTTCACGAGAGTGCGATTCCACTTTAATTATGAATTAAGTGAATTTATATTTATTATGGACGATTAACACACTTGCTAAATATTTTCACAACTCGGGCTCTGACCCATTTACTTTTCTCTCCTGCATGTGTGTGTGTGTGTGTGTGTGTATATATATATATATATATATACTATTACAGGTGTCCTACCGCACGGATGCCGGATGACCTTCTATCTAGAGTCTTTGGAGCCGTGACAGTTGCGGACTGTTGCGGGATGTAGAATGTAGTCGCTTCCTACTTATTTAAAAATCTAGGTAGGATTCATGTTGTATATCGGGTTTTTACCCAAGGGATACTTATAAATATTTATATTTATTCCATTTCAGTCATTGTATTGTCTGTGACCCGACAGCTTATTCAGGTCTATTTCTTTGTGTCATATTCATTTGTATTTATTCGTTTCATTTATCATAATTCTTGTATGCACATCTTTATTTTCTTTGTTAGTAGTTTATAGTGATGGTTTGTTGTCTGTTCTATGTTTTATTTAATTTTAACATCTCGCTTATATGATATCGGGCAGTTAGTCGTATATTATTTAGTACTGCCAGTTGATGTAGAGACTGAGCCATCTGAGACTCCTGATTTAATGTAGTATAGGGTTGGCCACCCGTTATTATTTTAAGAAGGGTGTTAACAACCCTCTCTTATGAGAACCTATTTTATATTTATTTACTGTGTGAAGTGATTATATATAAAATGTTGGAATATAGAGTGAATATTAATTGAATAAGTTAAAGTTAATATTTACTAAAATGTTGCATATTTACTGTATGTGTAAGTAAATATCACCATGTTGTGTAAGGTGTCACATAGTGGGCCTGTAACCCACATGTCCCAGGATCGAAACCTGGCTCTGATACCATCTGTGACAACTCGTGATCCGAAATAAGGGGTGGCCAACCCGATAGTCTAATATAATGGAATCATGGATGGAATCATTCTCAGCATCAACATCAATATAAAGAGTATACGGGAAAACCACCCAATAATTCAGAAAACGGGTTGCCAAAAACTTTGTTTTATGATAAGTTAAGAAAATAATTCAAACAACCCAATCTAAAAGAAAGTGGAATCCCAAGAAAACTAATATGACATCCATAACGAATATACAATAAAAGGACCGAATATGCTGCCGGTCAACAGTTACATACAACGTATTACAACAGTTTAATAATTTACATACTACATCCATTAAACAGTTACAAAGGTTTGGGACACACACCCGAGTGAAAGACCCGATCATATCTAGAATACAAAAATGAAGTCGTCTAGCAACATATCCCGTAATTATCCGCAAAGCATTACGGCTCCCCAAAAGTATCTGAAGTAGGAAAATCAGAACGGGCATCCTTGCGGAGGAGCACCTGAGCGAATACATGTTCATGCACAACAAGATAAATAAACGGGCCAGGGCCCGATTTTATATGATTACCAGATGAATGCAAAGAATGACAGTTATGAATAGTTAATCATGATGATCAGGATGAGAATCTAACAACCTAATCACAAAGCATAATAAGGCAATTTAGATGATTATAACATTTATTTAATTATGCAAGGGAATATAATTTAACATCAATAGTTAAAGGTCTCCATCATTATTCACCATTTCATTTCATTTTCCATTCCTTATCAGGAATATCATTACCATCATATGCACTTATAGCATTTCTTATATTTCAAGTCCCACTTGAATCAGAATGGTTATATTCTCATACATATAACGATTCTAAGACTGCCCCTCCGAGTTTCCCCACTGGGTGCGCCCCTAAATGACTATCATCTTTCAGGGCCTATCGATCAAGACAACCTAGGCACCTAACGCACGTCGGGAAGTGGCCATATGCCTGCGAGTGAGTCATAACCACACCCGGGATTACCTCACTAGCACAGAATAAAACATATAACAATCCCGCATATGGCCGAGGACTATAGTCTCCCTGCGTTCATTAGTTAGGGGACATCACCTCATGCGTGAGCTTCTCTTATAATAGCATTTAGAGAGGTATGTTTAAGTAAATTAACATTTACCATTTAAATCTCATTTTCATTTTCATTTCCATTTTTCATAGGTATGTTTCATTTTATTCTAAACCATAATCCTTGAATATTCTTATTAATATTCATCATATTTTAAGTCCCGAATTATTCTTCAAGCGATCACAATAATTCTACAAGTCCCAAGGTTTTATGTACCTCCAGTGAACCCCTAAAGTCTCCAAGTATGGGCTTAACAACTCCTAAACTCCTAAAAAATGTACTAAAGGAAAGAAATTCCCTAACCTCAATTTGTACACCTTCGGAATAATCCCCGATTAACCCAATCCCAATGTAGGGTAGTGACTTAACTCAACTAAAACTCTAGGACTCTAAGTTTACTTCATTCAAGAAGGTTCTTAGGTCCTAAGCCTTAAGAAAAAGTATTAAAATTGAGTTGGAAAAATCAACTCAAAACAGCAGGGTCCGAATCGATTCGTCCCACAAAGCGAATCGATTCGCCCAAAAAGCAAATCGATTCACCCTAGGGCCGAAATGGTTCAGAAGATGAATCCAACTTTCTGCTTCAGTCGAATCGATTCGGCTGAATCGATTCGGCCTTAACCCGAATCGATTCAGGTTTGCAGACCTGTAGGCTTACCCCTAAGCGAATCGATTTGCCCTAGGGGACGAATCGATTCGTCCCTACAGAAGGGCCAAGTTTGTCTATGGAGTCTTAGACTCCTAAATTTCCCCAACTCTAACCTACCCAAACCAAGATCATATATTGCAACTAACTGATTATTAATGCATCCAACAACAATGATTTACACCAATCCCCATCCAAATCAACCTCCAAGGATTCAAAACCCATAAATCCATGAAAACCCTAACTTTGTTAAACCATAACTAACACAACTATCAATACTAATTATTCATATTAAATCACATAGTAGCAAGTAGAAAACTTGCCTCAAGCTTGCAAATTCAGATTTGAGGAAGATGAATGCAAGATCAATCTCCAAATCTTCAATCTCTCTCTTTCTCCACAAGTTCTCTTCTTCTCTCTTTCTCTCTATGTCACTAAATGCACTTAAGAGAAATAAATGAAGTGCAAGACTTAAAATCGTGGATTAAGTCCAAAATTCCAACTTAAATGATTAATACCGCGATAAAATGACTCACAACTACATATTTAAGCTATAACCAGTCAAAAGTGCCCGAAACCTCGAAATACAATATGACATTTATTTCGACTATCTCGCACCATTTCGGGACTAACTACGCCCTCCAAATTATCATTTGTAAATTTTATAACTCATTTCAAGTTCTGGTTTCATATTAAACCATAAATGTCATTTAAATCTTATGACATAATAAAACACAACATGGTGATATTTACTTACACATACAGTAAATATGCAACATTTTAGTATATATTAACTTTAACTTATTCAATTAATATTTACTCTATATTCCAACATTTTATATATAATACATGTTAATTTAATTATTGTTATGTGGTGTGTAAACATTATAAAAATGTGTAATTTGGGTAAATACATTTTGGGCACATTTTCGGATGATTTAAGGACTTGTTTAGGCATTTTAGACATAAAATTAATCCCGGGGCATAGGTATACCATTAAGGAAGTTATTGGGCCAATTCGGGTATAGTTTTGGATTTTTTGGGGGGCCTAAAGGTGGGGGTTTATGGGTAAATCGGGATTAGTGATTATAATAGGGAAATTAACAATTAAGAAGCCATTTCCCATCCACCACAATACAACCCTAGCATCACCATACCCATTGGAGAGGTTACTAAGGATGGAGAAATAAGGAAGATCAAGGATCAAAGAGGAGGAGGTTCCCAATCGACAGTCTAAGGCAAGAATTCTCTTGCTAAGTCAATTTCCAATTTATTTCTTAATTCACTCGTGTATTTCTCATAAACATTTATGGGAAAATTAGTCAAATTGATGATTTGAATAATTGGAATGAACTTTATGAATTTGAAGAACAAATAAAAAATTATGATGTTTAAGGATTAAACTCATTGGTGACAAACCCGAAAATCGAGTATCATGTTAATTCGAAATTAAACCGTAGAACTCATGTTGTAGGAGTGATTAATCGACGATTATAATTCACATACTAAGCCCTTAATATCTGAGAATAATTAAGTAGGAATTTTGACCATAAAGATTAGGTTAGATGAACTCTAAGGTTGAGTTATATTTTTGGGATTTTGGGGCATAATCTTAAGTCATTTCGCATAGATAATCATTTAAAAAGTGTTGTTGAATCTTGGGGAATCTATATTTATTGAAGTAAAGTTGTATAAAGCATTGGGATGAAAGTTTTATTTGAAAGTATGAAATCCGTATAGGAACACACAAGTAGATCTCGGTTGCTACCAAGTCGTTTGAACCTCATTCAAATGTTGTTCGAACGAGAATAGTCTTTCCTTCGAATAAGATGTGATGTCATTCGAACGAAATAATAGATTTTGTTCAAACGATGTCTAACTTCATTCAAACGACCCTTCTAGATTTGGCGCAAGTTAGGACCAGGGAAACGTTCGGGGTGATTGTTACGAACCTAAGCGAGTATATAAGGGGTTATCCAAGTGAGTGAATATTTAATTAAAGATAATTTTACGTCACTATTTACTGTTGAGAAAATTGACGATTAACTAAATGGTTAATTTCTAAAGTAAGAATATTAATTGAAGATTAGTGAGACTTCTTGGGGGTAGTTATAGGGTTAATTACCTATACATATTATGTGTTAAAATATGTATTTACTTACTTGTGTGAACATACCTATGTTCCGATATGGCCTATCAGTTGGGATACATACGTCTCAAGACCATAGCACGCGTCGGCACAGGTGGGCTAGGTGTTATTTAGGTCATTATTTTAGGTCCTACGTGTCAGAGCCACTTACGAGGAGGTAGGTGTAGAGCCTGGGATCCATTGTCACTGTCAGGGTATGGACCGTGCAATGGTGTACTGCGTAGGAATTGCCCCACTTTTGTGCATTTTGTGATGTCCGTTTGGATGAGGAACTCCTCCGCGCTTGCCTATAGAGCATGAACGGGACACTGAAGATAGATGCCTTTATGTGTCGTATATATGTAAGGACATATATAATTATATAAGTTAATTGAAATTAAACAATTGTAGTCTAATGATGTAGACATTTGATAATGAACCCAATACTACGTAAAATGCATAATGGATGATATGTTATTTGTTATGGGTAGTATCGTAGGGGTTACTGTTTAGACCAGAAGCAGATGTATAGATAATTAGCTTCAATATATGAATTGTGCTAGATGCTTTAAATATTACATTAATTTGTTAATTATTGGATTTCATAATTGGGGCTTGGGTCGTTATGCCTATTGTATTAAACAAGATGAGGGGTGAGATACTTAATGCGTGCAAGTGCCGATGGGTGGTACATAATGTCAATTAATGACATAATTGCATTTTGATTTTGTAAGATAATTTTTTCAATTCTAGGGCGTTTACCGAAATTATTAAATGTTTTTGCCCCCAAGTTTGCCTAGACAAGGGACAGTAGGGCTAACAGGAAATCATACTTGTGGTCACATTTGCTCATCAGTTATTTCTGATTGTTTGATTATAGTTTGAGTTTTTACTTCCTTTCCAGTTGTTTTTATTATTTCAGATATTGTATGGGCATAAGCCCGAAGGTTAGTGTTTAGTCTTTTTGAGATCAGTTATACTTATGTTGGAGGTTTTTATTACTTGTCGGGTGTTGGACTTAGTTATTATCAATTGCTATTTAAATGATTTATTGTGCACGTCAATTTAAAAATTCAAATCTGTTAATTATTATTATGGTTTTGTTGCTGAGAATGATATAGATTGTTAGACAAGCCCTATCTTCGACGTATTGTATCCGACCAACCTTTATATGGAAAATGGGGGTTGTTACTAAAATGTATATCAATTTTTTTAGAAGGATATAAATGATACATTATTAAACTGTTCTCTAACTTTAAATGTCCTAAGTATG
The DNA here is from genome assembly GCA_949130495.1 of Sambucus nigra. Lineage (NCBI taxonomy): Eukaryota > Viridiplantae > Streptophyta > Magnoliopsida > Dipsacales > Adoxaceae > Sambucus > Sambucus nigra. Next base: position 26,881,636 of record OX422220.1, read on the forward strand.
ATATTGGATAAGCTAACATTAATATATCCAAAAAAATGTTGAAACAGAGTGCTAGTTGTAATGGCATATTATCTCAGCAAAATGACAAATGGTAATCAAACAAACAAAAATTGATTCCTAAATAAATTTTTTTAACAAAAGGAAAAAACTTAATGACCAATAATGAATAATGTAACAAACTTACACAAAGTGGAGATTAGGACCCAAACTAAAAGAGGACCCCAAATACCCATGTTATGAACTCATACAAAGAATTAGAGAATAAAATATAAAAAAATAGACTCATAAAATGTACCTTTGATGGTTTGCCACACTAAAATAAACCCCACCAAATTAAACAAAGACAAAGTTAGACAAATAATAACAACCAACTAACAACGCATAAAATTTATTAAAAACAAACAAAATTCAAAGGTAAAATAAAAATAAAAACGGAGCTTAAGCATATAAACCAAATGCACTAAACTTAATTATTTGATTGTAACGGTATTCACCCACCGAGAATTTCCCATACACCACTCAACCCACAAATAAACCTCATTAATATGTATATCTATAAGAGGAACCCTAAGTATAAACTACCGTTCCTAACGGACCCAAAAATTCAAATATAAGACACATTTGTGACAATGAAAAATAGTAAATGGAAACCTAAGTGAGAGAAAGTATAAAGGTAAGACCTCATTGGTGGACGTGATGGGTTATGATTCTTTCTCATCTATATGATGGTTGCTTGATAGTGGAGAAATAACAAGAAGTGAGAGATGAGAGAGGATATGGGAGAAGGTATTTGAATTTTGAATGATGATTGTGACCTTGTGAGAGTAAACACATTGGAATACTGGATGTTGGATTCTCACGTGGGGTTGTCTTAGTTTAGTAAAATCCCTTCCTTATAGTCCTGAATTACCAAGGTGTGCCCATATATAGAATTGTTAGATCTTAACAGGTGGGTCAATTAAGACCTCTAATTATCTTATCCTGCTTATGAAACAGTAAAAAGACGCATATTCCATATTTTATATATATATATATACCAATTTTGTATATATTAGTTTGTAATTTTTTGAGAAAATTAAATTTAAAAACAAATTTACCAAACGCACACTAATATTTATACAAACACAAAATTAAATTTGAAAGCAACTTTTTAATTGAATTTTGTGAATACATAACCAAAGGTCCCTTATTTTCGTGGCCCGGATAACATGTGAGAAATTCTTATCATAGAATCTCCTTACAAACTTTGCGCATGTCAATCCACCTCTCTCCCCCCACCACACTCACCCTATCCCACCATTAAAGATCAATCCCAGTCACACAAAGATACCTAATATTATATTCTTCACCTCACTACATTCTACCCTTCGTAGGTGCCTCTCTTTCTCTAGTCCCCCACCTTATGACCGGTGGATCCGACAACTTCATTGGCCTCATTTTATTGATGCACCCCGCATGCAAAGACAAGATTAGCCAACTGTTGTGTTGGGAATGCTTATTATGGAAGATTTTGCAAAGATTATTCAACTACGGTCTAAAAGATGATAGAGGCCTCGTCCAAGTTCCTTGAGGAGCCTCTCTTTGTCCAACATTAGTCCTAGAATCTCCACGGTCTCTCCTAGAAACTCCTCAAATCATGTTCACCATCTGAAAAAGACGGGAACAAAAAGTTGGCTGGTCTTATCCTTTTCACGATTTTTGTTTCGTGTGATAGGGTTTTGCTTTTGTGTGTTGTCCATTTTTTTTCTCTTGTGGTTGTTTAGAGATTTACCTTTTTACCCTCCTTATTTCCTTTTGTTTTGGGGACTTTGTATTGGTGTGTTGAGCTGAGAAGATCTTCAAGGGTCTTCATTTTTGTTTTGTTTAAAGCTCTCTGTCTCTGTAAAAATCAAAGCTGCCGAACACATCTAGACCCTTTTTTTAGTTGTAGGATTTTTGTTTTTTTACCCGTCTTCAACCTTTTAAAGCTCGGATCTTGTTTTTGGGTTTACGGTTTGAGTTTGGAGATCAGGGTGTTTGAGGTCTACGTTCAGGTGGTACCAGTTCGATGTTTTTCTCAGGTGCTTTTTTCGGTGGGTTTCATATCCGGTTTGCATCGTGTTTGGTCTGGAGTTTGTGATTTCTGGTGGCTGACACTCGTTTTTTCGGCAACCTCGGATTCCCTTTCGGTGGCCATTTTTGTGAGGTAATTTTTCTCTCTTTATATATATATATGTATATATATATATATATATATATGTATATATATGTATATATATATATATATATATATGTACACTCCTGCTCTTGTGCCGACTAGTCCGCATTTTAAGAATGCGGACCGGACATCGCCCAGAAAAGAGAGAGTGTGCGCCTATAATTTATGCGATAATTTCTAAGCGCATCGTTAGGTGACACATGTCCGGTCCGCATTCTTAAAATACGAATTAATCCGCACAAGAGCATTATTATTATTATATATATATATATATAGCGTACGATCTAAACATTTTGAACTTGGTTGTTTTTTTGGGGACTATTTGAGTTTGATAGTCTGTTTATAGTGTTACATATTCAAACAAGTGTTTGTTTTTGTGTACCAAGTCAATTAACTATTAGTGGAGAACATTTTTCTTTAAATTAAGTTATAGTTTGGCTGTGTGTGTGTGTTCTCTAACAAATAGTGGATTAGCACCTTATAGATTTGTTTAGTTTATTTAGTTCTTGGACTTTAATTTGGACTAAAAATTATTTTGGACTGAAATTTGGAATGTGACTACTTTATACTTTTTTTTTAATTCAGTCTAAATTTGTTGGATCTTTGTTGTTGAAACTTTATTTACACCCATTATAGTGTTTGTGTGAACTTATCTAGTTGGACTTAACACTTTGTTATCTAGACTTAATTTTTATGTGTCACATTTTTATTAAAATAACTTTTATTTTAAATCTGTTTTAAAATTAAATTATTTTGGTTTTAATGATATTTCGGCTTGTGCCTCTAAACTAATTATACCCTTTAAATTGAAATTTTGTGTGTTCACTTTATTTAGTTGGGTGTAATTAGTATGTGGACTTTAAATTACATCTTTTTTTTATTTAAATTTTATTTTAGTTAAACCTATCCTATTTTATTGAGTTGAGTGCTACACTCTTTATCTCGTACTCATTTAACTTGGATTGGACCAATTGACTCATACACATTTTATTGCCTAAGTTGAATACTTTTTGTTGTATTCTTTTATACTTAGGTGGTGTTTGTGCGTGTATGAGTTTTTGATCCAAACCTAGTTATAGTATTGGCTTGAACTAAAATTTGGAATTAAATATTTGTGATTATTTTTGTATTGCACAGTTTTGCAATTTGGACTTAACTAATATATTAGTATCTATCTTATGATAACTTTTAATTACGTCCTATTTTGTATGAGTTAAGTGCTACACATATTTATGTTTTGCTCATTTTACTTGGACTTGCTATTTTAACATAACACCTCTTTAAATTGATTCATATCCTATTTGGTGTTAGGTTATTTTTTATTTTAGTTGCGCGACACAATTGTTGGAGTTTTATTTCCTAGTTTATTTGTGGTCATGTGCGCCAACTAAATTGTTTTAGGATTAATCTTTACTTAAATATTAAAATATTAAGGAATACATGGCTTGTGTCTCATGACTTAATATTTAATCATTATTTATTACCGATTAATTCAATATCATCTTATTATCATTATTTACTTGTGTGGGTACATCTACACGGATTCTCGGGTGTTGAGTGTGTAGTGCGCGTGTGTCTTAAGTTTTCCCTATCTCTGTTGTTTAGTAAGATTCAGTTTGTGGAGTTGTTTAGTGTCTGCCTAGGTGTACTGGTTTTGTATTGGCCTAACTATTTCATTTTACACTTATGTTGCTGAGTTCTTTTTCTAAACTTTGGTTTTAGTGTTCTTGGGTGTGTTGTAGTCACTATTGCCTGGGTATTATTGGATTGATTGATTTTCAGTCAAGTTGGGTTGTTTTAGACTAGGCTGGTTATACGGGTGTGTATTTGCTTAGTTTAATTCATTGTGTGCTTGGGGACTGTAATTTGTAACTTGTAATTGGTAATAGTGGACTTGGGTGCGTGAGTTCTCCTAGGACTAGGGACACGGGGTTTACTACCAGAGTGGGTTCCTTGAGAAAAAATATTGTGTCACCTTCTACTTTTCCTCATCTCATCCTTAAAGGGAATTATTTTATATCTAGCATCTCCAATTTTACTTAGTAGTGTGCGTGAGTGTTTTCTAACTTATAAATTATAATAGATTTCATATCAAAGAGTATAAAAGAGTTTTTAAATAACCTAATACGCATTAGCGAGTACTTTTTGGTAATTATTAGTAACTGTTAGGTCACTTCAAGTGGTATCAGAGCATTATGATTCACTTTATAAAAGTTTTTATTCCGCAAAGATCCTGAACTTCTTTTAAAATCTATATTTTATATTTTTTAAAATCTATTTTTTAAATATGGGAAACTTATATGGTGATGCTGATTTTTCTTTTAGAAAATCCCTTTATGAATGTTTTAAGGAGGCAAAGCTTTATTCATAAGATGACATTAAAAGTGATAATGTTTTTTGCCAAGCGATGGGTGCAACTGAAGTTAAAGATATTTCAACTAGCACCACATCTTTAGATGCTTGGGACATTTCACTTTCTCCTACCCATTTATCTAGTGTGTACGATGATATGTCTATTTGTGATAGTGATACTAGTAGTGGTAATTTAGTTGTTTTTACCTCTCATTGTGTCTTTAAGTCCGAGAATAATTTTGACTGCTTATCTACTATTAGTGATAATTATGATTTATGTGTAGATAATTCTGAATTAGATTTTGTGAATTTATCTCATACCGCACCTGATCAATATCACCCTACATTCACAACTTCTATATCTAATGTTGATAATATTTTGATGATGTTGATGAATCTGAAAATGTAGACGATTTTGCCATGTTAGAAGGGTGCGTGCGTACGAATTTAGAAGGTTGTGTAGATAATATTACCATCGATAATACTTTTAAGGACGACACTGAGTTAGTTAAAATTAATTATAGGTTGATGGCTAAAAATGACGTATTAAACAATCAAATCAAGTTAATGTCCGAAGAATCTGAATTTCGTATAGATGAACTTGAAAATGATGTTTTTTTTAGATTAAAAATATTTATGTTAACGGAGCTGAATCACTCTCTTGAAATTAAAAATAAGGAATTTTTGTTTAAGTTTAATGAATCTCAAGTTGAACTAAAAGCTGTTTAAGATAAGTATGATGAATGCCTAAGAGAACTTAAGATTGCATCTAAAAAGGTTGATGGTTTTTCTAATTCTCGTTTAATTATCGAATCCCAAAATAAGTATGTTGATGAATATGTTCTTTGAAGAGCAATTGGGTTTAAAGGTGAAACATTTGACGAAACTAATTTTGCTAGTTATAGTGAACAATGTCCTGATTCGTCTGAAATTAAACTAAGCTATAAATATGTTGAATTTAAGGATTGTGATACCGCATTTGGTAAGCCGGCATTTTTATGTAATTTTTGCCATAAATCTGACCATCTAGAAAAAAATTTGTTTCAAGAAGTTAGGACAAACTAATTCTGATTTAGGCAAATTTAGGCAAACTCAAACTGTTAGGAATGTTCAATATATTAAACCTGCATTTAAGTGTACTTTTTGCTCTAAGAAAGGTCATTTAGAAGAATTTTGTTTTAAGAAATTAGGACAAAACAAATTTGATTTAGGCAAATTCAAAATGTTGGGAAATTTAAAACTGCCAAACCTGTTATTACATGTGATTTTTGCTCTAAAATTGGTCATTTAGAAAAATTCTGCTATAAAAGATTAGGATAGAATGAGGCTAATGTAGGCAATTTTAGGAAAACTGAAAATGTGAGAAATTTTAAAACTGTCAAACGTGCTCTTAAATGCGATTTTTATTCTAAAACTGGACATATAGAGATTTTTTTCCAATTAAATTTAAAAATGTGTATGTTTGATAATAATAACAATTCAGGCGCATTTTGGGATATTTTGGGAACTCGTTTAGGTGTTTTAAACCTCTAAATATGGGCTCGGGGAATAGTTATATCACGTGGAGAGTTGTTGGCCATTCCAGTTATGGGTTCGAACTCATTTGGAGGCCCAAAAATAGAGGTTTAGGCTTAACTTGGGATTGGAACTTTTTATAAGTTAATTTTGAGGTTAGGAGACTCATTTCACTTATCTAAAGTTAAAACTAGCAGCCACATCTCTAGAGAGAAGATACTAAGAGCCCAAGAGACAAGGAGACTAGGGATTCAAGGGAGGACACTCAATTTTCTATATCAAGCTAGAATTCTCTTGCTTAAATTGACGTTCAATGTATTTCTTAATTCATTGTAGTAATTCCTATAATGTGAAATTGACGATAGGGTGATAAGATTCAACCTTATGCATGTGGAGGGAGTAAATATGAATTTTATGTTTAAAGATTTAATGAATGGAGGTTAAACCTTGAAATTTAGAATGAAAGAAATCTTGAATTGAATGGAAATAATGATCCACATGTAGAGCCAAAATATGATTAGGATTTAAGAGGATTATGAGACAAGAACTTGAACTTAATGGTTTATGATATTAAATGTAAAATTCTGGATTTTGAGATGGAATTGTATGTTGATATAACCAATCTAATGACGTAATGTGTCATGGGGACCTAATCATATAGTAGTCTAAAGGAATGAATTATTATGTAAAGAATCATGACAGTTCTGGTTTTTTCCTAGATGTGAATCAATTCGGCTTTTTGAGGTGAATCGATTCGGCCCCAAGAGGTGAATCGATTCGTCTCCTGGGGTAGGTTAGCTTGGGACCAGGTATGGATCCAAGGGCTTTTTAGGAACTCAAGTGTAATACCCCGTATTTTTATGATATATTAATTTGGGGATTTATAAAATTTAATGTGAATAAATTATTTAATAAAAATCCGAAAATTAATTATGTTATAATTATTAACGTGATGAGAGTTAGTAATTATGGGAAAATTTGTTGAATATTACTAATGAGCAAAGTAATATATAATAGTGGTTATATTGAATGTCACGAGTGAATGAAATGACAATTTTGGAAATTTGAGTCGGGACGCGCCCGTGTCGCGTCGGGACTAAATATTGATAAATAAAAGTAAATATTTTATAGGTTGTTCATATGGTCATTTTGAGTGTTCCAACGCGTCTGAAAGGGTCTAGATAGTCAGAAAAGTATACCCGGGGGTTTGATTTGGGTCTCGGGGCGTTTTTAGACTTAATTAGTACCCTGGGAGGGAATTTTAGTCGTTTTGTATTTTGGGGTAATTAAACCCACGAAAATTAGTGATCTATATCAGCCATTTAGGTTAGTCATCTAGGGTTAGAAAACTCAAAACTCTAGAACGGCCATTGGAGAAGAGAGGAGAGAGCTCTCAAGGCAATCCAAGGCTCAAAACTCAACCGTTTGCACCGCCGCCACCGCCAACGCGTAGATCGCGAGACGGGGAACGCAACCACACCAATTTTGGCACCAAACCAGACTTCTGAAAATCCCAGGCAAGTGTTTATCTTGCTTATTTCGTTGATGCATCTTTCATATTAGTTTAGGAATGATTAGGATGAATTGTATGGAAGAAAAATCCAATTTGAGATAGGAAATTGCATGTAGTGATGACTTAAATGATATTCTGGAAACCTTTTGTGATGTAGAGGATTAAACCACGAAATTTTGATGTTGTATAAGAAGGAACCACGAAATTTTGATGTTGTATAAGAAGGAAACCTTAGAGCCAATCTGAATAAATGAGGAAATTCGTGTATCAGGACCCCCGAACCGGTTCGCATGTTCCTCAAACCGGTTCGCCCCCCAAACCGGTTCGCCCTTGGGTTCGTGAATGTTTGCTGGTCTGGGGTGCTTTTTCTTCCATTCAACACTTAGAAGTTTTTCTTGTTTTCTTTCCTTTCTTACTTGGATTTTTCTTCAATTCAACGGGTCATAACTCATCAACCGTAGCTCGAATTTGGGTGTCGTTTCTTCCATTGTTCTCGTTGTTCCTAGCTCTTCAACTTTCCAGTTGACTCCTCCTTCGGGATATGGCTGCAAAATTACCAAAATGCCCTTGAATTTGCCTTCTTAGTTTTTCTTTCATTGTCTCGCTTTCTCTTTTGCGCTGCTTGCATAATTAACCTGTAAAACCAATAAGAGAAGCACGAAACACGAAATACTTGCCAACGAAAATTAGTAGCATAAATGTGCGTCAAATCCGTATAGGTTACGATCACTCGGGTTCACAAATGCATTGAAATTAGGGGAATAAATATACAATATTTATGTCCAATCACGTAGTAAGTTGTAAGAACCCTTTGAATTAAAGTTAGAAACGAACCATTATAATTGATATGTAATAATGGGAAAATAAGGATAAATGTTGTGAATGTAGGTTATGGGATAAACCTAAATTGATATAATAAAGTGGTATATTTATATGATTGTGTATGCATATATTATATACTTGTGAAAATCATTCCCGCACTACTTGCTATCCCTGAGGTTATCGCGCTGGGACAGTCTTATCTCGATGGGACCTTTATGGGGGATATTGACTTGTACCCTAGAAGATAGATATCCTTGGTACAGGCTATCAAATCGATAGTTCAGACGGTCCTAAGAGGCTTGAGGGTATGTACTGACCTCTTATAGACTTGGAATCTATACTTCTCCTCAATATTGTTTGTGTATGTGTTAATACAATTCGAGAGTGATTCCAAATTTGTATTCCCCTTAATACGAGTGATACGTGGTTTGGATAGTAGAGTACGCACGCACCATAGCTTTTTATTTGGGGTGCTGTTATAATATATATATAATATACGAGTAGTTAATATATATATGAAATTCTGAAATTTGGAACTGCCTACTGTGATATGGTAAGTAGGACATGGTTGATGACTCACACTGTAAATACTTGTTGGAGAGAGTATAATATGACACTGGAAAACTTTATAAATTAATAAAGTTAAAATGAAAATTTTGGATACTAATTGAAATATTCTTTTCAAACAATTGTATCGTTCAATTTTAAATCCTGCGAATAACCTAAGATAAGTTAAACCCTTGGGGAAAGATAGTGTGATATATGACGAGAATAAACCATTGGGAAGGTTAGTGCGATAGGAGTGCACATTAGAAGAGAGGTGATAATTCCTCAAGAGAGTGTCGCACTAATATGTTGTTGCATTGGCCTGTATTAATTTAAATACTTGCTAAACGAATTTTTAAATCATACACTATCGGGCTCTGACCCGTTCCTATTTCTCTTTCTCTCTTGTGTATATATGTATATATTACAGGTGCCCAGCCACAGGGGCGTCTTGCTTAGGATCCCTTGGAAGGAACGTGATGCAGCTTAGGTGAAAGTTGCAGGCCACTTGATTAGACGATTTCATTTACTTGACTCCACTTCTATCATTCTCAGTTATTGGGGCATGTGTCGCCCTTTCCACTATTTATCTGTTTTATTGGGACTTTGTGATTCAGTTACTCTAGTACAATTACTTTGGGATTTATTCAGCATGTATGTTTTACTTTAAGTTTTAAATGCTGGGATTTAGTTGTTGAATGTTTAAATTAATTGGATTATATGTTCCAGGATTATTGTGGTGTGATTTTTTAAATATTGAATTGTTGTAGATAATTAAATCTTTATTTTTCAAAATAAAATTTGAAAGGAATGTTAAAAATGGTTTTGACACTTAGCTTAATTAATTAGGGTGTTTAAATTGGAAACTTATTTTCACGACAGTGATGCTAAGAATGATCCAACTGTTCACCTTGATTTTAATTTAATAAAGGAGTGATCGCCCGGTATTTAATTAGACGGGGTGTCACATCAAGTGAGTTGGTGGGTGGTCATCGAAGTGAACGGTTATTTTATTAAAAATGCTTTTATGGCACTACTGTTAAATGGGGAATTTATAATTAACTAGATGGTTAAGTATTATTATTAAAGGAGAAAAATTTACAGCTAACTAGTTAGTTAATTATCAAAAGGAGGAATTATTTATGGATGAGTGTATGGGTCATCTTAGGGTAATTAATAGAGTAATTACCTATACATATTGTATGATAATAGTATGTATTTATTTATTTGTGTGGACACACCTATGTTCGTGGACGGTTGTAACAACCCTTATTTTCTCACGTAAAGGTTGGTCAGGCACGATACGCCGAAGATAGGGCTTATCAACAATTTATACCATTCACAACACTGAAGGAATACAAAATTTCTTTATTTAATATCAAAACCATAATGAATAAAAACATTATAATAAAATTGATTTAGCACATGAATAATAAAAATCGAATCATCATACCATGTCCATAATGTAAAGTTAAGTACAATTTCTATAAATAAACACTTGGGCTTATGCCCGTACAATTCCTAGTATGAAATAAAATGATAAAATACTGAAGTATAACTTATACTAGAATCAATGGAGTGAAATCCTCTACGTCCAATGCAACTGAAAGTCTAATCTATCGCCAGTCCTCTGTCCTTGTCATTAAGAATACATGGGGGAAAAACATTTATAATTTGGGTCAGATCCCTAGAGTTTCAAGGATTCTTCATCAATAAATATGAAAAATATTACTAAATATAAGGAGTCAACTCACGTGAATAAGGGTTATATGTACATATATAAGAAATTCCTCTAATGTGGAAAGTAGTGTCACCCAACCGACTATCACCACTGACGTTAACCATTTAGATTTAGCCCACTAGGCTCAGGATATATTACTACTTAATATCGTTATACAGTACCCATTTGAGGAAAATTAATTATTAAATTTAACCTTATACATTTGACTTATCTCAAATAAGTGCTTCTTTTTATTTTACTTCACCCCGAATTAATCATAATAATACTATCATATCTTTTAGGGTATTATCCGTTATATTCCCTATTGAAATTACCCAAATCAACTTGGTAGCCATCTAACGCACTTATTTTGTATGGTTTTGTTCAAGAATTCCGGTGAATCATCTTATTCGTGTAGATAACTTGCATCCTAAGTCATTACGCATGCACCTCTATATTATGAACCCATCCAAATTACAAATCGATTTGCCTGACTGTCGAATTGATTCGAACCAAGGAAGAATCCCAGATTTGCTACGAAATTCATATATAGGATATTCATACTAAAAACTTGTCTCAACCAAAGTCATTTTAAGGGTTCAATAAATTAAAGATTGACAGGGATATAGTCTCAAAAACGTTTTAGGATCATTATTCATATGTTTTAGCCCCAAAATTCAACATTAGATTGTGATCATAACATCAAGAATTTGTCAAGAACTTATGAACATAAAATTTCTAGATTTCTTCTTATATTACTCTATTAACTTCTGGATTTGTCGAAAGATTCCTACACTATGTTTTCGAAATAATTCCTCAATTTAACCACATGAATACATATTCAATACAAAGAATTATGTATCTATGCATGGATCATGTGATTATCATCAAATATGCCCTAATATAAAGACCTTTAATTATGCAGTCTCAAAACGTGATTCAACCTTAAATCTAAGTATGGAGTTAACATTAATATAAGAATAGCACAAATTGAATAAGAACGACAAGATAATCCTTACTTGAGCTTGGCTAGAGAAGCCTCTTTTCCTCCTCCTAGAGTGTCCTTTCTATTCATCCTGGGTGGTTATGTCTAGGGTTATTGGATGTAACTCCCAAACGAGTGGGTTAACTCTCATTATATGATGCTAGTGTTCAATTCTCGAGTTGGGCTTTAGGACCCAACTTTGGACGCCCAAATGAACCCAAATACATTATCTAATTTGCCCGATAACTACCCAACTCATATATATATATATATACACACACACACACACACACACACACACACACACATTGGAAACATCCCTAAGGGTCTAAAATGTCCAAACGAGCCCGTTATATCTCTCAAAGTGTGTCCCGAATATTTTTACCCAAAAATATATTTTAATTGCGACGTGACACACGTAAATACTTATTACTCAAAATAAAATCCCTTTTGATTTATTCCAAATCATCAAACTACAACTGTAAAATTTATAAATAATATCGAGTCTAATTACTCACAACCTTGATTAATTAATTACACCAAATTGAATTAATCCATATTAAATTTTATTTTATTCTGAAAATATGTGGGGTATTACATTCACCACCTTTTATAACGGAATTCCATCCTTGGAATTCAAAGTAGCATAAAGTCATATTTTTATTTCACACCGTTGTTTTAGGTTTATACCCAATTAGTCCATACTCATATCCCATGAGATAAATAAAAAGGCTCATCTATGCCTATCACAACGTTACTGGGGCGCCCATATATTTCACAGTACATGTATGCACACACATACAATTAACAAATATGAATGGGACATATACATCTAATTCGTACCATTCACACTCAGCATAACCATACATAAAGTATACCACCACATATTTATATGTAATAAGAAAGGAACCATCTTAGTATCCAATCTCTTTCAACTCTCGACTTTTTCTAATTTTGTGTGTGGAACGTCTAGCAAGGGAAATCCAAACAAGGAACCCTCCCGATACACTACTGCACACCTTATTCATATATTGAGAGCCATCGGCCCAAGACAAAAAGGGAAAATAAAATAACTATTTATGTTCATCATATAAATTTCAATATTTGCCATTTTTCGAACCAACCACTTATCCTTTATGAGAGTTACACTAAAATCTTTTAGAGTTAACCGACCCTACCGTGTCCAACACTTAAATCACCACAACCTAGGTGGGACATTTTTCACCCGTACTTAATCTATAGTGCCCTTAGTCATTTCTAAGTCAACGTCGCGATTCCAACATTAAACATGATCATATAAAATCTGGTTAATCGAAGCTATCACTAGCCTTACTTCTACTGTGTTGCTTATACTTGCTAAGGCAATTCTTTTACAAATCATACCATTATGTTATCTCGCAACACTTTCCCCCACATAAAGGGCCCTTGTTCTAACCCGAGCATCATCCGATTTATCCCATAATTTTGAGTTTATTCACACGCCTCTCTCTTCTGGATTTATTTAAAATTTTAAATCACACTCACATGTCACTTCCCTAAGCATACTCAAATTTCTAAAGGTCTTTACACGACTTAAGTTCCCATTGAAATTCATTATTTCGAAACTAGGCTCACCCACAAAAATTTCTCATAATAATCCACACGACTACGGTGAACACCAATTTCGAACCAATCTTGTCTCTCTGAGATGACCACAACTCGTAGTAGTGAGAGCCAATAGGGAATTTCATACTTTGAATTAACTGTATTATTAAATTTTAATTTTCGTTAGTTAATTCTTTCCACTCTAGGGCACTGACCCAAATTATAAATGTTTTCTCCCCCAGGTGTGCATATATAGGGTTAGCAGGACTGACGAGATATTATCTTTGCGATCGAACTTTGCTTATCAGACATCAACTTGTTGATTCTAGTTTAGGTTGTTATTCTATTTTAGTCTTTTATTTTGGGATATTGTATGGGCATAAACCCGGATATTATTTTATTCAATTAGTTGAGATAACTTTATTTGTGTTAAGATTTTATCATATTTGGATGTTGATGTTTGACTTATTATATCTTGGTTATTCATTTAAATCAACTTTATTACGCTTGTGGTTTCAACAAATAAATGTTTTTATTATGGTTTGATGTTGAAAATGATATAAATTGATGGACAAGTCCCATATTCAGCATATCGTGTCTAGATAAACTTTACGTGGAATATGGGGGTTGTTACAGTTGGTAGGAGAGCATCCAGGTTCTAGCGTCTTTAGGATCAGTGCTGCGTTTATTACATTATGTATTGGGTTCTTTGATATGTAGATCCTATGGCTAAGAATCATTGTATTCTTGGGATCTATACTAATACGAACCTTATTTGATTTCGGATGGAAAACAACAGGATAAGCAGACCACGATGTGTCAACTCACCGACTGCAGATAAGGGGGCTCAGCAGGAGCGACAACCACACCCACAGCCACCACCAGCCACACCATTGCTTCGTCCAGCAGAGATTGCTACTATTGTGACTCAGGCAGTTTCTACAGTGATGGACGCTATGCTATAACATTTCCAGCCACTGTAGCTACAACAACTATCACCACCACCCCCGCAGTAGGTGGTGTTACTTGTGTAGACACCTGGTTCGGTATAAGACAGAGCTAGGGAGGCTTTCACTAAGGGCCACCCACTGAAGTTTGCAGATAATCCCTACATTCTGGTGGCTAGCCAGTGGAAGAAGGATATACAATGGAACTTGAGTATGGTAGAGTGCACACCACTAGAGAAGTCGATGTTTGCCTCATTTCAATTGGTTGGAAAAAAATTATAGTGGTGGGAATCTGTTACCTCATAAGAGGAGATAGATGATTTGACGATTGATGAGTTCTGGGGTAAGTTTGATCGGAAGTAATTTCCAGAGGAAATGAAATCTGAGATGAGGAGAAAATTCATGGACCTTAAACTGGATGTCGCACCATAGCTGAGTATGAGGAAGAGTTTACCGCACCTCTCCTATTTTACCGTGAATAAGGTAAACACATAAGAGAAAAATATGGAGAAGTTTGTGTCCGGGACATCCTGGCACATCAGGAAGTCATTACTGGGGAATTACTCTTTCACCACTTATAATCAGATGGAAAATGCAGCTTTACTACATTGCTAGGATCACATGGCCTTCCAGAAGAACAAAGGGGAGAAGAGACATCGCTCTGAGACGTCGAATCAACGGGGTAAGATAAATGAGAGCAGCAGTTAGGGGCCCAATAGTCTGGGGGTCCATTGTTTACTGTTCAACATAAGAGATTTTGAGGTTCTGATGATCAGAATAGACAGAGCTAGAAGGTCTAAGGCCAGCCAGGTCAATAGTAGAGGGGCCACTAGGGTCAAGCGCAGCGAGTTAGAGGCTAGCAGGGCCGACAGCCAGAGAGACGCCCGTTTTATGAGTCTTTCTACAGTTATGGAGATACGACTCATACATTGAAGAGTTATCCTAGGGGTAATCAAGGACCACAAAAGCAAGGAGAATAACGAGGGTATTTGACGCCACAGGGGCAGTGTCAGCAGTTGCTAGCCCCAGGTATTTCAATGCCATCTTTACCAGCTCCAGTCGCCTTACCTTAAAGGCAACGACAACAGTTGTTGTACCATCGAGCTTACCATATCACGTTAATTGATGGATCAATTCCAGTTCATGTAGTTAATAGTATGTTCCCTATCTCTTGGCATGCGGGTCAAATTTTATTTGATACTGGTGCATATCATTCATTAATTAGCACTAGTTTTGCTCGCGAGACGGGGATGTTAGATTTTGCATCTGATATTGTACTTCATTTTAATTCACCCGTGGGTAGAGGGGCATCCATACATTAAGTATGCATGGGTATATGGGTCGAGATTGGGTGACTCATGTTTGTAGCATACGTACTAGTATTATATGTACGAGTACGATGTCATCTTAGGGATGGATTGGCTAGCTACATACAAAGCTTGTGTTGATTGTTAGGGTAGGTCCATCATCTTCACCATCTCAGGGAAGGAGATGTACTTAGTTGTGATGCCTTACCTCGGGGGTGGGTTGATCACGCATTTATATTATATTGAGGAGGAGACTTCTTCTGAGATCATTATGTAGCTAGATTCAATCCTGGTAGTTCGTAAGTTTACTGATGTATTTGGGGAGATCCCAGGGTCACCACCTAGCATAGAGATAGATTTTGTGATTGATTTGATCCCGAACATGAGACCCATTGCTCGTAAACCATATCAGATGGCTCCTCTAGAGATGAGGGAGCTTAGGGACCATATTGAACAGTTACTGGGATAGGGGTTTATTTGGAGGAATAATTCGCCATGGGGTGATCCAGTTTTGTTTATTAAGAAGAAAGATGGATCTTTCAAACTTTGTATCGATTACTGGGAGTTGAACAAGGTCACCATAAGGAATAAGTATTTGTTGCCTCGTATTAATGACTTGTTCGACCAGCTAAGAGGTGTTGAGTACTTTTCTAATATCGATTTTAGATTGGGTTATCATCAGTTGAGGGTTATCATAAGTTCGGGAGAAGGATGTCTCACAAATAACATTTATGAGGAGATACGAATTGTATGAGTTTTTGGTTATGCATATTGGTCTGACAAATATACCGGCAGTGTTTATGAACCTAATGAATCGAGAATTCAAGGAATTTCTAGATCAGCTTGTCATTGTGTTTATTAATGATATACCAATTTATTCTCGAACTGCAAAGGAGCCTGCACAACATTTGCGAGTAGTCTTAGAGACATTATGAGACCATTAACCTTATGATAAGTTTGAGAAATGTGATTTTTGGATGCGGGAGGTCCAGTTCTTAGTCCACAACGTAGTGGAGAGGGGCTTATTTGTGGATCCAGGGAAGGTTTCTACAGTGATGGAGTGAGGACAGCTCACTACACCCAAAGGGTGTGTAATTTTTTGGGATTGGTGGGGTATTGCCGTCGGTTCATTTAGGGTTCTCAATGATAGTTGGGCCCCTAACGAACTTGACGAAAAAGGATGTGCCATTTATATGGGATGATGTGTGTCAGTAGGCCTTTAATGAGCTGAAGGCTCAATTAACTACGACTATAGTACTAGCATTGCTCTAGCGAGGATAGACTATAAGGTCTTTGCAGATGTGTCCCTGAGAGTACTTGGAGGGGTGTTAATGTAGGAGGAGAGGCCAACAGCTTATACTTCACGAAAGCTAAGGCCTCACAAGGGATATTACCCCACCCACGACTTGGAGTTAGCATCCGTGGTATTTTCTTTACGTATATGGAGGCATTATCTTATGGGGGAGAAATTCCAGCTATTCACAGACAATAAGAGCCTACAGTACTTGTTCACACAGAGAGAGTTGAACATGCGACAACGGAGATGGATAGAGTTTGTGAAAAATTACCAGTTCGATATTCAGTACTACCCTAAGAAGGTGAATGTGGTGGTGGATGCGTTGAGCTGCAAGCCAATATTGGAGTTAGGGGTAGTGTGGAAGGTGAAGTAGAAATCACTTCGTGGTGACGATGATTTGACACGTGCTTTTATTGAGATTCTCACCATCACATCCGAGATCATTATTCGGGTCGTGAAAGCATAGGCTGGAGATCAACTTTTCCAGGAGAGTATTAAGCAGCTATTAACTAAAGGGGTAGAACAGTATCGATTGGCTCAGATGGCGGGTTGAGATTTTAGGGCATGTTGATTGTTCCAGATGATGAGGAGTAGGACTATCAACGGTTTGGGTCCATACCGGATCTAGGGAGATATGGACCCATTTAGTAGGCAGTTAATCTGATCACAATATTGGATCCAGATTCGGATCCGTATCAGATCGGGTCCGAGTTCGGTTCTGACCAGATCTATACATTTATTTTTATTTTTCCCCACTTCTTTATTTTTTAATGTTAGATTAAAATATTTTGTAATGTATTATAGTATATGATTAGTATAAATGAAACATATATTACTTATATTTATTATATGCATGAATGTATATTTTTCTATATAACACTTACATATATATATATATATATATCATTTTTCTAAATAATAATAATGTACAAGGCGGGTCGGGCATTTAGGTCCAAATTATGTATATGATCCAGACTCTACCCGTGTAATAAATGGGTATTCGGGTCTTTAGGTCTCGAGTCTAAAAAATATGCTCAGAATTTATTATAAGTCCTGGGTTTGGATCTGGTTCGGGCCTAGACGCTGCCCGTTGACAGTCCTAATGAGGACTTAAGATGAGCCGTTTGATTGAGGCTCACAGGTCACGCTTTACGGTAATCTCGATGGGGATAAAATGTACCAGTATATGAGGCTCCAGTATTGGTGGGACGATATGAGGAAGGACATAATAGTTTTTGTGTCTAAGTGTGCCATGTGACACTTGGTGAAGTGGAGAACCAGCGTCTCGCAAGTGTTCTACAACCTCTTGAGATCCTGATGTGGAAATAGGAGAACATTTCCATGGATTTTATCACACGGTGGCCCATGTCACAGTATGGGCACGATTCTATTGGGGTGATTACTGATAGATTGACGAAGGTGGATCACTTTTTATCGATCTGGACAGAGTACTACGCTTGGATTTTCCTTGCAGATATTATGAAATTTCATTGGGAATTACTCAATATTATATCGAATAGAGACAAGACATTCATGTTCCACTTTTGGAGGAGCTTTTAGCAGGCCTTAGGGATAAAGTTGAGATTAAATACCTCATATTATCCATAGACAGACGAGTAGATGAAGAGGGTAAACTTGATGCTGGAGGATATGTTGCAGATATGGATCTTTGACTTTAAGGGTAGTTGGGAGTAGTACTTGCTTTTGGTGGATTTTGCATACAACAACAACTATCAGTTTACTATTAGGATGGTACTGTTTGAGGTGTTTTATGGAAGACCTTTCCGTTCACCCTCATGTTGGTTGGAGGTGGGGGAGAACACACTTATTCAACTAGATTTTATTCAGGACACCTCAGAGAAGGTGGAGATAATTCGGTCCAGGATTCGGATTGCTCAGGATAGGTAAAAGAGTTATGTGGATGCGGGACGGAGGCACTTAGATTTTAATGTCGGGGATCAGGTGCAGGTTAAGGTGTCTCCCATGAAGTGAGTGATGAGATTTAGGAAAAAGGGGAAGTTAGCTCCTTAGTATGTGGGACGATTCCCTATTATTGAGAGGATTGGGCTTGTGGCATATCGACAGGATTTACTGGATCACTTGCAGAGGATGCACAATGTCTTTCACATATATGCATTGTGAAAGTTTCTGAGGGATGAGGTTCCTTACAATCATATTGATATCGACGAGATAGAGCTACAGCCCAACGTGATATACGAGGAGAGACCCGTAGTCATTCTGGACCGTAGGGAGGACCGACTTTATTCCAAGGTGGTTCCCTAGTTACGTGTGCAGTGGGGACATCTTAATGAGAATGAATCGACGTGGGAGAGGGAGGACGACCTGCGAAAGAAATATTTGGAACTCTCCTAGTCAGGAATGTTTCAAATTCCAAGGACGAAATTTCGTTATTAGGGAGGAAGAATGTAATACCCCGTATCTTTATAAAAATAAAATTAGTAAGAATCAAATTAAATCAGTATTATTTAGTTAAATAAATCATGAATAAATGATTAGTTGTAATTTCATGTGATGTGGTTTCATTTTTTCTTGTTGAAATTTCTTGTAGAAAATAATTGCATGTTTGTTAAATAATTGTTATGTGGTGTTCAATTAAATTAAAAAATGTGTATGCTGGATAATAATAATTCGAGCGCGTTTTGAGATGTTTTGGAAACTCGATTAGGTGTTTTGCCCTCTAAAAATGGGCCCGGGGAATAGGTATATCATTTGGGTAGTTGTTGGGTTCAGACTCATTTGGGGGCTAAAAAACAAAGGTTTAGGCTTAACTCGGGATTGGAACTTGTTATAAGTTAATTATGAGGTTAGGAGACTCATTTCACTTATCTAAAGACCTATCAGGCACATCTCTAGATAGAAGATACCAAGGGCCAAACGAGGGATTCTAGGGAGGGCACTTAATCTTCTATATTAGTGAAGAATTCTCTTGCTTAAATGTATTTCTTAATTCATCATAGTAATTCCTCATGTAATTTCTGGGTTATAATGTGAAATTGATGATAGGGTGATAGGATTCAACCTTATGCATGTAGACGGAGTAAATTTGAATTATGTGTTTAAAGATTTAATAAATGGAGGTTAAATCCAAAAATTTAGAATGAAAGAAATCTTGAATTGGACAATCGAATTCATTCTTTAGGACTCTGAATTGAATGAAAACAATGATCCATATGTAGAGCCAAAATCTAATTAGAATTTAAGAGGATTATGAGACAAGAACTTGGACTTAATGGTCAATCATATAAGATGTAAAACTCTGAGTTTTGGGATGAAATTGTATGTTGATTTGTGTAATTAACCAAGCTAAATGATGTAATGTCTCACGGGGGATGTAATTATATAGTAATATAAAGGAATGAATAATTAGAATGAGAAATTGGGTTGAATATGGGATTTTCATATGTAAAGAATCATGGCAGTTCTGCGTCAATTATTAAAGTGGGAGTTATTTATGGATGAGTGTATGGGTCATTTTGGGGTACTTATATAGTAGTTACTTATATATATATATTGTATGATAATAATATGTAGGATGTAAAACGGATGGATACGGAGCGAATACCATAGTATCCACATCCGTATCCATCAAGACTCCACACTATCCGTATTCGTATTCGTATCCGCCCGGATAATAATTTCATCTATCCATATCCGTATCCTCTCGGATTTCTCGGATTCGGATAATATCCTTATCCGTTTTTATTTTTTAAGATACATTAATATACACATAGCATATTGAACACTAATTTAATCAATTAATTAAATATATAATTTTTCATTCCATGTAAGATATAGAGAATATGTGAAGCATAAAATTAAACTATAAAATAAGGTTTGAGCAAAAGTACTAACCTTTAATGTGCATTTTCTTATTCAATTTCGAGCCATTGAAATTTTCATCCTCTTCAGTTTCTCTAATGTTTGAACAAACATGAAATGAAGCATCATCTTACCTGAAAAGAATAACTCAATTAAAATATTAACGGAGAAAACAAAGAATATATTACAATAAAGAAGGGATGTTATTTTTTACCCCTTAAGTTCCTGAAGTGTGTCTTTCTTATCTCCTTTGCTTTGTATCCTTGTCGAATTAAGCATTAAGGTAATCACAACTCGCAAGTTAGTAGTAATGCATAAAGATAAGACATTAATTGTTTGAACATACTAATTCACCCAAATAAAACTTCACCAATATATTGTACTAAAAGGATAAATCCATGAGTTTAATATTACATGTAACATAAGTTTTTCTTATACATAAAAGTTTCTTCCACCAAAATACGCCCCCGTAACACAAAAACTATCATCTTCAACTTCCAAGGTCCCACAAAGTTGTATTGGATAAGAAGAAAGAAAATGTTATAAACGGATTATTATCATTAGCTATTCATTATCACAAGAAGAACAATACTAACATAAATATTCAATTAATAATAATACATGAAAATGAATTTTCGAGAGCCTAACTATTCATTATCATCAGCAACCTTCAAATCTTCTAAAATTTTTGCAAACAAATAATAGGTTAGTGTTTATTTATATTTAATAGTAATGACAAATATAAATTTTATTTTGACTTACCTAGTACTCTCCAACAGAAGGCAACCAATCTTTCAAACAAAGAAGAGTCTCGACAGTCTCAGAAGCTAAAGATGAATGTGTATCATCCATAATTCTGCGCCCCCAACTACAAGCTGACTCTGATGCAATGGTAGTAACAGGAATAGCTAAGATATCACATGCCATCTTCTCAACTGTGGGGAACTTTGGCCCATTAGTCTTCCACCAATTCAAAATATCAAATGCAAACTCATTATCATCGTCGAGAGGGAATAAAGCCTCCTCTAAGTAGTGTTCTAATTCAGACTTCTGAACTATAGATGAAGCATTAGAGCGCTCCATAATAAACCTTTTAAATCCTCCTATAAAGCTAGATCTTGCTTAGGGAATAGTATCAACTTCACGAGTAGACTGCTCACATCTATCCCCAAGTATGATGGGAGAATATAAAGATTCACTATTTAGACTTTTATATTCAGCATATAACTCAAACAAAGCGGTGTGAACTCTGCGAATGTAACTTTCTGCCAAAGAACCATAAATCTCACGATAAGCATAGTGAACAAACTCCATTTTGTACCGAGGGTCCAACACCAGTCCAAATGTTAACACGAAACTACAATCCTCCCAATACTTGTCAAACTTTTCTCGCATTTTCAATGCCATCAAATGAATATAATCCACATTACTTTGCATCCATTTATTCAACTGATAATTAATATTACAAACATCATTGAAATAGTAGTTTGCAGTTGGGTATTTTTTCCCTGAAAGGCGAGTTGTCATTTCATAAAAAAATTTCAAACATTCACAAATTTTTTTCCCCCGTTCCCAATCATGCTTATTTGGAAGAAACTCATAATCACGATCCAACTCTGCCAAGTGCTAAAAAGATCCTCTCAATTCTATGGCACTCTCTAGCATAAGATATGTAGAATTCCATCCAGTTTGACAATCTAATTCCACATTCTTTTTAGAATTCAAACGAGTCTGTCGTAACGCAACATTCCAAATTTGATTTCTTTAAAGTGATGACCCAATGTGCTTAACACTATTACGAATTCTCTCAATAAAAGTATCAATCACTTTCAACCCATTCCTAACAATCAAATTAATAATATGAGCAGTGCAACAAGTATGAAACATATCACCATTTTGGAGAAGAACTTTTTTACCATTCAACCACAACTTAATACACTCTACCATTGGCTTATTATATCCAGCATTATCAACCGCAGTAGTCAGGAGTTTTTTTTATCAATATTCCACTCTAAGATTCTAGTCTTAACCCATTCAGCTACATTTGCAGCATCATGTGGACATTCGATCCAACAAAAAGAAATTATTTTCTTATGCAATTTCCATTCATTATCTATGTAATGGCAACTCAAACAAAAATACCCAGTTCCTTGATGTTTAGGAGTCTAGATGTCTGTAGTGAGGCTAACCCTAGATGAAAGACTTTCAATGCTCTTGTAAAGTTTTTCTTTTTCACATTTAAAACCTCTTTTTAAATCATTTCTCACAGTAACTCTTGACCGAAATTTATAAGTAGGACAACAATAAGAAAGCCAATACCTAAAGTACTCGTGCTCGGCCATAAGAAAGGAATAATCATGTTTAGCAACCATTTGATATCGGATATTTATTTAATTGTGTGGACATACATATATTGGTGGACGGTCCTATCGATTAGGGTTACTCACATTTTGGGATCGTAGAACACGCCGGCACACGTGGGCTAGGCATTATGTAGGTCATTATTTCAGGTACTACATAATAACGCCACTTACGAGAGGTATGTGTAGATGTTGAGATCCATTATTACCATTGGGTATGGACCATGTAATGGTTTGCTGCGTCGGGACCACTCCACTTGTATGTGTGTTTTGTGATGTCCGTTTGAATAAGGGACTCTTTCGGACTTACTGATAGAGCACGAATGGGACATTAATGGTAGACGTTATTAAGTCTAGTATATATGTAAGGACATATATATAATCATATAAATTAACTGAGATTAAAGTACTTAGTCTAATGATGTAGACAATCAATCACATACCCAATACTACCTAGTATACATAATAGATGATTATGTCACTTTTTTGAGTAGTATGACTGGGGAATTCCGAAAAATGGTAACACATGTGTAAATAATTACATTTTGGTGCGTAGATTGTGTTGGATAGTTAATACATTAAATGATGGTATAGTTGTTTGTCATTACATTTAGGACTTGGGAGGATATGCATGTATTATTGTATTTAAATGAGGGGTGAGATACTTAACGCATGTGAGTGCTGATGAAAAATTTCATACTTTGAATTAACTGTATTATTGCATTTTAATTTTCATAAGTTAATTTTTGCAACTCTAGGGCACTGACCCAAATTACAAATTTTTCCTCCCCCAGGTGTGCATAGACATGGATAGCAGGACTGGCGAGATATCAGCCTTGCGGTCTCACATTGCTTATCAGATATCAGGTCGTTAATTCTAG
Source organism: Sambucus nigra (assembly GCA_949130495.1). Classification (NCBI taxonomy): domain Eukaryota; kingdom Viridiplantae; phylum Streptophyta; class Magnoliopsida; order Dipsacales; family Adoxaceae; genus Sambucus; species Sambucus nigra. Next base: position 26,905,502 of record OX422220.1, read on the forward strand.
TTTAGGTTGCTATTCTATTTCGGTCTTTTATTTTGGGATATTGTATGTGCATAAGCCCAGAGTTTATTTTGTTCAATCAGCTGAGACAATTATATATGTGTTAAGATTTTATCTTATCTAGATATTGATGTTAGACTTATTATTTCTTGGTTATTCATTTTAATCAACTTTATTACGTTTTTGGTTTCAATATACAAATATTTTATAATGGTTTGATGCTGAGAATGATATAAATTGATAGACAAGCCCCATATTTAGTGTATGTCTGGCTAACCTTTAGGTGGAAAATGGGAGTTGTTATAGAAAATCCAAAAATCTTTGATCAGGATTTCTCCTAAATCACTTTTTTATGGGAAATAATAACTTACACACTCTTCATCATAAGTATGATATGTGTGTAGCTTAGCTTGTGTTGAGGTGGGTTTTGTCATCATTACAATTATTTTCAAAACTACATAAACCTCATTTACTCTTTATTTGAATTAAGCTTTAAATATTTTCAAGAGAGAATCCAAGTGTTTTTTGTTCTTAATTTTAAGAATTCAAAACCTTTTAAGGAAAAGAAATCTATAATTGTCATTGTCCATGTTTTTAATTCTTACTCTAATTAGCATTTGGTCAAGGTTTTATTTATTATCAATAACAAAAAGGAAAAAGAAAATTTTTGAGTCATCAAACATTTTTGTCACTTTAATTTTTTTCGACTTAGGATCTTTATTCCTTTAGATATTATTGTGATCGTGTTTTTCATCAAGATATTATTCATTAAAAAAGAAGAAAAAGTTTGAGTTGGTTCAAGGGAAACATTGTTGATTAGTTCATCAAGACATCAAATATATTGAGATTCTTATAGAAGTTACAGAGGTCTCCGGCTTGCTAGGAATTTGTGAAAAAAGGGCGTGGTGTGAGTTAGCGCATTGTGTGATCATAATACATTTATTCTTCATATAATATTTAGATTGTTGCATTGGCTCGAGGTTATTTTATGTTCGTGGGTTTTTCATCATACATGAGGTATTGTGTGTTGATTTACTTTTTTGTATGATTTATAACTCAAATGTCTAATGTAATCAAGATTAAAATTTGTTTTAGTTGTTCGATCATTTGTAAATCTTGTAACGTAAATATTTAGAGTTTGCTCTTTATATGAGTATTAATTAAAATCTAGAAGTAAAATTTTAATTTGGTGTATTCTCCACTTTGGTATGTGAAACGAAATCTCAACATAATATAAGAGACTAACACCAAATATATAACACATAGATATATCAACTAGAATAAAATAATAATTTAATCGAACGTACACCTTTCATGGAAAACTTTGAGATCCCGAAATAAACATGGATCGAAAACTATAAATACTAAAATAAATAATTGTATCATAAGCAACAACTTAAAATATGGAGGCTAAACCACCAAATAAAGAAATATGCCCCTCCATCTATTGGAAAAACGTAAAATCGACACATGACTCCAAATCCCAAATAGTTACGCACTGGGATTGATCAATTATATATATCCATCCTGCTCTTGTGCGGACCAGTCCACATTTTAAGAGTGCGGGTCGGACATGTGTCACCTGACGGTGAACCCAAAAAAGAGAGAGAGTGTGCCTTTAATTTATGCGATAATTTCTAGGCGCACCGTCAGGTGACATATGTCCGGTCCGCGTTCTTAAAATGCGGACTGATCCGCATAAGAGCATTATTATACATATATGAATTTATATTCATCCACAATTGCATTCCCAAATATTTTTTCCCTCTATTCTTTTACCTTTTCTCACATTTATCCCTCACCCCATCCACTCTACTACCAATACAATTATTATTCTGGAAAGTTCATGGATGGTAAAATAATCGACATATTGAATATAGTTTTAAAAATGCAAGTTTTTTTGCTTTAGTAATTTCTTATGATATTTGCTCAAACCCCCATGTTAATTTTGCATCATTTATTTTGTTAAGAAATTTCTTGAAAGTTGAATGTTCTTAGGTTAATAAAAGAAGTCATTTTGAAAATTGCAATAAAAGTGTGTGCCAAACTCAAAATAAATCCATTTTCATATATAATTTATCATTATGTGTTTGATTGAAATTATGATTATTTGGTACAAAATCATTTTAAAATTATATATATATATATATATATATATATATATATATATATATATATATATATATATATATATATATATATATATATATATATATATATATAGTTTTAATTTTGAGATACATTATAAGATTTTGAAAATTTTAGTAAATCGTAAAATTCTAGAAAATAAAAAATATTGAAAAAATGTAATATTTGGAATATAAAAAGTCTAATTAAAAATCAGAAATATCTCAAAAACAAAAAAAATAAGTAATATTCTGGAAAATAAAAAATATAATATTTGGAATATTTAAAATCCAAACCTTTTAAACTATTTTATTAACATAATACAATTTATTTACTATTTTTTAAAATGTATATTTTTAATGTAATTTTTTTTCTAAATAAAAAACTTTACAATTTTGTACTATTTTAAGGTTTTTAACTGCTTGTAACATAATGTTTGGAATACAATTTTTTTAATGTTTTAATGGTTTTTTCAATGTAAGACAATTTTTTACTATTTTTTTAGAAAACACGTTATTTTTACATTGTTTTAATATTTATTTAAAAACATGTACATTTATTTTTACTATTTTTAACATTTTTAACGTATTATCTCGAATATTCAAAATCGTAATGTTTTTAACTATTTTTTTTCATAACACAGTTTTTAACTTTTTAAAAAAAAACTCAACACTTTATATTTTTTTAACATTATTTTGTTATAGTTTTTAAACGTTATTTTGTTACTGTAACAACCCCTGTTTTCTCACGTAAAGGTTGGTCAGACACAGTACGCCAAAGATGAAGCTTGCTATACAATCTATATCATTCTTAGCATCAAGACCATACAAAATATTTATTTATAAACCATAATTGAATTTAAAACTGAATTTAAATTAATATCCAAGACAATATTGAAATTCAACATCCACATTATATGAACAAAACTCAACATAAGCATAAACGTCTCAAACCAACTGAATTAAAATTAGCTTTGGGTCTAAAAATAATAAAACTGAAATAGAGAAGCGGCCTAGTCCAGAATCAGTGATATGAAGTCCGATGCGTAAGGTGAGACTGCAAGGTTGATCTCTCAATAGTCCTGCTATCCTTGTCTAGGAGCCCTTGGGGGGAGAAAATATTTATAATTCTGGATCATCACCCTAGAGTTGCAAAAATTAACTTACCAAATTTAGAGTACAAAAGTACAATTAATTTAAAGTGAACACTTCCCATCGTCACTTACATACATTAAATATATCACCCATCATCTAAGAGCAATGCTAAATGTACAACCACCCATGTACAAAAGTAGGTAAGAGGTAAATATGCCAACATAAATATAAGAATGCATCTAACATAATAAAGATACTGAAATATAATCATTTACATTTCAGTTACTGTTACCCAAGGTACCTTAGTCATTACCCATGGAGTGATATAACAAAACATCATGCATACTACATAGTATTGGTGCTGTAATATATTATCTACATCATTAGGCTAAGAAATTATTTGATTCACTTTTATTTATTTATATACATGTCCTTATATAGGCCTCTACTAATAGCGTCTCATTCGTGCTCTATTGGTAAGTCCGGAGGAGTTTTCTATCCAAATCGGACATCACAATACACATACAAGTAGGGTGATACCTAAGCAGTATACCATTGCACGGCCCATACCTAGCGGTGACTCATCGATCCTAGCATCAATACTTATCTCTCATAAGTGGAGCTACTACGTAGTACTTCAATTATGACCTATACTAGCCCACCTATGCCGATGTGTTCTACGGTCCTGAACACACGTAATCCCAATTGATAAGACTGTCCACGAACATATGTATGTCCACACAAAATATTAATACATATTACAATATGTAAAGGTAGTTAATTTATAATTAACCCCTAGCTACCCCGTAAGGATTTGTCCATAAATATCCTTAGTGGATAATTAACCATCTCATAAATTATTAAATTCATTTTCCTTATAAAATACTCTTAACCATTAAGCTAGTTATTTAAGTCCTATTGCTTCAGATAATACTTTAAACCATCTAGTTAATTCCGTTCGATAATTACCCAAGAAATTACCCTCTAGCTGCCGCATAAGGATTATCCGTAAACGTCCTACGTTAATGATTTACCATCACATAATTTCTTAATTCTTTCTTTATAAAATACAATTATCCATCCAACTAATTTAAATTTTACAATTATTAGTAACGTCACTAATCCATTTCTAATAAATTCCACGGTTATCCGTACGCGGTCCCACCAATTCGTATAGTTATCTAAAATTCTCCCGGATACAACCATGTCCCCTGCATCATGTCTTCCTAAAGGCCGAACCCGTTCGGCCCAGGGAGCGAACCGGTTCGCCCTTGGTTGGCAGTTCCCTTTCCCTAGAATTTGTCTTAAGGACGGGAATCCAAATCTTTTAACCAAACATGATTCCATTGGCTTAAACCTTAATATAATTATCAATACCAGTTCCCATGAATTTGTTTACGCTTTTAGCATAATCTATTACATATTTCAAAACCCGATTGAAGTCCCAAATCACATAAATTCAAGCTATATGTGTGTTTATGCAATTTCAGTTTTGTGTCCATAAATCCTCTAACTTCTACCACATGCGAGGGTTATAATTTATAGGGATCTCAGAACCTTAATCATGGAAGTAATCTCTACATGTGAATCATCATAATAATCATAACAAGGGTCCTAGAACATGATTTTCTATCACTTTAAACCCTTATGATCTACCATCCTAAATTTTGAATTTATATTCTATTATTATAATAAAACCCTTTATGAATATAGTTTAATGTCATAATCCAATCATCACAAATTCCTAAATTTCTAGAATTTCGACATGGGATACAAGACACGATGAATTAAGAAAGTATTTTGGACTCAATAAAATTAGCAAGATAATTCTTGCCTGAGTTATTAGATGATTTCACAACGGTTTTCTTGAATTTCTTCTTGAATCTTTCCTCTCCTAATTCACAGCTAGGGTTCTTGCCTCCCTCTTTTCCCAAAGTCACAATTAAGGTTCTTAAATAAATGACAGGGTGTTCCTTAATCTCATAATTAATATAATTTAAACATAAATCCCGAGTTGGACCTTAGGCCTTAATTTTGGACCCCCAAAATGGGTCCAAATACACACACACACACACACACACACACACACACACACACACACACACACACACACACACACACACATATATATATATATATATATAGGGACCATTATCTAAAGGTATAAAACACCTAAATGAGCTTATAAAGCCTCTCGAAATGCGTCACAAATATTTTTATTCAACATGGACAATTTTATTATGTTTAAACGACACGTGACCATCGGTAAATTACTATTCAAATTATTTTTTTCGTGTGAACCCATCATGCCCCATTTGAATCCAATAATTATGAAATCATGGATAAATATTTGTTCTTAATTTAAATTTTACCCTTTTAAATTTAAATCCATTCGAATTAATTTATTAATGAATTTAATTTGATATTATTATATTAATTTCCATCATAATGTTTTATTTCGAAAATACCCCGGGTATTACTGTGGGTATCTTGATGTGTCACCATGGGCCCAGACGAGTAGCCCAGCAGAAACGGCCAAAAGTCTAGAACCTGGTATCTCAACTAAAATCAGTTACGACTTAGTCTATTCCTAAAATCTTATAAGGAGATATTATAGGAGGAGGGGATTGACATGGGGAAGTCCAACACCCCCAATCCCTAGAAACAAACATGTATACAACAAACCCTAAGCTTGGGGAAAAAGGCACGTATTATATTTCCTGTAAGACACTCCCCGGAGTATAGAGAAATAATACTGAGAGCAGCACCGTGGACATAGGCATTCTTGCTGAACCACGTAAATACTGAGTCGTATGATTTGGCATTCTTTACTTTCTTTATTTGCTTCGGTGATTGTCTTTTCTTGTTAATTTGAGCTGAACTTCATTGTCACCACAATTGGCGTCATTTGTGGGAACGTTTGTCTTCCTATAAGAAAGCCCTCACCAACGAAGAATCTGGAATGCCTGGTCACATCAGCAATGCCCCTCAAGCAGGGGATATTCAAGAACAGTCCGCCCCCCCAGGATCAAATCTGAAGTTCGACGTTCAGATCAAAGGGGTCACCCAGAATGGCAGGCCTTAGAGGAAAGTCAGGGACCAATGAGGTCCAAACAGGTCTCCAAGTTGATCGATACCTATGAGGCAAGGCTCCAAGAACAAAGGGAGGCCACTCGGAAGAAAAAGGTTGAGAATGCTCACCTCAAAAGGAGATTGGAAAGGATGGAGAAAGAACTCCATCGTAGCACTTGGCGATGTCCATACCGCACTCTTAGCCCTCAGGTGAGCAAGCCTCGCAGCCGAGGAAGGATCCCTAGACGCAGATCCCCAGGAAGTGAGAACCACGAGTCTGATGATGACTTGTTCGAGCAACAGCGACCAACTCGCCATTACAGAAGCCCAACTCAAGGAGATAAGGATATACAAAACTTGGTCCGAAGAGAAATGGACCAGCACCCAGCATATCGAGGTGCCAGATTGACTAGAGAGCTTGCTCGACGAGCTCTCAGGACCCAGATGAAATCCCCTTTCTCAAGGAAAATAGAAGAAGAAGAAGAAGAAGAAGAAGAAGAAGAAGAAGCCCCCAAGAAGTTCGCAATTTTGAGATTCAAGATCTATAACGGAAAGACTGACCCTATCGACCACGTTAGGCAGTACAAGCAGGCCATGACTCTCTGGAACCACAGGGATGCACTAATATGTCAGATTTTCCCCTCAAGTCTGCATAATGTGGCCCAAAAGTGGTTTGAGAGGCTCCCTCACAGATCCATCAGGAGCTTTGAGTCCCTGGTCGAACTCTTTACGGCTCGCTTCATTACCAGCAGCTCCTATCCAAAGAGGATGGATGTTTGGCTAACAATGAAGAAGACGCCTCAGGAGAGCCTTTGGGACTATGCAAAGAAGTACTGGGAGTTTCTCAACGAGGTCGAGGACTGCTCGAAACAGGTAGTAGTGGCCTCTTTTAAGATTGGCCTACCCAGCTCTTGCCTTCTGCACCAATCCCCGATGAAGAAGGAGGCTACAACTATCGATGACCTGATGGCTCGCATTGAGAAGTACGCCAAAGTTGAGGACATGACCCGCCTCAGTGCAGGGGAGAATGGTCGAGCTAAATTCGTTGCCAAGAGTAACGATAAGGCTGAAAACCAGAAGAAAGGAGGCAAGAATAGGGGTAAGGGTGGCTCCAAGAATAGAGGCAAGAACGATGCTTCGAAAGAATTTCAGGCAGTAAACACTATCTTAAAAAACTAATATATAAGATCCTAGCAAAAATCAAAGATGATCCATTTGTTAAGTGGCCCAGAAAGATAGGAGAAGATCCCTCTAAGAGAAACAACGCACTGAGATGCGCTTTTCACAAAGAGGGAGGACATAAGACTGAGCACTGCAAGGATCTTAAGTCTCACCTTGAAGAGTTGGCCCAGACCGAGCATCTGAACGAGTTTGTGGAGAAGAAGGCAGATAAAGTTGCTGCCAATGGAGACATAAAACCTGAAAATGTACTTGAGGATGATGCTGGCCATGAATTTTTCGTAATTCATGGGGCATCTGATATGAAGCAGATTCAAGGGAATTCAGCACGGATGGAAGTGAAAAATCTTACAGCAGTAATGCAAGCTTTTCAGATCGATCCAGCGAAGACACAGTCAGGAAAGCGTTGGTGAGCAGATGACGTCGATTACAGCAAACACATCATGTTCACAGATAAAGATCTAGTGGGGGTAAGAACCCCATATCATGACGCCTTGATCATTACCCTCAGGATAGCCTACTCTGACATCGACAAGTTTCTCATCGACCAGGGAAGCTCATCCGAGGTAATGTATTTTGACCTGTTCAAAAAATTAAAGTTAAGCATTACTGACTTGAAGGAAGCCACTGTCCCTCTAGTTGGCTTTACTGGGAAAGTAACTATCCCATTGGGAAAAATCGTGTTGCCAGTAAGGGCAGAAAGTGTCTCCAAGATGATCGAGTTTCTAGTAGTCGACATTGACTCACCATACCAAGCTATCCTCGGTAGAGGGTGGATACATGCAATGAGGGAAGTTTCGTTGACCTACCATCAGAAACTCAAGTACGTAACTGAGCGAGGGGTGATGGAGATCCACGGAGATCAAGCGATAGCAAGAAGGTGCTTCATAGTAGCCATCCGCCCGAAACCAGAGAGGAAGGTAGAGAAGGCCAAAGAGAAGGTCGAGGACCAAGAAGGTTTAATACCTTCAAAATAGCAGCTAAAGTATAGAAGACCCAGAGTGGAGGAGACCAGGCTCCTCCCCTCTGAGCGGGTCGTTGAAAACCAAGAAGAAGTCGCAGCTGGTGGTAACAAAAAGGACAGGAGTTTCTTGATTGGGACATCTCTCATAGATCAAGAGAAGAAATAATTGACGGTTCTATTAATGATTAACCTAGATGTTTTCACGTGGGAACCGTATGAGCTACCTGGAATCGATCCCAGTGTGCTTTGTCATTGGTTGCACGTCGACCCCACTTTCAGGCCCATTGCACAGAAGGCACAGCGAACCTAGTAGTGAAGGATCCATAAGGGAAGTTCAATTCCCTAAATGGCTATCCAACCCAGTAGTGGTTCCGAAGAATAATAGAAAATAGAGAGTTAGTATCGATTTCACTGACCTTAACAGGGCATGCCCTAAGGACAGTTTCCCCCTCCCAAAGATCGACCAATTGGTGGACGCTATAGCAACTCATGAGAGAATGAGTTTTCTAGATGCATATTCAGGATATCACCAGATTCCTCTGTATGCACCAGACCAAGACAAGACCGCATTCATTACCACCGTCGAATTATACTGTTATAAAGTTATACCCTTTGGGCTCAAGAATGCAGGAGCAACTTACCAACGGCTGGTCACGAAGATGTTCAAAGACCAAAAGGGAGATACCATGGATGTCTACATTGATGTTATGCTCGTCAAGAGCAAGTGAAAATAAGACCATCTCTAAGACCTATCAAGGACCTTCGAAATCCTCAGGAAATACCGAATGAAACTCAACGCGAGCAAGTGTTCATTCGGTGTCCAGTCAGGAAAATTTACTAGGTACTTAGTTAGCGAGAGAGGCATTAAAGCCAACCCGGACCAGATCGATGCAATCAATAAGATACAGTGTCCCCGTACAATAAGAGACGTACATAAGTTTATGGGTATGCTTTGAATAAGTTCATCTCGAAGTCCTCCGGGAAGTGTCAGCCATTTTTCCAGCTATTAAAAAGAAGCAAAACGGTAGAGTGTAACCAAGATTGCTCGAGAGCATTGGAAGAGCTCAAATCTTATCTTAGGACACCACCCTTGCTCGTAATACCTCAAGAGAATGATTCCTTGTACTTATACCTTTCCGTCTCCAGCCACGCCATCAGTTCTACACTAGTATGCGAAAAGATATAAATCCAGTACCCAGTCTACTACGCGAGCAAGACCTTATTGGATGCCATGCAGCGGTACTTACCACAGGAATAACTCGCCTTTGCACGTGTGGTAGCCTCGAGAAAACTGAAGCACTACTTAGAAGCTCACATTATCATCGTCCTTACATCACACCCCCTTAAAGCAGTCCTGTGGAAAGAGGATCTGTTTGGCGAATTATCCAAGTGGTCGGTTAAGCTCGGACGATTTGACATCCAATTTTAACCAAGGAATGCAATCAAGGGGCATGTCCTCATTGACTTCATCGCGTAATTCATAGGCGAGAAGCCTCGCGACCAACTTCAAACCATGAATGAGGGGGAAAATCACTCAACAGGAGGAGTTTGGCGACTGTTTGTTGATGGAGCCTCCAACTCAAAGGGGGCAAGAGTAGACATTGTGCTCGTTACTCCAGAAGATACAATTCTCGAGCAGGGCATCAGACTTAGATTTGAAGCCTCCAATAACGAGGCAGAGTACGAGGCTTTGATAGCAGGCCTGCAGAAAGCACATGCATTGGGTGCAAAATAGCTACAGGTATTCGACGACTCACAATTGGTCTCTAATCAGATAAGTGGGGACTTCAACGCGAGGGATGAAAGAATGTCATCCTACCTCGCCTTAGCAAAAGATTTAATGTCCAACTTTGAGGAATTCAGTGTTCAACAGTTTCCTAGAGGATAAAACAGTCATGTCGATGCCCTAGCAACCTTAAGTTCAATAATCGACTCCGACTTGAAGAGAACATTCCCTATAGACTTCCTCGCCCAGCCGAGCATCATCCAGAGCGAAGAACTGCCAGACATGGGTCGTATTCTCCAGATTGAATCAGCACCCAGTTGGATGGATCCCTTGAGGGACTATTTGAAGGATGGTGCACTACCAGATGATAAGAAGGCCGCTCATCAGATAAGAGTCAAAGCTGCCCGCTTTCACTTATCTCCTGAGGGCAAGCTATATAAGAGATCATTCACCGGCCCTTACTTTTAATGTGTTCACCCAAAGGACGTCGAGAAAGTGCCGCGCGAGCTCCACGAAGGAACCTATGGGAGCCATATTGGAGGGAGATCGCTATCTTTCCGAGTAATGATGGAAGGCTACTGGTAGCCATACATGCAGAGAGATTATGGAGTATATGCTCGTAAGTGCGAGAAATGTTAGCTACACACTCCTATGGTCCACTAACCTGCCAGTAACCTAAGATCACTTTCTAGCCCTTAGCCTTTCGCCCAATGGGGAATGGACATCGTGGGCCCTCTTCCTATCGCTACCGATAATCGTAAGTATCTGTTGGTCGCCACAGACTACTTTACCAAATGGATCGAGGAAGAGCCGCTGGCAAACATCAGGGATGCAGATATGATGAGATTCATACGGAAAAACATAATTACCCACTTTGGGATCCCCAGAACCATCATCACTGACAAAGGAACGCAGTTCGAGAGCGGACCCTTCCAGAGTTTTTACAACGACCACGGGATCAGGCACCATTTTAGCTCGATTTCCTACCCCCAGAGTAACGGCCAAGCGAAAGCTTCTAACAAAACAGTGATCGATGGGTTAAAGAAACGACTTCAGCGAGCCAAAGGTGCATGGGTGGGAGAGCTGCCACACATTCTGTGGGCTTACCGCACTACCCCATGACGAGAAACTGGGGAAACCCCATTCGTACTAACATATAGAATGGAAGCAATCATCCCCTAAAAGATGGCCTCCCAACCATGAGATCCACCTTGGTCGACCAAGGCCAGAATGATGCAGCATTACTCGCTGAACTTGACCTAGATGACGAACGCAGAGAACTAGACCTAGTAAGACTAGCGAGCTATCAGCAGCATCTCACAAAACACTATAACAAAAAGGTCAATCCAAGGACATTCCAGGTTGGGGACTACATCCTAAGGAAAGTTCTTAGCAGCGCAGTAAAACCATATGATGAAAAGCTGGGTCCAAACTGGGAGGGACCATTCAAGGTGATAAGGGACGACCTACAAGGAGCCTATCACTTAGAAATACTGGAGGGCAGAGAGATACCTCTAGCGTGGAACGCAGCCAACCTGAAAAAAATTCTATTTCTAGTTTTTTCATTAATCTTTTATCGCATTGTTGGAATTGGCAACTTATTTTTTAATTGCTTTTGATTAATAAAAGATTGTTTGGCAGTGACATTCTATGAAGTGTTAATTTTGTATTATGAACTTTATAACTTGTGCACCTCTTCCAAGCGACAGGCACATTACTCAGTATACAAAAGCAAGGAATCACCCTCCTCAGGTTTTTGTTATGAAACACGAACAATCTCTTAGCATTGCCCCTGGCAATATATGAAGCCCTGCAGGGGACCCTTAGGCAGCTCGGCCAAATTTAATTGGTCGCCAAATAATGTTTGGCTAAAAAAACCTGATTGGATAGAACATCCAACAATAGGTGTGTCCTCGCTATTTCCCTACTTAGGCCTAAGAGAGTGTGATGACATGACCAAAAAGATAAAGTGGGGCAGAATGGTATCTCATAAACATACTGGACTGGGAGGATACTCACACGACAAAATAACTCTACCTATATTAAATCTAGTTGTCTACGAAGAGCCTAAGATAATCAAACAATTTAGCCGTCGTATAGATGAGGGGCCAATTCTTCCTCAACTTCATTCGCATCTCTCTCTAATAGCTGCCTGGGGATAGTATCTACAGTGACCCACTGGTCGTCCCTCTTGAAATGATTAGGCCTCAGAGTTGAAGGAAAGATCTCGTGACGATACCAGAGTACTGAGTTCCGGGGGACCTGCAGCTCCCTGAGGGCGCTTAACCATCCCTTAATAAAGGCGAGCTCTTCAAACTCTGTCAATCTCGTTGAAGAATCTGTCCAACCTTGGTCATAACCATCAGCCCACACTTGCTGAGGTCCTTTCTTGAACAGATGCCTCAGCCGTGTGACATCTCTTTGAAGCCCAGCAGCTCACGTATGTTCTACAGACATCTTCTTGGGAATCGTTCATCTCCAAAGCTGGACCCCCTGCATCTGGATCAGCTTGCGGACCAGTCGATGAGGTAGAACCTCGCAAAACTAGAGGGGCACCGCTCGGTCCTGTGCCAGCTCACGAAACAGTCGATGAAGAGGAACCTCGCAAAACCTGAGGTGCGATGCTCGGCACATGCTCCCTCAGTACAACACCTCCCTCCTCAGAGTCTCATTCTCTTGTTGAATAACTTCTCCAACTTGATTAATTTCAGAGGCATCTAGAAGCTTAGCTCTCAAAGTGTTCACTTGTTCTTGGACAAAGGCACCGAATTCTTCCATCTCCTGAAGTCTATCCTTCAGTTTGGCAATGAACTCAGACTGGTCTTTAAAGCTCTTATTCCTCGACCTGAGAGACTTGCAAATCCTAACGAAGGCTTGGCGAACCTGATTGCTCGCATTAGGACCAAGAATCCTTCCCAATTGAGAGGTGACAGGTATATAATCATCTACATCAATAACTACAGGCCATAGAAGCATTTAAAAGCAGAAGAATCAGTACACAGAAGGGAAAGTATTTTCATTTCATTCAAATAAATAGGTCTAAGTACATGGGTAATTAAAAAGAGCAGTACAAATGAAGTAAAAAATACAAAAGAAGTCCTAAGAGCAGGCTAGCTAGCAACCTAAGTTTGTTCAGAGGTCGCTGGTTGCTTTCCCTTATCAACAGCAGCTGGAGAACCTCCCTCAGATGGAGCAGCTATTGTTCATGAATAGAAGGAGTATCAGCAGTAATGGTGAGAGATGAAGGAACACCACTGTTAATGGCTGGGGCAGGAGCCTCATCCACAACAAGCTTTGGGCTTAGGTCATGCTCATCAAACATCGGAGAATCGATATCCACCCTGGCAGCCAGAAGAGCCTTGTTCCAGCCCTTTTTTAAGTTCAGCCGGCTGATGTAGCCTATCTGAACATCAGCATCCTCATATGCGGCAACCCACCCAGAGTTATACGAACTCTCCTTAATGGTAGCTGCCTCAGACTCCACCTTCTTTACCTTCTCTACCAGTACCTTATTTTCCTTGACCACGGCCAGCTTGCTCGTGCAGACCCGATCTTAGGACTGCCTCAACTCATCTAGCTCCTTGATCGCCGCTTCCTTCGCTCTATTGGCTTCATCAAGGGCGAGATCAGAGGAATTTTAGGCCTCGCTGGCGGTCTTCAAACTAGCCTCAAGTTCGATGCCTTTCCCCTTCAGCTCAACGTTCTACTTCTCCAAGTCCGCATTCCTACTCACCAGCTCGTCGTGAGTACGGTAGAGAACAATGAATTCAGTCACGATTTGCATGTAAAGAGGGAGCGTTAGAAGAAAGCATTGAACATAATATTACTAGTATTGAAAAAAGGAAACAGACTTACCAAGGCTAGCCTCTGACTCACTTGTAGAGCTAACTGATCGGTCCCTATTGCCTTCTGTCGATCATCAGGCAAAATTGCTCTCTCGAGCAACGCAGGATCCAATTGGGGAGAGATGGCGACAGAGGCCCCCTCGACCAACGCGAACACAGTCACCAAAGCTTGCCCGACCTTCATCCTCGCTTCCACTCTCCTTCTCTCCTCTTCCCTCTCCTTCTTCTCCCTCTCAGCTCTCTTCCTCTCTTCCACCTTCTTTCTCTCTTCAACCTTTTTCCTCTTCTCTTCTTTCTTTCTCTCTCAACTGTTCTTCCTCCCTCCTCTTCTTTTCCTGCTCGATGGCAGTAGGCTGAGAACTAATGGTAGCTTCTCCACTGCCATACTTTTGCTTATTCGATCTCCTGGAAAGAAGCACATAATCATCCTCATCATCATCCCTAATCAGATTCCCCCTGGGAGGATCCATATCTTCCTCCCTGGAACTGCTTAACTCACTGGAAGACTCACGAGCTTCTGAAACCTCTTCCAAGCTGGAAGACCCTTCACCACTACATCTCACCTCGCTGGAACCACCTTCAACACCTCCCCTATTATCACCTTCACCAGAACTGCTCTCTTCCTCGTCCAATTAGATAGGACCTGCAGCAAATTCTTCAGTGATATCTAGCTCGGGGATGCTATCGACATGTCATGCAGTAAACCTAGACCCAATGTTCTCGTTCTCCAGAAGAAAAGCAGCTGATCGAGGATGCTCACCGTCAGCCAAAAGTTCTTTAATATTCCAAGCTTTGATCAACTCAGCAGCTCGAACCTCACTGAGAGCAAGTTCCAAGTTCTTTGTCCTCGCTGAAAAGAAAGAAAGAAGAATATCAAAGAAATCATACATTAATAAGAAGATCAAATAGCAGAGCAAAAATTAAGCCTACTTATGAACTCCTCCCCATAAAAGGGGATTAAGAACCTGTTAGACCTCGACCCCTCAGTATGGGGAGGAAATTGCCAATTTCTAGCAAGAAAACCCTCTTGCCAGTAATCCTTATGGGAATCAGGTAGATTTACTACCAATACCCTATCAGGACTCCTGGCCTTGAGCTAAAGAAGACCAGAACTTGTTCGTGAGAAAGAATAATGTAAGCAAATCTCAACAAGCCCTATATTGGTGCCATAGAGCTGATTTATTCCATGGACACCATTAACAATCTTCCAAATATTTGGCGAACACTATGCAGGGACAATATTGAAACAGCCAAAGAAGTGCAAAAAAATTTGCTTGGAGGGAAAGTAAGACCCCTTTGGGACAGTAAGATGACGTGAATCCAGTGAGCGTCCTCTATTTCTCTAACATTTTTAGGGACAGGGGAATACACAATGTCTACCCAATCTGGGATGTTATAATACTTCCTAAATTCAGTTACTGATCTATTGCCTATCTTCACCATTTACAAACCCTAAATTACAAATGCAAAGAAGTTTTAACAGAAAAAGCACAGAGAAAGAGCAAGAAGAACTTACGAAATTGAAACTTGGTCTATACGACGCAAGGTCACAAGCAAAGACGATGAAGTATATTAAAAAAAAATGAAGACGTGGGAACGAGAGCGCAACAGCGGGAGCTTAGAGAAGATAAGAAAGTATGAAGAAGCTTGAAACGACAACAAGGAAATACCGCTCTAAAAGACTTTTAAATGTTTCCAATCATAATGCACGAGACACGAAGCAGGCTGCCGCCTAAATCAGTTTAGAAGAAGCGCTTCAAATCTTGGAGGAGTTACACAATTTACAAGATAGCCATTATGACAAATCATTTAAATTTATTGAGCCCAAATTGTGGCCCAACAACTTTAGGGGCAATTATGGGTACCTCGATGTGTCACCATTATCTCAACCAAAATCAGTTACGACTTAGTCTATTCCTAAAATCTCGTAAGGAGATATTCTAGGAGGAGGGGATTGACGTGGGGAAGTCCAACACCCCCAATCCCTGGAAACAAACATGTATATAACAAACCCTAAGTCTGGGGCAAAAGGCACGTATTATATTTCCTGTAAAACACTCCCCAGAGTATAGAGAAATAATACTGAGAGCACCACCGTGGACGTAGGCATTCTTGCTGAACCACGTAAATACTGAGTCGTGTGATTTGGCATTCTTTACATTCTTTATTTGCTTCGGTGGTTGTCTTTTCTTGTTAATTTGCGCTGAACTTCATTGTCACCACAATTACAATATGAAGTAATACATTTTTTTACAATTTGTTTGCACTATTTTTAATGTTATTAAAAAATCCTAAAGTTTTTAACGTAATACAATTTTATTATTTTTTTTAATTTTAAAATTTTTACGTTATTTTTATTTTTTAAAAAATTGTATATTTTTATACTATTTTAAGCATTTGATACCTTTTGGGTAACACAATACAATTTTTCTAAATAAAATATAGTTTTTATAATTTTTTGAACTTTTTTGTTACATTAGTAAAGTGTTTTCTTTTTTTAAAAAAGTTATAAATTAACCGTTTTTTTCTTACAATACCGTAATATTTAGTTTTTAATGTTAAAAATCGTGAAATTATTGAAAAGATTTGTTATAAAATGTACCTTAATATTACTATACCCCCATTAAAGAATAAATGTTTAAAAAATTAATTTTAACGTTAAAAATCGTAATAAAAGAGTTAATTTTTATTACTATACCATAATATTCACATTGTTTTTACAAAAATAGTTTTATTTAATACAAGAGTCTAAAAATAGTATTTTAACTTAAATTAAAGAGTATTTAATAATAGGTTATAAAAATAGGATTCAAAATAATTTTACAAAATTAAGTATAATTTATTAAAGAAATTTGAATTTTGCATATAAAAAGTTTTTTTTATATATAAACTGTATGAAAATGAATATAAATAAATAATTTAAAATGGAGAGAGAGAAAAAAACCACCAAATTCAAGGTTAACAAATGGCACCCAACCACCAACTGTTAAAACTTTGATATCTAACAAATAATAAACAAGAACAAATGTCATTCAAAGCACAAATAAGCCTAATTTTTGTTGCTTAAAAGTTAATACTCCCTTCGCCCAAATTAATAGGTGATGTTGAATTTCAAATATTAACAAAATATTTGTTTTTAAAATATATACTATTAAAATAATATTGTTAAATTCAATACATGCACTAAGATCATCGAAGCTTTATGGGTATTATATCGATGTGTAACTTTGAAACCTCACCTTGTTCTATATACTATTTGTAGTGACATAAATATTTATTTGGAACAGAATAAAAAAAAATACGACTATTGATTTGTAATGAAGGGAATGTATATTTTTATTTAAGTTAAATGTAACAACCCCCATTTTCTCATGTAAACACTGGCCAAGCACAATACGTCGAAGATGGAACTTGTCTGTCAATCAATACCATTATCAGCACAAACTTAATATAAATAATTATATTAAAGGCCCATAATTGCGATTCATGAATATTTTCATAACAATAACTAAATCCAAACCAACACCAAGCAAATAATAAATCCGGCAAGAAAGTAAATATTTCAACCCAACATAATGTAAAGAATTCTCGGGCTTATGCCCTTAAAATTGTCTCAAATGAAATAAATAACTACAACAGAAAAGCACTTATAATATAATCAATAAATCTGAAAAGTTGGTAAGCAAGAGAGATCACAAGACTAATACAGTAATAATCTCGCAATCCTTGTCTAGGAGCACCTGGGGGAGAAAATATTTAATTTGGGTTAGAGCCCTAGGTGTGCAAGAATTAACTTAATCAATTTACGATGCAATAAATATAGTTGATGCAAAATAAATATTCCCCCTCGTCACTCGCATGCGATTAACATCTCACGCCTCGATTAAGTGTGATATTACCTGCATCCCAATAAGTCCCAAATAATAAATGTGACTACGTGTCAATTAAATAACAACGAATTTACGATAATTAAATGCTAAAATGAACCGACTATATTTAATTACCAAATCTCAAAACATCCCAGTCTTATGTATCTAACATAAATGGCATAAACATCTATTATGCACAATATGATAAGGGTTTAAAAGTTATGTCTCAAATCTTAGACAATTTAATTAATCTCATTAAAGTTCGGGTAATTTAGATATATGTCCTTTCATATATGCTATACACAAAGGCATTTACTGTTGGTGTCTCGTTCGTGCTCTATCAGAAAGTCCGGAGGAATTTGTTATCCTAAGCGGACAGTACAAAACACGTATAAATTGAGGGTGGTCCCTACACAGCATACCAGTTCACGACCCATAACCCGCGGTGACAAAGACTACCAGCATTAACACCTAACTCTCGTAGATGGCGCTTCTACGTAGTACCTAAATGACCAACACATTGTCTAACCCATCTGTGCCGATGTGTGCTATGCAGTCCGAAAGTACAAAACCCCAAACCGATAGAACCATCCACGAACCTTGGTATGTCCACACAAGTACACATAATTACATATTATTTATCTCATATAATATGTATAGGTAATTACTCTATAATTACCTTAAAGTAATTCCACATAATGTCCCCAAATATCCGAATCTTTATAATTTACCATCTAGTGAATTATTAATTTCGTTTCCTTTAGTAATTATTAAACCATCTAGTTAAATGGGGTTTTCCAATTAAATGTAGACACGTTTGTATTTTTAATAAATTTCATATTGGCCCAAAAATAGTCCCACCAACTCACATGGACATCTAAAAATGTCCCTGACCAAACCCCAAGCCCAACTCACTCAGCCCCCTGGGTTGAATCGATTCAATTATTGGCCGAATCGATTCGCTGCCAAAACGAATTGATTCTATCCAAAACCGAATCGATTCGGATTATGGCAGTAACCCAGTTTTGCCTAACCTAATCGATTTGCCTTAAGGCCGAATCGATTCGGAAGACAGTAGTTTCCCAGATCTGCTATTTTCCTTAAATATGAACTTTCCAAATTTCTTCCCCAAGTCCAACCAAATTGTTTATACCATTGTAAAAACATACTAGCATGATACTAAGCCTTAATTTATCATCTTAGTGTGATCAAACTCATACATTAACCTCAATTACCCTCTCCAATTTCCAGAATTTAAGTGGTTACTCTCCAACCTAAAATCCAATTTTTGGCTGTTATATTAGCCATGTGTAAATTAATTGATGAGGACATATAATCAGGGAATCAAGGTCATAATATCTTGAGTATGAACATCCATCTACATGTAAAATTCAAGATTTATCCCAATTTATCTCAAGAACCAGGTATTTGTCATAAATTTCAAGAACTTGATTCCTAGATTTCTTGGTCAGAATTTTATATTAAAACCAGTCCTCTACATGCATGGGATAATTCTTCTACATCTAATCATCCAAATTTAACCTATAATATAGAAATCCTAGGAGGTCATTATAATGCATCAATAAATACATTAAAAGTAAATTGAGCAAGAGAATTCTAGCCTTAATAAGTTGTAGAAGAAAGCCCATTGATTCCCTTATGATTTCTTACCTTTTCTCCCCTTTTTGGTTCTTCTCCTATTCTCTCTTGGTGTAGCAGTTAGGTTTAGGTTTCTAATCACTAGTGGGGAGTGTATTATCATCCCATAAACACTAAATTACTCTAAACCAAGAGTTGGGTTAAAAATCCAAATTTTGGACTCCCGTATAGACCCGAATCCATACCTAAACTAGTCCAAAAATTTCCCAACTTATATACCCATGGCCCGGGACCATTTCTAAAGGTTTAAAACACCTAAACGAGCCCATATACTTCCTGAAATATATCTCAAATTATTTTATCCCAACATTAGATAATTTTAATCGTGTCACACATCAATTATGTATTTTCTACCACATATGCCATTGTTATAACCATTAACATAAAAAATCAACCACGCATAATTGTGACATAATAACGAATTACATATTCGAAATTAATAAATTAAATTTACCAATTAATCCAATATCCATAATTTTTTTTATTTATTCCAAAAATATACTTTCTTATATATTCTAGAAAATTACGGGGTATTACATTCTTCCCTCTAATGACATGATTCTGTCCTCGGGATCAAGAAAATTATGTACCTAGATAGAAGAGTTCGGGATACTTCGTACGCATGTCTTCCTCCATCTCTCAAGTTGACTCGTCCTCCCGAGGGTGTCCCCACTGCACCCAAACTAAAGGAACAACCTTGGATCGAAGTCGGCGCTCCTGACGATCCAGAATGGCTATCGGTCTCTCCTCGTAAGTAGCGTCTGGTTGGATCTCTATCTCATAAATATAAATGTGGTGGAATCTCTAAGGAACCTCCACAGTTCAGATATATAGAAAACGGCATGCATCCACTGGAAGTAGTCCGATAATCTCAACAGATATGCCACGGGCTCAATCCTCTCCAGAAAAGGGAACGGTCCCACGTATCGGGGAGACAACTTACGCTTCTTCCCAAACCTCATCACCCCCTTCATGGAGACACTTTAATCAACACTTAATCTTCAACATCGAAGTCTAAGTGTCTCCGACCCGCATCCACGTAGCTCTTTTGCCTGTCTTGGGCCATCTGTATCTTGGGCCAAATTATCTCTACCTTCTCTGAGGTGTCCTGAATGAAGTCTGACCCAAGTAACTTGTTCTCCACCACCTCCAACCAGCATGAGGGTGAACGAAAAGGTCTCTCGTAAAGTGCCTCAAACTGTGCCATCCCTATCTTGAACTGGCAGATGTTATTGTATGTAAACTCCACTAAAGGCAAATACTTCTCCCAACTCCATTTGAAATCAAAAATATACATCTGCTACATGTCCTCCAGCATCAGGTTCACCCTCTCCGCCTGCCCATCGGTCTGAGGATGATACGACGTGATCAATCTCAACTCTTCCCCCAAGACCTGTTAAAAACTCCTCTAAAAGTGGGACACAAACGTCGCGCCCCTGTCTGACACAATATTGAGCGATACCCCGTGCAGCTTAACAATCTCTGCAAGGAAGAGTCTAGCATACTGCTCAGAAGTGTAATCTATCTGGACGTGTAAGAAGTGATCCACCTTCGTCAATCTGTCGACGAACACCCATATGGAATCCTGCCCCCTTTGCGATGTCGGTAGCCCAGTAATGAAGTCCATGGAGATGCTTTCCCATTTTCACACCCGGATCTCCAAAAGTCGTAAAGAACACTTGGACACAAAATTTGCTATGTACCTTTTCATCCCGACCCACTAATACCGATGTCACATGTCGTGGTACATCTTATCCCCTATAGGATGTACTGTAAATCATGACCCGTGAGCCTCAGACATAACGGATCACTATAAATCCTCATCATCTGGGATAACAAGTTTCCATTGGAATCTCAAACCACCGTTCGATCCAATGTAATAGTGTTCCACCCCCTCGGCTAACAACTGCTCACTCGCTCTTTGCAAAGATGATCTCCTGCCTATGCCTTCACCATCCGAATAATGATCTTAGGGGCGATGGTGGGAATTGCCATGAATACGTGGGTTAGGTCATCATCCCCACGAACTGACTTCCACCTCGCCTTTTACACTATCGCTAACTCTAAAATAGGCTTGCGGCTCAAAGCATTCGCCATGACATTCGCCTTACCTAGGTGGTACTAATATCAAGCTGACAATCTTTCATAAACTATAGTCACATCGTCTATCTCTTATTTAGCTCCCGCTGTGTGAACAAATACTGCAGGCTTTTTTGGTTTGTGAAAAGTTAAAATTTCTCCCCGAGGAGATATTATTTTTACAATCTCATTGCAAAAACAATGGTTACTAACTCCAAGTCATTGGTAGGGTAATGTCCTTCATGAGGCTTAAGCTTTCGGGAAGCATAATCTATTAGCCTCTCCTTCAGCATCGAAACCCCTCCAAGTCCCCTCAAGGATGCATTTGTGAAGACTTTATAGTCAATCCCTGCCCGAGGCAATGCCAAAATCGGTGTTGTAGTCAATCTAGTCTTTAGCTCCTCAATGCCTGCTAGCACACATCATCCCACACAAATGGTACTCCCTTCCTCGTCAAATTCGTTAAGGGCCCAGATATCATAGAGAACCCCTGGATGAATCAACGGTAGTACCTGACCAGTCTCAAAACACTGCCCACCTCAGCGGGTGTAATGGGTTGTCCCCAATCCATCATAGCAAATACTTTCCCCGAGTCCACGGATATCCCCCGCTTGGACACAATGTGGGAATGTCGAGTTATTCACCACATTGACCTTCATTTTCCCGAACACCTAGGGAAAATCATAGATGCTTATGGGTGAGGGGGAAATGAAATCAGAAGGATATGATGATATAAGGTAGGATGGTGATATGATAGATGTTTGATGGATGTTTGAGAAAAGTGTTCTACACTTGAGGAATAAATATATTTATTTCACAAGAACTTGATTGCAACTTTCTTTTTTTCTTTTCTTTTCTTCTTCTTCTTCTTCTTCTTCTTCTTCTTCTTCTTCTTCGTCTTCTTCGTCTTCTTCTTCTTTTTAATTTTTTTTCTATTTTTTCTCTTTTATACTCTCAACACTCTTCTCTTTTTCAAAATGGTTGTTGTTGGTGGTGGTATGAAAATAGGTATGGTAGATGGTGGTGATATGAAAAATGAAAGGTGTATTGATGTGGAATTTGATTAGTGTATGGATGAAAGTCTGGTGATCTGGAAAAATTTCAAGAGACATGTTTCTTATAACTCGAAAGTGATGTCATTCTCAGTGATCAAGACAAAAACTTAGTGAAGAATTATGAGATCATACAATGATTAAGTGCATTTCCAAAGAAAATTGAATTAACTTGTGACTTGGAGATTGCGTGAAACTATCTAAATGGGGAAAGGAACGAATCTCACAAGCTAAAGTCTCCACTGGTGATCCTTAAGGTTTCCTTGAGAATTGTAGTACTCTTCAATTCTAACCCATAGTGACGTGATAAGTGTGCAAATTTTGTTGAGTTTAGAAATTCATAGTGCAAAATGCCTTGGTACGTATTACATAAGCTAAAAAAAATAACCTCTAGCTTGATTCCTAGACTAATAAGATGGATGTTAGGAAATTCACGTTAATGAGTGAGATGAAAGAACTTCATGAAAATTTAAAAAATAAAATTATGATATTTTTTCAAAAGATGCATGATTTTGATAAAAATTCCCACCCCCAAATAAAAAGGGACATCGTCCTCGATGTTAAATAAAATTATTTTTTGAATTGAGAGCAGAAGAGGGGAAAAAGATTACCACAATCGATCGCTAATGACGAGGACCAAATATATCCAAGATGAACATGAATAATTGATGAAAAATATGTGTACAAGTCTATAAACATGGTAAAGCTTTGGACGGTGTGAAATACCACCCCTAAACAGCATAAGATTCATTCACAGAAACATTGGGCTGCCTCCCGATAGCGCTAAGTTTAATGTCTTTAGCCAGACCGAAGGAAATTCACCATAAAGATAAGAACTATGAAAGCACGGGATGGCATAAAATTGGGTGATGATAATCACCCTCAAACAAGTCGGAAGCATCAGTCTTGTTGGATAAAGGCTAAAAGGTTAATGCACTGGTATGTCAAAGTGCTTCACATGATAGAAAGCATCGGTGGCCTAATGGTGGGTAGGGATAAGGGTATGTAGAAGAAAAGAAAGGGTAAGGGTGAAGATGCATCGATCACAGGCCTTATCGAGCGTAAACGCAAGGGCAACAAGGGCCCCTTCAGCATGGTGCTCAATTTGGTGAGGAAGGAAAAATGGTTTGGAAAGTGGGATGGGGTGGGGAGTATAGAAAGCACACGACCATTCTATAAATGGACGATGATAATGGTCGCACCGTGACACATCAATGAGCTGGCGGAAAGAAAAATCACCACAACAGGAGAGTGGTAGGCATGGAGTAACAAGCTCGGAGTCACGTAAGTAGAGAGTAGCACCACAAATACTCTCACGGGTGGGGGAGGTTGGTTTTAAGTAAGGACCTAGATAAACATATGTGAACCGTTGAGGTATAATGACTAGGTCTAAACAAGGTGGTGGAGAGTATGAAATAATGGGTGGTTCGGATTGGATAAAGGGTGAAGGAAAGTGATCCAACTTAAGTGTAAGGGACACACACTCGTCAGGAGGAGTGCATGAATACTCACAAGTTATTGTGGTATTTGAAGATGGAGTGGTCAAATTCTTTACAAGAATATCACCAATTAATGTGGTGGGTGAGTCAAACGAGGCACCAAAATCGGAGATAGAGGAATCACTAGAAATATTGTGCTCAAAGGGAGCCATGCATAGTGGGACATCATCCATATCTAGAGAGGTGAGAACCGCCTCTGATGCAATCTCGAGAAAATGGTGAGCACTCGTAGCCGGAGTTAACCTGTAATAAAGTGGTTCCTCGGGAACACACGCGGTGGGCTCAATAGGTGTAGACTCGAGCGTATTTTTGTATTCATCGGAAAGGGGAATGTGAATATCAATGATGGGTTCCCTAGGGAAAGGTATTGTTTGATCACTCTCACGAACTTTGGATAAATCAACACAATTCTCAACTT
This sequence comes from Sambucus nigra, assembly GCA_949130495.1. Taxonomy (NCBI): domain Eukaryota; kingdom Viridiplantae; phylum Streptophyta; class Magnoliopsida; order Dipsacales; family Adoxaceae; genus Sambucus; species Sambucus nigra. Next base: position 26,930,082 of record OX422220.1, read on the forward strand.
GGGGCCCGTTGGTCTCAACTTCAAGATTTTTGGGGTGATAGGGTTGGTCACACTAAAAATTAGTGGTACAAGACGACTCATCATCGTTCCACGTGGGGGCAACAATAGGTTGACTTGGGGTGAAATTCGACTCTCTCGCTCACTCAAATTCATTTAACCTTTATTGAAGCCATTGAAGGGCTTAATTTTCATATTTAGTGGCTTGCTCTTATTCAAGGATAAATTTTTTCAAGAGGGTTTCGAGAGTGGAAGTGGATGACGATGGTGAAGTGGTGTTGGTTGAGGTGGACACACCTCGCTATTAACACTAGGAAGTGGAGAATACTCATATGATGTGTGTGGAATGGGTTCAAGTTGTTCATACAAGAGTGAATGGCCTTCGTGAGAGACAAAAGGTTGATAATCATGGGTAGCATGATGAGAGGACTGATTGGAATGGGGTGCACTAGGTTGCCATGACGACTGCTGGAATGTGTGAGAATCCACAACATGGGGTTGGGATTCATATTACGTGGGAGGGTATCAATCCGCAACGAATAATTTTGTTGCTCACACCACTCGGCATTAGATATGTCATGATAATAAGCCGGGTTGGGTTTCAAAACAGTGTCATATGGATACACTTGGGCCATGGTTGGTTTGGACGGATATAGAAAGTATGGACACTCTTGGGATAAGTGGTCGGCTTGCAAGAAATATGTGCACGACGAAGAATTCGATGCGCTGACACTCATCATCGGAGGCGATGGAATGTGAGATGCGTGCATGGATGATGTAAGAGTATCAATGTTGTGTGTTTGAAAGGTAGAACCACTAAATAAAGTATGGAGGTTTGACTCGGGCTCAACTTCAAACATGCTTCGAGACAACGGGAAATGGCCAAAGTATTCCCGTAAAGGACGTTCGTCAGCCATGATGAGAGATTTTTATTTTTGGATTTTTAAATGTTTTTCAAAAGGAAAGAAAATATTTTTGGGTTTTTTTTGAAAATGGAGGAAAGAAAATATTTTTGAATTTTTAGAAAAAAGAAAGGAAGAAAATATTTTTGGATTTTTTTGAAGAAAAGACGGGAGAAAAATATTTGGACTCTTTGAATTGGACGAACTCACTAAAACCGACTGCCAATAGATTGAATTAGACACACAACTAAAGGATGCATCCTAACTATCATGTAGCCAATATTTATCTTCAAAATTAGTGAAAGGGTAGTCAAATTTTAGTTAAGTTTGCGGGTGACAAAAATCACGGAATTTATCTCTGTGTTCACCTTTTGCAAAAATGTTCTCTTACTTGGCTAGCTAGTTGATTGCTTTTAAATTTAATGATTGCTAGGGTAGCACACAATGGATAAGTGAGTGAGTAAGGTGATGAAATCCCTTCTCATTTCAATGATTGGGTCGAGGTCTTAGGTTCATTAATTCACCAAACCATCAGAATTAAGTCCGATGCAATAAATAAAAGCACATAAGAGCAAATAATCACACAAAAAATGAACTCGCTTGAGGGAGATTCGCGAGTGATGAAGAATGTCCCTCCCACGAATTTTACATACATGGGGAGAAGATCGATTTGAGTCGATCGGGGGTAATCTCGCTTAACTTTATTCATCCCGAGGAGTTTTATCGACCCAAAGTACAGAGGTCTTTTCACTCGCCTTTGGAGCCTCTCTCTCTACCTTGTCCGGTTTCCCTTTCACGCTTTTCTTCTTTTTTGAATTATTACAAATATAAATGAAAAAATAAATGGTGTCTCCAAGCACTGCAAATACAAGACAAATATTATAATCCTACTACAAACCTTCTAAGAAAATGAAAAATACTACAAAAAATAAGAAATAAATGATAAATGAACTACACTCCAAAATCTTTGCAAGTGCTTCAAACTCCATAGATTGGCAACGACGCCCTTTGATAACTTGGTCTTTTTTGTAGATGTTGATGTGTCGTTATTGCAATGCCAAGCTAATAAAAATGCTTGAATATCTACAAAAATATAATAAAACACGTATAACGGTACGTAAGGATGTCAATCCAACTCTAAGGAGTGAAACACAAGAAAAGTCATGTAATTCATTTTTCTAACTATTTTTCTCACCTTTTTTATTTGTTTTCTATTTTTTTATATTAAAACAATTTTCAAGGGGTGGTGAAATAACTAAACGAAGTGAATAAAAATGATGAACAAAATCTAACACTAAAATAAGAGATAAAGTGTGGTAAATAAATGTGATAATAATCAAGGAATGAGACTACACCACAAATTTTAGTTATACTAATTAATTAATTAACTCATTTGAAATCTCCCGAATTAGTGTTAAAATTGCAAGTCAACTCTCATCACAAATGCAATTTCAACACTAATCTTTTAAAAAATTAAGTTCATTCCCCAACAACTCTAGAAAATAGATTTGCACTCCTTTTAATAAATCACCCGAGCGGATCGATTCATCAAAATTCATAAAAATCATAGAAAATAAAATTTAGAGTATAAATTCAAGGAATAATACCACACTTGAGAAACCCTATCTCTAGTTCGATTCTAAAATGGGTATTACATCTCAAAAAATGATTTTTTTTCGAAAATCATTTACCCTCTCTCGAGGCGTAAATTGAAAGGTGAAGGATCAAAATTAACATTAAAATGGAATTTCAAATAAACAAACTAAATAATTAAAATAATATTAAATAAGGGTTCATCCCACCCCTTGAAAGGGGTGTTTATCCTAACATTAGGATATTATGACACATAAAATGGAACAATATCATAACAAAAGTCATAGGAATAGTAGAAGAAAGAAGAGAACAATTTAGACCAAGTCTCCTTGAACTAAATAGTTCTCAACTATGGAAATGAAGAACAAACCCAATAAATTTGAGGTTTTAAACACTGATAATATTCTCAAATGAAGCTTCAAACTCACAATTTATCTCTCAAATTTAATTTCCTCACACAGTCTCTAAAAAGAAAAAAGAAAAAAATCCTACTCTAAGAACTACACCAAAATGGTATTTTTCTCTCTAAGGTCTTCTTCTCTCTTGGCCCCTCTCTTGAACTCTTCTTGGTCCTCCTTTTATAATGTGGAAATGGAGAAAATTGCCAAAGTTGGACGAAACAATGTGCATGAGGTGTGAAAGGTATTTGGGTGAGGATAAGGTGGGTAATGAAAATATGTGCATGTGGATTTAATGAGGTAATGAGAACGAGGGAGGTTGGAAGGTATTTTGGACAAATGGGATAAGTTAGCATTTAGAACATGTGATGGTTAATTGGTTTTGTCTTTGGTATTTATGCAGGTAGAATCAGGTATGGCTTTTGGGTTTAAAAGGGATGTTTGGTTTGGATCATAATTTTGACCAAGTTGTAACACCCCGTAATTTTGAGGATTTAATATTTAATTATTTTTGGGAGTTATAAAAATATTTAAATTGGAGAAACTTAAATTCATGAGTTGGAGAATTTATTTGAGTGAGCCGAATTATTTATAATTGGCGACTTTAAGTTTAATTGTCCGAATTAATGTGTGTCGCATTTTGAGGTCGAATTTGGAAATGTCAAAAAAAGTATTTCGGATGGCAATTCCGAGTGTACGGTTGCGTCCGGATGGGTCGAGATAGTCAGAAAAGAGTACCCGGGGTGGTAATTGGGTCTCGGGGTATTTTTGGGCATAGCTGGGCCCACACGGGGTGAGTTGGGCCATTTTAATTAGGCCCAGATGGCCAAAAATGGTATTAAGGGTTTTTAACCTAAATGGAGAAGTGTTAAATGGCAGTAAACACAAATTCTAAGCCTAGGGCTTGAGAGGGAAATTGGGGGAAAGCAAATCAAGAGCCAATTGGGGATTATTGGAGCCGAATTAAGGGACTACACCAACGGATCAGACCCTACGAACAATTCCAAGAAAGTGGTTAACTTGATGTAATGTGTAAATGGTGATATCCAATTCATATTTTAGTGATGTGTAAACTAAAATTCGTTTTGGGGATAAATGGGTACAAAATGGGGTTTTGTTAATGGAATACATTGCTGAGATTCAAACTAAGATATAGTTGTATTATATATCCCTAATTAAAGATAAAATTAAATTTGAATATATTTGATTATTAACATGGAATATTTATGAGTTCTTGGATGAAGAACATGAATCTTGAATGACTTAGGGTTTATTTGATGAACACAAGAGGTCAATCTGCAAGAATTTTTTACACAACTTTAAACGTATTCCATTTGAGTTGTAATTCGAATTAGAGTGTTAAGCATACATTCCTGGAAAGGTATTTCTCTTATCTATCCAATTAACTTGGAATGAGGTCAATCGGAGTTCTGTAGAGGGAGTAATCGACAATTTACTACAGGGTGTTTGATCTGTCAACATAGTAATCTGCCAGAATTTTGACGTGACTTTAAACGTGTGCGATTTGAATTTTACTTTGAATTAGAGTGTTAACCATATATTAATGGAAAGTTGTTTATGTTAGATATCCAATGAACATGGAATCAGGTCAATCGGATTTCTGTAGAGGGAGAAATCGAAATTTTACTAGAGGGTGTTTAATCTGCCAAAAAATTTGAGATTTTTCTTTTTAAGCCTAAAATGTCTAAAATTTTATCGGGGAAGTGTTTGGGACCTTGATGAAATATATTGATGGAATAATGATATGGAAGTAGGTCTGTGATTGAGTATTGGACTTTAATTTTGTGAGAGAGTTAAAGTCGAGATTCATACGCTTGATTGTGACGTACTCTAATTCGAGACGATAAGAATATAATTACGGAAAAGCGTGAGCGAGCTTAAATTCGTTAGGTCAGTGGGTTAATAAGGGTAACTACTGAATTGATATAACAAGGGGTAACTAGGACCCTTAGAGTTGTGTGAATACTTGAATTAATACGAAAGTGAAATAAATTCGTAAAGCAAACAAGTACAGTGAATATTAGACAGAAATATATTACGTACAAGTATTAATAATTGGGTTGTGTAAATACCTACTGTTTTATAGGATTACTTGGGTTGTGAATGCCTATTGTGTGTTTCCTTGTGATAGGAACATAGACTCGGGAAATATTAAGTTATGGGCCAAGTGAGAGAGTCCGGGGATAATGGTTGAGTAACACCAAGTTATTAAATTAATGGATGTGTTAATTAATGAAAGTAGACTCGGAAAAGTATTAAACTAATTGATGTTGTGATTAATTAATTTAGAGTCGGATTGTAGACTCGGGAAGGGTATTAATTAATTAATGTCTTAATTAATTAAATGAGAGTCGTACCACAGACTCAGATCGGTATTAAATTAATAGGTGTGTTAATTAATTTAATTAGAGTCGGGCGATAGACTCGGGAAGGTATTAAATTAATAGGTATGTTAATTAATTTATTAGAGTCGGACCATAGACTCGGGGAAAACTGTATATTAATTGAGGTGTGAATTAATTATATTAGAGTCAGACCACAGACTCGGATTTGTGTTAATTAATTAATGTGTAAATTAATTAAATGAGGGTCGGAATACAGACTCGGATATGTGTTAATTAATTAATGTGTAAATTAATTAAATGAGGGTCGGACTACAGACTCGGAGTTGTGTTAATTAATTAATGTGTAAATTAAATAAATAAGAGTCGACTCATAAACTCAGGAATATTTCATATAAATTATTGTGTAGAGTATTATTATTTAGAGTCGGACCACAGACTCGGGAAGATGATAAATTATTAAGTGAGAAAATTAATTAAGAGAGTCGGGACATAGACTCAGAAAATTCCAGGCTAGTGTTACGGATCTTTGAGTACACGGTAAAGCTGAGGTTTATATTATATATATATGGTGTAGTGATAGTATATATATAGATGTGTGTATATATTGTGTGTGCTATTAAATATCAGTGATTAGATATTTACTTAATTTATATACTCTAGTGCTATCAAGGGACGTTGCACGATGTGGGTGAATCCCCTAGCTTGAGGAGTAGGGTGAGTATATCCCCAGGTCATAGCGTCCGGTATATGGGTGAGGGGATTATCTCACTTTCAGGAAACGAATATGACCGCCTCCACTTCGTTTATGTTTTAGGCCAGGTTGGTGAGCGATTCCAACTTGGGTAACTAGGTTATGTGAGCACACCTAGTGAGATAGAACTTTAGAGGGAATCATTCGACGAGGGTATACTCGGAGGGATGTATATACGTATGTTAGATGTGTGGATGTTTTAGTAAAGGTACGTATATAATGGTATTCAATATTATATGCGGAGAATAATACAGTGTGTAATGTATTTACTTTATATAACTTATGACACGGTTATATGCTACTATTTAAGAAGGAATTAATTAAGTTAATTATGAGATAACTTATAATTCAAAAATCATTATACTCAGGTTAGAGTAGTATGGCAAGGGGAGGTTATACCAGGACTAGTTGGATGGGGTAGTACAACTAGGTGGGGGTTAAGGTAACCGTTAAGTGTGCACAATAGTGGAGGGGTGAGAATGTCCACAAGGGAGTGCCACACTAACTTAAATATGAAGCGCATTCATGCATTTTAAATTACTGCAGTTAATTCACTTACTAAATATTTTTAAAATGTTTTGGGTTCTAACCCTTGCTATAAAACTATTTTCAAAACCTCTTAGGTGTCCAGCCACAGGGATGCCAGGATTGATATTCTATTCCAGGGATACAGAGCTGCGTCATATGTGGATGCTAGCAGAAGTTCAGATTAGATGCATCGTTCATTCATTCCTAGAGTAGGAATCATGTATCAGTTTTAGTTTTATTTTGGGCTTGTCGCCCAGACTTCTCAGTGCAGTTTTCAGATGTATTTATTCAGGTGTTGGATGTTTATATTGGATTTCACTTAGGTGGCCGATGGTTTATTCGGAAAATTGTTTAATTAATTATTCAGTTAAGTTTTATTCAGTTGTGTTAATGGTTCATATTTATTTCTGCATGTACTGTTTTGTTTAATTAAAAAGTTAAAATTGGCACCAGCTTTTGGAATACTAGGTGGTTAGTAAGTTTTAAAAAGTTTTCGACAGTGATGCTAAGGATGAACCAACTGGGATTCCTGTTTTAAATTGGTATAGGACTAATCATCCGGTATTTTATTAGGTGGGGTGTCACACAAGTAAAAATCAATTTGGATAGACGGGTATTAGAATATGGGTATAGCGGTCGTGAGTGATACGAATGATTTAAAACTGGATTTGAATCAGGTCAGGTAAGTTCTCGGGTAATGGACATGAGGCAACGACTTTGGGCTGGTCGAAGTTAGGAAGGGAATAAAGAGGGTACGGAGCTCAGGGTTTGTTATGAGTTTGAGTTCGGTTGGGATATGGCAGGTTTGGGAGCATCTTAAATGAGGAGCGGGTTTAAGATTACCGGATATTGGGATTGGGCATGACGAAGGGTTAGAGATCGGATGGTTTCGACCGGAGGGATAAGGAGTAAAGGAGTGTGAAGTTTGTTTTCATGGAGGAATGGGTTTGAGTTTAAGGTCGGGTTAGTGTTTGGGAGTTAGTGGAAGGGTAAAATGGTGATGGTGGTGGTTTTGGAGTTTGAAGTTTTGGCTACGGAGGCGAGAGAAAGAATGTGGGTGAAGGTTGAAGACGATGAAGGTGTATGGTAGTTAGTGTGCATGTGTGAGTAGTGTGCACTTAATAAAAACAAAAATTTCTAAGACGCAACGAAAAAATAAAACTAAAACTATAAAAATAAAATCTATTAAAATACTCAACCAAAAAAAAAATTAAAATCTTAGCTTAATAGAATAAAACTAAAGAAAATACAAAATCTCTTAAACCCTGAAAATGAAATTCATAATAAAAGACAAAAATAAACATATCCTAATAAAATATTAATAAAACTAATATATAAAAACTAAAAAATCAAATAAAAATAAAACTCACACCTATATAAAAATTTATGAAGATAGCCGACACATAAATACATCGTAAAAATATACTTGACTCAAAACAAAATATAAAATAAATTATAAAAATTATAAATGGCTCAAATAAAAATCTAAAAAAATCTAATAGGTGCAAACAAAACACACACAAGGCTCGGTACAGGATTAGGGAGGTCTGGGCTCTATTAGTGGACATGGTAATTTGTACTGGAGTTGGTGTTTAGCTCCTTTTTACCAAATTTTGCCTTGATTTGATTCTTTAAACTCTGCAACAAGCATTTGACCTACAAAAATATAAGACCCATTTTATCGAGAGTTAGCAATTAAAAATCGTTTATTTAGGGTATTATTTAAACCCTTTTGGGTTCTTATCACACCACCGCCAAATAGAACATTGCTAGTGCTCGAGCAAATATAGAGAGAAATAAAGATAAGAAACCAAAAGTGTACCACTTTCGCGGGTACTTGCGATTGCACTTAGCATGTGCAGAGATTTTTTAAACCTATAGGTTGCCCCACATGACGAGTTTTATCTCGGGACGGTTTACAGGAATATACCCACAAAATTCTTTATTTGCAAACGGTAGTCAATCTCTTATAAGACGTAGAACAATTGCAAATCTATCATGAGATAAATATTTTGAGGAATGCAAGTTAGAAGTGTTTAAAAATTTTATCTAAGTGAATACTCAAGGCACATCCTTCCTATAACTCAACGTGTGTGGTGTGAATTAGTCAAAATGGGTCGAGTATCATAAGAGTAATTCCTAGATCGCCTTTTTGGAATCAATGCTTCAACTTCAAATCTCACTAGATATAGCTCTCTCAAATCAACTCATGAGATTTGGGTAAGTGTATCGCTCTTGCGTGTGAGGATGTGAGTAAATGTAAGAAAGTTCAAACGTCTCGCAGACATATAAGAAAGAACGAACATTTTAGAAAAAAATGGTCTAATGAAATCATGATAATCACTATAGTGAGAACGTCGAGTTATTCACCACATTGACCTTTATTTTCCCGAACTCCTAGGGAAAAACATGGATGATTATGGGTATGGGGGAAATGAAATGAGAAGGATATGATGAGATAAGGTAGGATGTTGATATGATGGATGTTTGAGAAGAGTGTTCTACACTTGAGGAACAAATGTCTTTATTTCACAAGAACTTGACTGCAACTTTCTCCTTTTCTTTCTTCTTCTTCTTCTTCTTCTTCTTCTTCTATTTTTTTTCTTTTTTTTAATTATTTTTTTTCTCTTTTATACTCTCAACACTCTTCAGTTATTCAAAAAGACGGGTGACGGTGGTGGTATGAAAATAGGGATGGTATATGGTGATGATATGGTAAATGAAAGGTGTGTGGATGTGGAATTTGATTGGTGTATGGGTAAAAGTCTGGTGATCGGGACAAATTTCAAGAAACATGTTTCTTACAACTCGAAAGTCATGTCATTCTTAATGATCAAGAAAAAAAATTAGTTAAGAATAGTGAGATCATACAATGATAAAGTGTGGACCCAAAGAAAGTTGAATCAACTTATGACTCGGATATTGTGTAAAACTCTCTAAAAGGGAAAAGACACGAATCTCACAAGATAATGTCTTCACTGGTGATCTATAAGTTTTTCTTGAGAATTGCACTCTTCAACTCTAACCCGTAGTGACATGATAAGTGTACAAATTTTGTTGAGTCTTGAAATTCAGAGTGCAAAATGCCTTGGTACGTATTACATAAGCTAAAAAAAATATCCTCTAGCTTGATTCCTAGACTTAATAGATGGATTTTAGAAAATTCATGTTAATGAGTGAGATGAAAGAACTGCACGGAAATCTTAAAAATAAAATCGTGAAATTTTTTCAAAAGAGGTATGATTTTGATAAAATTCCCCACCCACAAATAAAAAGGAACATCGTCGTCAATGTTAAATAAAATTATTTTTAAAATTGAGATCAGAAGGAAAGAAAAAGATGAACACAATTGACCACTAATGATGAGGACCACATATATCCAAGATGAATCTGAATAAGTGATGAAAAATATGTGTACGTTTCTATAAACATGGTAAATCGTTGGGTGGTGTGCAACACCACCCCCAAACAGGATAAGACTCAAACTCAGAAATAGGGGGTTGCCTCCCGCTAGCGCTAAGTTTAATGTCTTCAGCCAGACCGAAGGGAACTCACCATAAAGATAAGAACTATGAAAGCACGGGGTGACAGAAAAATTGGGTGATGATTATCACCCTCAAACAAAACTGAAGCATTAGCCTTATTGGATAAAGGCTAAAAGGTCAATGCAATGGTATGCCAAAGTGCTTCAAATGATGCAAAGCATCGGTGGACCAAGGAAGGGCGGGTGGGGATAAGGGTTTGTTAAAGAAAAGCAAAGGTAAGGGTGAAGAGGCACCGATCACAGGCCCTATCGAGCATAAAAGTGAGGGTACCAAGGGTCCCATAAGCATGGTGCTCAATTTGGCGAGGAAGGAAAAATGGTTTGCAAAGTTGAATGAGGTGGGGAGCATAGAAAGCACACGACCATTCTATAAATGGATGATGATAATGGTCGTTCCATGACACGTTGAGTTCTAGCAAGGATGTGCCTTGAGTATTCACTTAGCTAAACTTTTTAAACGCTTTTAACTTGCATTCCTCAAAATATTTATCTAGTTAAATGGGGTTTTTTAATGAAATGTAGACATGTTTACATTTTTAATAAATTCCACGTTGGCCCAAACATGGTCCCACCAACTTGCATGGACATCTGAAAATGTCCCTAACCAAGCCCCAGGCCCAGCTCACTCAGCCCCCAAGGTGGAATCGATTTGGTTATTGGACGAATCGATTCACTACCAAACCATGATTCGCCCCAAAGCCTAATCGATTCGAATTACAACAGTAACCCAGTTTTGCCTAACCTAATCGATTTGCCTTAAGGCTAAATCGATTCGGAAGACAGCAGTTGCCCAGATCTGCTATCTTCTTTAAATCCGAACTTTCCAAATTTCTCCACTAAGTCCAATTAAATTGTTTATACCATTGTAAAAACATACTAGCATGATATTAAGACTTAGTTTATCATCTTAGGGTGATCAAATTCATACATTAACCTCAATTACCCTCTCCAATTTCCAGATTTTCAGTGGTTACTCTATAATTTAAAATCCAATTTGTGGCTGCCATATTAGCCATGCGTAAATTAATTGGTGGGGCATATAATCAGGGAATTAAGGTCATAATCTCCTGAGTATGAACATCCATTAACACCTTTCCATGTAAATTTCAAGATTTGTCCCAATTTATCTCAAGAACCCTAAGCTATCTATAATAAATTTCAAGAACTCGATACCTAGATTTCTAGGTCACAATTATATATTAAAATCAGTCCTCTACATGCATGGGATAATTCTTCAACATCTAATCATCAAAATTTAACCTAAAATCCATAATTCCTAGGAGGCCATTATAATACATCAAGAAATACACTGAAAGTTAAAATTGAGTAAGAGAATTATTGCCTCAATAAGTTGTGGAAGAAAGCCCCTTGATTCCCTTTTGATTTCTTGCCTTTTCTCCCCCTTTTGGTTCTTCTCCTCTTCTTTCTTGATGTAGAAGTTAGGTTTAGATTTCTATTCACTAGTGGGGAGTGGTTTATCTTCCCTCAAACACTTAATAACTCTAAATCCCGAGTTGGGTTAAAAACCCAAATTTTGGACTCCTATACGGCCCGAATCCATACCTAAAGTAGCCCAAAAGTTTTCCAACTTATATACACATGGCGCGGGACCATTTCTAAAGGTCTAAAACACCTAAACGAGCCCATATACTCCCGGAATATGTCCCGAACTATTTTATCCTAGCATTAGATAATTTTAATTGTGTCACACATCAATTATGTATTTTCTACCACATATGCCATTATTATAACCATTAACATACAAAATCAACCACACATAATTATTACATAATAACGAATTACATATTCAAAATTAATAAATTAAATTCACCAATTAAGTACAATTTCCACAATTTTTTTATTATTCTAAAAATATTACTTCTTTGTTTATTCTAGAAGATTACGGGGTATTACATTAAATATATTTTTTGTGATAATTTTTTTATTATATTATAATCATGTAATCACATGTCTCTCTATAAATCTTTTGAACCTTTTAAATTATACCCCTTCGTTTTCTATCAAAGTTGATCCATTTAATACACCACCACGTATTAATAAAACACTGTCTCTTTATTAATATCGACTTGTCTCTTCTTTGCGTTGATTTTATTTCCAAACCGTATAAATTACATCTAACATAATACACACACAGACACACACACACACACACACACACACACACACACACACACACACACACACACACACACACACAGACAAATAGAGAGATAGAGAGAGAGAGTAGAAATGCAGGACTGCTTTTCGATATTATTTAAAAAAATGTTTTTTTTATTTTTTTGTGTGGGTTTTAAACATATCAGGACCCCTAAAAAATCAGGTTTTAAACATATCAGGACCCCTAAAAAAATCATCTCGAAATGATTTTTTTTGTATTTAAAAAAAAATGTCAATATTTGACGGTTATGACCATATAAAAAAATAAAATATAAAAGACTTTAAAAAAATAAATAATACCGCACATGGTGCAGTATAAGTAATAACACACCTGAGCCTCTCTCTCTCTCTCTCTATCTATCTATCTCTCTCTCTATCTATCTATATATATATATATATATATATATATATATATATATATATATATATATATATATATATATATATATATATATATATATATATATATATATATATAAACAAACAAAAATGATAGACACATAAAAACATCACAGAAGTTGTAACTCGTAGATAATGAGTCTTATTTTAAGTTTTATAATTAAAAAATATATCCAATCAAATAATTATCAAATAAATGTAAAAATTATATTTTTGTGAAATATTTGGGTAAAACATAATATCAGCATATTAAAGAACATAAAATTACATTACAATTTTATTATGTACATAATTAATTCTTAAATTTAACTTTCTACTTATCAAATAATTTAAATTATTTTCCCATTTATCTTTATTAAATATATTAAATAAAGCACATTGTGTAAGTTGCATACTTGCACACACACACACACACACACACACACACACATATATATATATATATATATATATATATATATATATATATATAAGGATCAAATGTTTTTTTCTTAAAATCCTTAACCCTTCAGATACTTGAACTCATCACATCCCCCACAGTCTTCAATCACTAAAGCCTTTATTTCTTAGTTAACATATCATTTTTAATTCTTTATTCATTTTTCATGTCATTTTCATCTCCCCACAATTCCCTTTTTCTTCCCCTTCTATGTCTTATTTGTAAAACCATTATTATAAACAGCATTATATTGATTAAGAATTCATTAATTTTATTAAATATTAGCATGGAATTTCTTTTAATAAAAGATATATGATCTTTATATTTTGAAAAAAGTATGCCTAAATTAATAGAACAAGAGAACTTATAATAATTTCTCAATAACTTTTCTCGCATAACTTTAATACCCCGTATTGTTCTAGAATAAAATAAAACCACTTTTGGAATGAAATAAAATTCATAGGAATTAAAATTAAATCGGTGAATTTAATTCATTAATTTTGAATGGGTTAATTTATTATTATTTCATAATCATGTGAAATTTACTTTGGATACTGAATAATTTTAGTAGAAACAATTGCATGTTTAGTGAATAATTAATATATGACCCGTGACTAAATTGTAAATATACTTGTGTGACACCCCGTCTATTTTAACCAAGGATGATCACTCATTTATCAAAATAAAAAGTAATTTCATTTGGTTTATTCTTAACATCACTGTCGAAACGTTTTAAATTACAAACCACCTATGTTAAATTAAGCTGGTGCCAAATTTTTCTTTCAATAACATATAATAACATGTGGAAATAAATAATACCATCCATCCACACTGTCATATAAGTCCAAAGCATAGCAAGATAAATAGATAAATGATAAATACGGAATAAACCATCGGTTCCAAAACTAATAATAAACCACAAGTCTACTGAAATGAAACTGGATCTAAATACATGGTCTGATAAATAAAACTGAATGAATGTATCAACTAAAGGGGCAACACACCCAACAGAGATATTGATCCTAAATTCTAATCTAGGAATGAATAAGTGAAGCATCAACACAAATCCCGCATGCCTCCACAAGTGCTGCAGCTACGCATCCCTGGAATGAATCATCAAGCTTAGCATCCATGTGGCTGGACACCTAAAATGTTTTGAAAATATATTTGATACGGGTCAGAGCCCAAAACCTTTAAAAAATATTTAGCAAGTATTTAAATTGCATATTTAATAATAGTTATTAGATACACACGTTAGTTTCACGTACACTCCCTTGAGTTCCTCACTTCTCAACTATAGTCCACACCTAACGTCTCCTATTTTACCCACCTAGTTATGCTACCCAACCTAACTAGACCCAAGTATCTAACTAACCACAACAGGTTTAACTCCCCTATACCGCCCATATGATATGCTACTATAAAGCCAATAATTCATATAACTGAATGTTATTATTTCACCGTTAAATTAAGATTCTCGTACTTAAGTTGCTTTTAGATATACACTATCTATCCTTTCTACCATCACACAAAAGTAGAATAATCTTACTTTTATATATTTATCACACTATTATATATATGATATATTTATATATTTATCACACTACTATAAAGCCAATAATCACACTATTATATATATATATATATATATATATATAACTACGACATCCCCTGGAATGGCCATTACGATGCATGCATACTCTACTATCAAGTCCATGTACCTCTCATACCAAATTAAGGACTATTGGTTCGGAATGTCACCTCGAACAATATATCAAATAATACACACAATGGAGGCGAACATAGTTCTAAGCCTTTGGTCTATGCGCATACCAAGTGTACCCAAATGACCTGCCAGTCCCACTAATACACTTGCACATAGTGAGCCTCCCTAAGTTTTATATTCTGGGGCACACAACTAGACCTCGCTGGAATCGCCAAGGTGGGATCGCGACTGCACGAAACCTCCTGTGATAGTAGGCAGTGTAGGTAAGTTCACACATGTAACAAAGCACATAATAGGAATTCACACAACCTCTCTCTCTATATTAATTATCACACATGTCTATATCATTGTTTGTTGACATATAACTATCATCTAGAGTATCTTGAACGTTTTAATGTATTAAACGTGTGACTCATTTGTCGTAGTACACGCTCGTTCACTCCATAGCCACGTTTGAGCTCATTAACTATATGTTGGCATGAATTTCAAAAGTTCTAATTGAGTATGTTTTATTAGTTTTTTCTATATCAGCTAGAGTTGAATATTTGTTTGGGATTATTTTGTTACATCATATCATCATCTCGTTCGAACCAAGCTCCATCTTGCAGAAATGTAGTTCAAACGACATTGTCTTTCATTCGAACAAGAATGGTTTCGTTCGAATGAAAATGGTTCAACTTTAAAACTTCGAGAAGTTTGTTCAGTTCGCATGTTTCCAACATTTCGAAACCCTATTTGCTGATGTTCGCTGTCGCCCCTTCCAGCTTCTCACGAACCCTATTTTTCGACCCAAAGCTTGAGATTTAAACCATTTTTCAACCAAATATTATCTCTGTGCTACTTCGGAATTGTTTGGCTTCTGGTCTAAGGTATTTTTTATTACGTACTGTTGTAGTGAGTTTTTACTGGTAATGTTGATTGATTTCAAACTCTATGATAATGTGTTACAAATCTTGAACAATATTTTTTTTTAAATCAGTCCTCTGTTGGTATGCAAAAGATTGGATTTTTTTTTACTTCATCACAGTTTTGAAGAATTTTTTTTTAAAAAAATGGGGTATTCTTGTTTTATTCAAAAATTCATATCTTGCGGGTATCCACTATACCTCTCGAATGGGGTTTCTCTTTCGGCCACTGTGATTATTTATGTTTATTCTTATTGTGACTTTTGTTGTTTGCTGGTTTCTTGTTGCTTGTTTAGATTAATTTCGTGGTTCGGTTGGATATGTAAGGAGATATGCACGTAGGCGCCAGTTTTTTTCCTACTTACTCATCATGCCTCCTAGACATAGGGGTTTTTCTACTCGTAGGAAAGTTGAGCCCTCCACATCATCACGAGTACAACGGGCTAGGAGTAATAGTCCTCCTTTCACTCCAGGACGTTGGCACACTATTTTTTAGTACGATTACTATTGCCATCTGGGTTTGCATATTCACGTTGTAGTTAGAGAGAAAGTTTTATGTGTCGATCAATTTTTTGAGTTATCTATTCCCACCTGGATGTCTAGTAGGGGTTGGGATAGGTTGTTTGACGCTCAGGGTATGGTATACCCTGACATAGTTCGCGAATTCTATTTTTGGGCGATGCACATTCCTGATGGTATTCAAACATCAATTAGGGGAGTCGAGTTATTAGTCACTTCACGTCTCATTTCTGAGATGCTCCAGTTACCTCATGTACCTGATGTGATTTTTCCTAGATCTTCTGAGGATTTTCCATTCGCTGATGATATTATTCGACACTGCATTTAGGAGATTCCTCACACGGGGTTCTCTATGTATCACCATCAGTTGCATATCGCGTTCCAAATTTTTCATAGGTTTGTATCTTCATCCATCTATCCTCGGGTCAATCACACTCAGATTGGCTTCGACATCGTTTACTTTATGTATAGAGTATGTCAGGGGTGGGACATAGATATACCATCACTTATTTTTCGTGTTATATCCTCTATTACCATTATTGGTACCATACCTGTACGCTATAATACCCCGTATTTTTATAACTTTTAATTTTGGGAATTTATTAAATTTAATTAGTGATATTAATTTAATATTAATCCGGAAAATCATTTAAATACTTACTAGCGTGACGAGAGTTAGTAATTATTGGAATTTTGTTGTAAGTTACTTTATGAGTAAAGTAAGAGGTGTATTTAAATTTAGTAAAATTATCACGAGAATTTAAATTGATAATTTTGGAAATTTATCGGGATGCGCTTGTGTCGTGTCGGGGTTAAATTCGAACTATTAAAAGTGAATAAATTATAAGTCATCCGTATGGTCATGTTGAGTGCGTCAATGTGTCCGGAAGGGTCGAGATAGTCAGAATAATGTACCCAGGGGTTTAGTTTGGGTCTCGAGGAGTTTTTAGGCCTAATTAACATCCTGGGAGGGCGTTTTGGACATTTTACATTTTTGGGCATGAAAACCCACGAAATTTATAAGAGTATATCAGATGATAGAAGTCATCTTCTATGGTTAGAATATCCATAAACTAAAGACGGCCATTGGAGAGGAAAAGGAGAAGCTTTCCAAGGAGTTCTAGGCCAAGAACTCCACCGTTTGCACCGCCGTCGCCGCTAAACTATAGATCGCGCAACGAGGATCAAAACCACACCAATATCTCCACAAATCTGAACCAAGAATTCCCAGGCAAGTATCTATCTTGCTCTATTTCAGTTAAAGCTTCAATAATATTAGCCTAGGATTGTTTAGGACTAGTTTTTGTGAAAGAAAACCTATTTTGTAGACTTAAATTGCATGATATATGGGTAATAGATGTATTCTGGAAATCAAACTCACATGTAGAGATTGAACCACGAAAATTACAGTAAATTAGGAGTATGAAATCTGGTAAAAGAATGGGAAGAAACTAAACAAAGAAAATATTAGGGTTCTTGACATTTTTATGGATTATTCCCCATTTAATTCGTTATTCATGATGAAAATTCGCATGTCTTACGTAGAATACCATTTATTTGAGAATATAAAACTAGTAGTATAAATTGTTGGTAGTTTGGAAGTCAAATATATTATTTTGGATGATTTTGGAAGAGGAAACCCGTAACTGGAAATTCTGTAGATTCGCCATACCTGCTTGATCGATCGATCGAACCAGGAGTGTCGATCGATCGACGCATTGATCGATCGAACACCTGCCATCGATTGATCGACGCATTGATCGATCGAGCACCTGCCATCGATCGATCGACCCCTCCTGGAAAACTCAAATTTCCCTTTTTAAATAGGTGGTACCAACTTAAATGAATGGAAATTCTTGGACATTATCGTTAGAATATTTTGGGAGGTAAAGAAAACCAGTAGGACTTTATAAAAATGGAACCCTTAATCTAAGAAGAGATTTAATCCTTAACAAAGGTATTTTACACTTAAGAAACAATGGGAACGTGTGTTTATAGGGTGAGACTCGTGAGGAAGTTACGTTGTAAAATAAATGAATACCTACTGAAATTACACTAGGGGAGATAGGGCTTCACGAATGTTACGGGGTAAGTTGGATTAATCCCATAAATAAGAATAAAAGAGACAAACCGTTATACGGGATAATCTAGTAATGTGCAATGAGAATAATTATCATAAGTATGGGTTGTGGGTGTACCTAAATTTGAAATGGGAATAGTAGTATACATATATAATTGTGTTTGTGTATATACTATATACGTGTAAAAATCATGCCCGCGCTACTTGCTATCCCTGAATTTACCGCGCAAGGACAGTCTTATCTTGATGGGACCTTTATGGGGGATATTGAATCGTACCCTAGAACATAGGAATCCTTGGTACAGGCTATCGAATCGATAGTCAGACGGCCCTAAGAGATGTGAGGGTATGTGCTGACCTCTTAGTGACTTGGAACTATGCTTCGCCTCAATTTGTATGTGTTTTGTGTTAATACAGTTCGAGAGTGATTCCCAACTAGTATTTCCCTTAGTAAAAGTGATACGGGGACTAGATAGTAGAGTATGCCCGCACCATAAATTTTATGTGGGGTGCCGTAGAATATATATATTATATGAGTATTTGATATATATATATTTAAACATTGAATTTGGGAACTATCTACTGTGACTATGGTAAGTAAGAAATCAATAATTATTTCAACTTGGGAATAAGTGTTTGAAAAGTATGATACGTTACTGGGAAACTTTATAATCAAATGAGGGTTATGTGAGAACTTTGCTTTTAAATAAAATTAACTTTCTTAACATTAGAAATTGTCGACATGAAATCGTATGAGTAACTTAAGATAAGTTAAACTGTTTGGTAGTATTAGTGTGATAGGGGTGCACATTAGAAGAGAGGTGAGAAATTCACAAGGGAGTGTCGCACTAATATGATTGTTGCATTAGACGGTAAGCATTTTAAATACTTGCTAAACTAAATTTTAAACTGTTTTACAATCGGGCTCTGACACGTTTCCTATTTTCTCTTCTCTCTTGTATATATATGTATATATTACAGGTGCCCAGCCACAAGGGTGTCTTGCATAGGGTCCTTTGGATGGAACGTGCTGCAGCTTAGTTGGGAGTTGCAGGCCTCTTGTTTAGACGATCTCATTATTGATTCCACTTCTAGCTCTATTTTATCCAGTTGGGCATGTGTCGCCCTTTTCCATTATTCAGTTGTTTTTATTAGAGATTGTTATTTGTTTAGTTCCAGTATTTACATTTTGGAATGGTTATTGTCAGGATGTTTTTCCTTTAAGTTTTAATGTTGGACTTATTTAGTTGAATGTTTAAATTGCTTGGATTATATTTTCCAGTCAGATTGTTGTGTGATTTTTAAACCATGGATTATGTAAGGTTTTAAATATTGGTTTTAAATTAAATTGGGAAATTGATGTCTAAAAAATGGTTTTGTCACTTAGCTTAATTATTTAGGGTGTTTTAAATTGGAAAAGTTATTTTTGCGACAGTGATGCTAAGAATGAACCAACCGTTCACCTTGATTATAATTTAATAGAGGACTGATCACCCGGTATTTAATTAGGCGGGGTGTCACATGCGCCCCGCTCTTCCTTACGAACTCCTTGTATCTCGTATATGCACTTATGCTAGAGTTACAGTTTTAGAGGATGATGTCTGCATTTTTGCTCCCTCCATCATTGATCGCAGTACTTTGACTCGATTTGAGAGTTATTTACCATACGGTACAAGAGCGAGACCTCCTTCGAGTGACACATCATTCTCTGGGGATCCCTCTACTCCAGCTGAGACAAGTTCTATACCTTCTAAGTCTCATCCTTCTTGATCTAGACAACCCATAGTAGAGGAGTTTGATGCATTACAGGCATAGGTGGCATCACAGTCACAAATGTACGATGCTATGATGGCTCATTTTGATAAAAAAAAAAAGGCTGAGGCTAGGGCTCAGAGTGACTCACAGATGACTGCCTTTTTTATGAGATGAGATGGCAGGAGATAAACAGAGGAGTAGGTTCATCGGGATTGAGCAACATAGCTGCCACATATGCTGCTGCTGATGATGATGATGATATTTGTTGATGTATTTTTTTTGAGACATTGTATTTGAGTTTTTGATAGTTTATATATTGAGATTTTTTTCTCAAATGATGTACTCTTGGACTTCTGATGATCCGTTTATGTATATGACTGGATATATATCTTGCAATTCTAATACTCACTTGTTGTTATTTATTCATATTCACTTGTCACAGTTTATACTGATTATCATTGATATTCGATTTTTACTTAATTGTTTTATTTGTCCAGTGATTTAGATATTCCAGGAAAAAAGGGGGAGAGATATGTGATGTAGGGGGAGTTTATGTTTATTCTGCTTAATTAAAATTGTATATTATTATGTTCCTCTATTCTTCACTTGGGTATATTTGTTTATATCTCATGTGTGTAGGTACTTGTTTAGAGATTCAGAGACAGTTTTAGTGCTACATCACATTCAGAGATTTAGAGACAATTTTAGACTTCTTAGACTCTAATGCTGCAGTTTTAGTGCTACATCACATTCAGAGATTCAGAGACAGTTTTAGACTTCTTAGACTCAAATGCTGCTCTATACTTTATTCATGTCCTGTAGTTTCATATTTGGATTTCTGCGATAGGACATTTGAATATAGTTAGTTGTTTATTTTTTAGTTTTATCCCGAAATAGCCAAAGGGGGAGATTTGCAAGCACTAATTTCTAATTTGTCAATTTGTTTTTAAATTGGCTTATTTCCGGACAAAATAAATTGAGTGTAGACTAGTTATTAATTCAAGATTATTCAAATTCTACAAAGATTCAAGATTGAAGAAGTTGCAATTCAAAGTCGTGAATAACAATCAATTCTAGTTGTAATTTCACACTTTGTTTGTTCTAGATCACACAGGTATGAATAATCAAAGGAATATGTGATTTAGAATTTTGTTTAAATATTGGATGAATTAAATATTTTTTTACTAATGGAAATTAAAATTAAAGTTTCGAAAAACACTTCTATTATATCTGAGCTAAATTATTTTCAAAATATTCGAGGATAAAGTTTAAATGGGACATTTGTTCACTGTCGTTCAAACGACATTTAAGGTCGTTCGAGCGACAACGCTTATCGTTCAAACAAAAATATCGTTTCTCGAATGAAAACCGCCTCGAAATCAGTGTTTCAATTTTTTTGGACTTTGTTTTGCTCAGTTATAAATATAACACTGCATAGACGTTTTTCACAGAGATGAACAGTTCTAAAAATTCCCATTTTGTTTAGTTTTCATCCAAAGTTTATTCAAGATCCAATTTGTATAATTCCAAAGGTTTTTGATCTTGAACACATACACTTGAAGAAAATTGCTGACTGAGGTCGTTGGGAGTGCTTGAGGGTATTCCTTGCTGAAGATTGGACTGCGATCTTTGAGGTTCGCTGCGTGTGGATCTTTGTTGAAAACATAACTGCGTGTTCTTGAGGAGTAACTGCATTTGTTCCTTTGATGATGACACCGACCGACACCTACGGGTATTCATGTGTCAAAAATCTATTTCATTGTAATCCGTTGTAAGTTGAGATTTACCAATTATAGTGAAATAAAAGGTTTTCCCCTTCGAAGATTTTTTTCTTAAATTGTTTCTTTTTCCCGCATGCTTTATTTGTTTAATGGGTTAAATTGATTAGATGCATGATTAGGGTTTAAAGAAGATAAAATTGGAAACAACTGAATTTTAATTTAAAAATTGGTCTTACCTAAAGCATTATTAAAGGGCCTCTTCAAATTCATATAAGAGCTTGTTGCACTATTTTATTATGTTTGTGATCCCTTGTCTTTAGGTATGGCTTTCGGTAAATTTGATGATTTTAGAACTCACGTGTTTGAAACTTCTAATTTGAAATCTCGCATGAAGTCTACTCTTAAAAAATTTGTTAAAAAGGAGAATTCTGAGAAGTGTCTTTGCTGCGAAGGGTTTGACCATAAGTTAGATGAGTTCCCCACTAAACTTAGGGATAATTTTAATAAACTGTTAAATCATGTTTCTACCCTTAGTGAGAGTGAACATGAATAAGAAAATTTTTATGCTACTAAGCGAGAACTTCCCACTCTTGTGGCTAATCATGTAGGTGATGACGACATACTTTTGCATGATTCTTTCGCAGTCACAGGTTGTGATACCCTAGAAAGTGAGGGCGAGGTGAGTGATGATGAGAGTGAGGATAAGAAAGACTTGCAAACTGCCTTTAATGAGTTATATGAAGAAACCTTAGAAGGAAAAAAGGAAAATTTGAAGTTAAAGGCAAAATTGAAAGAATGCGTCATTGAAAATAATAATTCCAATACTTTAATTGAGGAACTTAGGGCGCATGAGAAGAAAATTAGAGAGAAGCTAGAATATGTCGAGGGTGAGAGAGATAGTCTTCGAGGGTTAATGGAGGCTATAAAAAGGAATTACTTTAGTTTGAGGATTCGGGACGTTACTTGAGTCGAGGATAGGTGAACTTGAGAAGAGATTGAGAGATTCGAGTAAGGTTAAATCTTATTTGGAATCTAGGTCCGAAAAGTTAGACAAAATTTTAGGAACCGTCCAAATCAATGATAATAAGTGTGGTATTGGCTTCAATAAAAATGTTCCACCCGTTCCCAAAGCTAATACCATGCTAGCTAGAGAGCCACCCAGGGTTGTTAGGAAGGTGCCACCGAGGAACGTTAGATTTAATTGTCCCGTAGTAAACACTTCCTGTCGTATCTACACTTGCACTCATTGCTGTAAGAGAGGTCATCTTAGGCGTTTTTGCTACGATCTTAAGCACATTCCTAGAAAGTCAAAGAATCCGACCATTCCAGTTTTAAAATCCCCCACTCGTCGTTTCACACCCACATGGGTTAGAAAATCAAATTTAGAGGCGTTAGGGATTAGACTTGGTGATACGCGTGTCATTTCACATGGATCTCCACATGTCTCATCGTTCGATTGAGTGTGTTCATTGTTTTTTCATACTCTAGTTTGTTTTTTTGCGATACATTCTCTCTCTATAGTTATGATGTTTATCTAGTTGTCATTTTGAGCCTATTTAAAAATACAAAAAGATTTTTTGATTTTTGAACAGTTTTTGAAAAATACAAAAAGATTTTATTTTGAGTCATTTTTTGAAAAAGACAAAAATATTTTTGTTTTTTTTAGTCGTGAATCTTCATGTATAATATGTCATGTTGGTGTGCTTAGACCCCCATCATTTCATTATCCATGTGGCTAGGGCACTTGGTCATATTTATTGATGCATTGAATGATCTTAAACCATTATCATAATGGATTTGTCTCGAAATTGATGTGCATTTGGATTCATCTTTGTATATATGCCATTCTTGCACACATGCACGAGCTTTTATGAATGTTTGACATCACATGCATATTTGAGTTTGGTGAGACATTCTTATCTCAATTTTGTCATCAATGCCTAAGTAGTCTTAGGAGGAGGTGTGCATGTAAGAACCATTTACAGTAAGGAATTAAATTGCAAAATATTTTGAGTGCTTATGGGAAAGGGCAGCGAGAGTGTAAAATTGACTCGTTGTGATAGGCACCGTATAAAAGAGCCCCAAAAAATTAAGATAGCAATAAAAAGATAATTATGCCAAAAATTGGGTCATTTAGTTCACATCACCTCAAAAGAAAAATAAGTGTGTATTATTTATGAGGGTGTTCAGATGGAGAAGAAAAACGTGTTTGCACCACGAATCCTAGGGATGAAATATTGCATCATGATGATATTGTTTGTACAATCATTAAAATTCTAGATTTGTGTGTGTGGTGATCGTTTAGTTCGCGATGCTCATTTATTAATTATCACAAATTGTTGTATCATTGTTTGTTGACATATTGCTATCATCTAGATCATCTTGAACGCTTTAATGTATTAAACTTGTGACTCCTTTGTCGTAGTACATGCCCATTCTCTCCATAGCCACGTTTGAGCTCATTAACTACATGTTGGTATGAATTTCAAAAAGTTCTAATTGCGTATGTTTTATTAGTTTTTTTATAGCATCTTGAGTTGAATATTTTTTTGGGATTATTTTGTTACATCATATCATCATCTCGTTCGAACCAAGTTCCATCTCGTGCGAAATGTAGTTCAAACGACATCGTCTTTCGTTCGAACAAGAATGGTTTCGTTCGAACGACAGTGGTTCAACTTTGAAACTTTGAGAAGTCTGTTTAGTTTGCATGTTTACAACATTTTAAAACCCTATTTGCTGTTGTTTGCTGTCGTCCCTTCCAGATTCTCATGAACCCCATTTTTTGACCCAAAGCTTGAAATTTAAACCATTTTTTCAACCAAAAATCATCTCCATGCTACTTCGGAATTGTTTGACTTCTGGTCTAAGGTATTTTTTTTTATTTCACACTGTTGCAGTGAGTTTTTGGTGGTACTGTTGATTGATTTAAAACTCTATGATAATGTGTTACAAATCTTGAACAATATTTTTTTAAAATCCATCCTCTGTTGGTATACGAAAGATTGGATTTTTTTTACACCATTACAGTTTTGAAGAATTTTTAAAAAAATGGGATGTTCTTATTCTATTCAAAAATTCATATCTTTTTGGTATTCACTGTACCTCTCAAATGGGGTTTCTCTTTCGGCCACTGTGATTGTTTATGTTTATTCTTATTGTGACTTTTGTTGCTTGCTGGTTGCTTGTTGTTTGTTTGGATTAATTCCGTGGTTCGGTTGGATACATACGGAGATGGGCTCGTAGGCGCCAGTTTTTTTCTACTTACTCGTCATGCCTCCTAGATGTAGGGGTTCTTTTACTCGTAGTAAAGTTGAGCCGTCCACAAAATTACGGGTACAACGAGCTAGGAGTAATAGTCCTCCTTTCACTCCAGTACGTTGGCACACTATTTTTTAGTACGATTACTATTGCCATCTGGGTTTGCATATTCGCGCTGCAGTTAGAGAGAAAGTTTTCTGTGTCGATCAATTTTTTATGTTATCTATTCCCACCTGGATGTCTAGTAGGGGTTGGGATAGGTTGTTTGACGCTCAGGGTATGGTATACCCTGGCATAGTTCGCGAGTTCTATTTTTGGACGATGCACACTCCTAATGGTATTCAGACATCAGTTAGGGGAGTTCAGTTTTTAGTCACTTCTGATCTCATTTCTGAGACGCTTCAGTTACCTCATGTACCTGATGCAATTTTTCCTAGATGTTCTGAGGATTGTCCATCCGCTGATGAGATTAGTCGACACTACTTTTGGGAGATTCCTCACACAGGCTTCACTATGTATCACCGTCAGTTGCATACCGTGTTCTAGATTTTTAATATGTTTGTATCTTCATCCATATATCCTCGAGTCAATCACACTCAGATTGGCTTCGACATCGTTTACTTTATGTATGCAGTATGTCAATGGTGGGACATTGATCTACCATCACTTATTTTTTGTGTTATGTCCTCTGTTACCATTATCGGTACCATACATGTATGCCCCACTCTTTCTTACGGACTCCTTATATCTCGTATATTCACTTATGCTGGAGTTCCAAATTTAGAGGATGATGTCTGCATTTCTGCTCCCTCCATCATTGATCGCAGTACTTTGACTCGATCTGAGAGTCTTTTACCATCCGATGCGAGAACGAGAGCGAGACCTCCTTCGGGTGACACATAATTCTCTGGGGAGCCCTATACTCTTGTTGGGCTGAGTTCTATACCTTCTAGGTCTCATCCTTTTAGATCTAGACGACCCACAGTAGAGGAGTTTGATTCATTATAGGCATAGGTGGCATCACAGTCACAGATGTACGATGCTATGATGGGTCATTTTGATGTAGAGGCTGAGGCTAGGGATCGTATTGACTCACATATGATTGACTTTTTTAATGAGATGAGACAACAGGAGATAAGCAGAGGAGCAGGTTCATCAGGATTGAGCAACATAGCTACCACATATGTTGATTCTGATGATGATGATGATGATGATGATGATGATGATGATGATGATGATGATACTAATGAGGATATTTGTTGATGTATTTTTTTTAGACATTGTATTTGAGTTTTTGATAGTTTATGTATTGAGCTTTTTATCTCATATGATGTACTCTTGGACTTTTGATGATCCGTTTATGTATGTGACTGGATATATACGTTGCAGTTCTAATATTACTGATTCTGATACTTACTTGCTGCTATTTATTCATATTCACTTGTCAAAGTTTATCCTGCTTATCCTTGATATTATGTTTCTACTTAGTTGTTTTATCTGTCCTGTGATTTGTCAATTCTCGAAAAAAAGGGGGAGAGATATGTGATGTAGGGGGAGTTTCTGTTTATTCTTCTTAATTAAAAGTATTTATTATTCTGTTCCTCTATTCTTCACTTCGGTATATTTGTTTATGTCTCGTGTGTGTAGGTACTTGTTTAGAGATTCAGAGACAGTTTTAGTGCTACATCACATTCAGTGATTCAGAGGCAGTTTTAGACTTCTTAGACTCAGATGTTACTCTATACTTTATTCATGTCCCGTATTTTCATATTCGGGTTTCTAGGATAAGACATTTGAATACAGTTATTTGGTTATTTTTTAGTTTTGTCACGGAATAGCCAAAGGGGGGATTTGTAACCACAAATTTCTAATTTGTCAATTTGTTTTTAAATTGGCTTATTTTCGAACAAAATAAATTGAGTGTAGACTAGTTATTAATTCAAGATTATTCAAAGTCTACAAAGATTCAAGATTGAAGAAGTTGCAATTCAATGTCGTGAAGAACAAATCAATTCAAGTTGCAATTTCACACTTTGTTTGTTCTAAGATCACACGGGTATAAATAATCAAAGGAATATGTGATTTATAATTTTGTTTAAATATTGAATGAATTAAATATTTATTTTACTAATGGGAATTAAAATTAAAGTTTTGAAAAAACCCTTTTATTATATCTGACCTAAATTATTTTCAAAATATTCAAGGATAAATTTTAAATGGAACATTTGTTCACTGTCGCTCAAACGACACTCAAGGTCATTCGAGCGACAACGCTTCTCGTTCAAATGACAGCGTTCATCGCTCGAACGAGAACCGCCTCAAAATCAATGTTTCAATT
Organism: Sambucus nigra; assembly: GCA_949130495.1. Classification (NCBI taxonomy): domain Eukaryota; kingdom Viridiplantae; phylum Streptophyta; class Magnoliopsida; order Dipsacales; family Adoxaceae; genus Sambucus; species Sambucus nigra. Next base: position 26,957,482 of record OX422220.1, read on the forward strand.
TTCTTGGACTCTGTTTTGCTCAGTTATAAATATAACACTGCATAGACGTTTTTCACAGAGATGAACAGTTCTAAAAATTCCCATTCTATTTAGTTTTCATATAAAGTTTATTCAAGATCCAATTTGCATAATTCCAAAGGTTTGTGATCTTGAACACATACACTTGAAGAAAATTGTTGACTGAGGCCATTGGGAGTGCTTGAGGGTATTCCTTGATGAAGTTTGGACTGTGGTCTTTGAGGTTCGCTATGTGTGGATCTTTTCTGAAAACCGAACTGCATGTTCTTGAGGAGTAGATGCGGTTGTTCCTTTGCTGACAACACCGACCGACACCTGCGGGTATTCGTGTGTCAAAAATTCATTTCATTGTAACCCGTTGTAAGTTACGATTTACTAATTATAATGAAATAAAAGGTTTTTCCCTTTGGGGATTTTTTCCTGAAATTGTTTCTTTTTCCCACATGCTTTATTTGTTCAATGGGTTAAATTGATTAGATGCATGATTAGGGTTAGAAGATAAAATTGGAAATAACTTAATTTTAATTGAAAAATTAGTTTTACCTAAAGAACTTGTTAAAGGGCCTCTTCATTATATAGTTAAAATTACATTACCAAAGTCCCCCACGATCGTCGATAAGGAAAAATATTTAAATAAACAAAAGAGGCCCAATTCAGCTTTGGTCGATCGATATACAAAATATGGTCGATGGATTGATCCATCAATCGATCGATATCCTAGGATCATTCCATCGATCCTGGGTTGACAACTTCGTTCAAACTCGTTAGTCACCATTTTTATCCATAAAATCTCTAAGAAAATGTCCCAAACTCCTAACCAAATCAACTAAACTTCACACATGAGTATTCTAACTGTTTCTAACGAAAAAAACACATCAATTCATCACGAAATCTAGTCACAAACTGATTAAATATCCATCAATCATAAAACCCTAGTTTTTTATGCTCTTCATGCATGTTCATCAAGATTTCCAGATTTCTTTCAAGTAATCATCTTATAATCTCAGATTTCGTATTGTCTATATAGAGGGATTAATTGTACATGATCCTAACCCCAAAATCATGAATTACACCCATCCAAATCCCAAGAATACACCCAAATCATGTAATTTAAACCCTACACTACATAGGTATTATAACACGCTTAAAAGAATTGCAAGATAAACAATTTCCTTGTAATAGAAGGTCTGATTTTTATTTTAGGATGATGAGGATGTTCTTCCCTTACTCCGATCTCAATTCCGACAACGTTAATGATGCGAAAAGGTTTGGAATAGTCTAGGTTTCTTCTCTCCTTCCTCTCTTATGGCCTCCTCTCTCTTCCAAGTGTTGTTAACTTATCTCATTACTTAAAGGGGATGATATAACACTCTCAAATTCGTAGTTCTTTCTACCCTAGCCTTCCAAATGACCAAAAAGCCCTTACGTGGTGCCAGATTGGTCTAAAATCTCCTCGAGACCCAATCAATACACCCGTGTACACTATTCTGTCTATTTTGACCCATTCGTAATCAACCATGACCTTGAAATCATCACCCGATTCACTCTACATAAATTTTTTATCTCAACATTAATAGAGTCTACACGCGACTCCCAGTTGAGATATAACACAGTCACGTCGATATCACTCCCTACAACATATAATAATTATCACCAGTTATTTACTACTCACTTAGTAAGTTTATCCCATAATTATTAATCATTATCTCTCCCCATTAATATTTTAATAAGCACATAATATTTAATTCAATTAAATTGCGACACATGTGTAATCTAAAAATAACCGAATTACTTAAATTTTATATAATAAAAAAAATGAGGTGTTACAACTTGTTGAATAAATATAATTGGGAATATTTTTAGAGTCTTTATGGGCTCTTTTAGGTGTTTTAGACCTTTAGAAATAGACCTAACATATAGGTATATAAGTTGGGAGGTTATTGAGCTAGTTTGATTATGGGTTCGGGCCCATTTGGGGGTCCAAAAATGGGAAAGTAGGCTTAACTCGGGATTTGGGGTTAATATAAGATTAAGGGCAAGACTAATACTCCCTATATTTAATCAAACACCTAACGCTAGCAGCCCCACCTCAAGAGAGAAAGGAACATAGGCCAAAGAGGAAAGGAAATAAGGGATTCAAGAGGAAATCCCCAACCACCATATCCAGGAAATAATTTTCTTGCTTAATTTAATGTCGAACGTGCTTCTTGATTCATCGAAGTAAACCCCAAGTGATTTTTGGATTTTTAGTATGAAATTGGTGATTAAATGGCAGGATTTAATCTTGTGCATGTAGAGGAGACTAGTTGGAAATTAGGTGGTTTAACCCAGAAATCTAGGATGATTATAATCTTAAATTGGATGATAGAATTCATGCCTTAGGATTTTTGGGTATATTGGAAAGTTTAATTCATATGTAGATGATTTGTATACCTGTTTAAGATTTGAAAATTTAGTGACTTCTGACCCATGTGACATGTCAAAACATTATTTAAATATAGATGGATTTATGGTAAACAATTTGGGTTAGGGGTCTTGACCAATTGATGTAAATTCTGGGATATGGAAAAAGAATTTTATGATAATTTATGAAATTAATCATCCTAAGACGAATAACTAACTTATGTTATTTAAAAGTAATTAACCATTAGAATGAATCTTCAGATGAAATTAGTAAATCCCATATTGAAGAAACGTAATAAATCTAGGCTACTGCCCAGATCTGAATCAATTCGTATAAAAACACGAATCAATTTGTCCAAGGAGGAGAATTGATTCGGCCCTTGGGGTAGGATGAGTTAAGACAGGGGATGGATCTAAGGTATTTTTAAAAAACCATAAGAGTTAGTGGGACAGGGTTTGGGTCAACGATGACTTTATTAAAAATTCTACTGTGGCACAAATATTAAATGGGAAATTATATTTAACTAAATGGTTATATAATCTTATAAAGTGGAAGGAATTAATAGTTAACTAGATGGTCAATTATTAATGGGTGGACATTTGTGAGTAATTATGTGCGATATCTCAGGTAATTATAGAGTAATTACCTATACATATTATATGAGAATAATATGTACTTATATTTATTTGTGTGGACATACCAATATTCATGGACAATCCTATTGGTTGAGGTTACGAGCGTTCGAGGCCATAGCATATGTCGGCACATGTGGGCTAGAAGTTTTGTAGGTCATTATTATAGGTACTACATAGTAGCGACTCCTATGAGAGGTAGGTATATATTCTAGGATCCTTTGTCACCGTTGGGTATGAGGCATGAACTGGTGTACAATATAGGGACCGCCCCACTTATGTGTGTTTTGTAATGTCTGATTGGATAGAAGCTTCCTTTGGATTTACAGATAGATCACGAGCGAGACAATGCTAGTAGATGCCTTTGAGTGTCTTATGTATGAAAGGACATATATATAATTACCCAAACTAAATGAGATTTATTAAGTTGTCTAAGAACGTAGACAGTAAATTATAGATCCGTACAATGTAGTGTGCATACAGTTGTCATTTACTATTTCGGGACTTGTTCGGATGCGGGTATTATCACACTTAGATGAGGGGTAAGATGATAATCGTATGTGAGCGGCGATGGGAAATATTTACTTTGAATTGACTATAGTTATTTCACTTTAAATGTAATAAGTTAATTTTTGCAACTCTAGGGCACTGACCCAAATTATAGATGTTGTCTCCCCAAGGTGCTCCTAGACAGGCATAGCTGGCCTATTGACAGATTAGCCTTACAGTTTCCTTTTGTTCATCAGATTCTCCAGATTTATTGATTCTGGTTTAGGGGCTACTCTACTTCATTTTACTTATTTTACTTAGGATTTCTTTATGGGCATGAGCTCGGGATTTATTCATTTATTTATCGCTTTGGATATTAATCTAAATCCAATTATGATTTATCACTACATATTTTATATGGTTTGATGCTAAGAATGGTATTAATTGACAAACAAGCCCCATCTTTGGCATATCACGTCTGACCAACCTTTACGTGAGAAAATGGGGGTTGTTACAGTTGGTATCAGAGCATCCATATTCTAGTGTCCTTAGGACCCGTGTTGCGTTCATTACATTCTGAGTTGCATTCATTAATATGTAGAGCCAATGCTTAGGGTTCATTGTATTATTGAAATTTGTATTAATTCGAACCTTGTTTGCTTTCAGATGGCAAATGGATTAAAGGGTAGACCTAGACGCATAGTCGCACCCGCTACAGATGATGAGGCTTAACCAGAGCCACAACAGCAGTCTCAGGCCCCACCGTCCCCACAGTTGATCACTCTAGCAGAGATCACTACCATCGTGACCCAAGTGGTTTCCACTGCAATGGAAGCCATGCTCCGACAGTTTCCACCACCACAGGATCAACAGTAGCCACCACCACCACCACAGTGATTGGCAGTACTAGCCCAGGTGCTAGGGTTAGTCTGGGACAAAGCTAGGGAGGCCTTCGTAAAAGGCCAACCTCTAGAGTTTTTGAACATTCCAGATATTCTAGTGGTGAGCAGGTGAAAGAAAGATATTCAGAGGAATTTACGGATGGTGGATCGCATGACTAGTGCCAGCTCAGGAAATTGAGAGTATGTGATTCTGCTAGAATATTGCATATATTCACCCTCTTTACTTATGCATTTTAGCCCCCGAGGGTATCTTAATTCCTATATTTATTCTCGTTAACTAGAAAACCTCTATTTTATACGTTTAGACATTTTGAAAGGTATAATTTAGCTTTTGTAGGTATTACGGTGCTTAGTGTGAAGTTTGATAGCATTCCGAGGAAGTTCCGTCGACTATTGCACGTAAAGGGGCATTTTAGAAATTTCACAATTTGGGTTTCTAGCCCAATGACTTCATGAAAATTGAATCCCTTTAATTCATCTTCGTGTGATCGTAGACGATGCACCATTCTGATCAATAACGAAGAAGTTACGGGATTTCTCGCGGAGGAAGGACTACACTAAAACCACTTAGGACAAATCATTTCTTTTCCATTTATTGATTTTACCGCTTACTATATAAGTGGGTTTTGTGTAGTTGAAGACGTATATTCTATTTTCTTATTTTAGATATTATTTTATCTTGTTAAGTGTTTAGGTTGGGGAGGTTAGGGTTTAGAGGATATTTTTCGGTTTTTCTTCTCTCTCTCTTAGGGTTTCACCCAAATAGGTTTGTAAGTTACTATTCATCATCTCTCTCTTTAAATCCAAGATTCCATTGTTGTTTTTCTTACTTTGTTATTTGTTTACTTGCTTTGTAATCTAGATTCAATTTCTTTCATTTACTTTCTTGCATTTATTGCTTTCATTTAATTAATGCCATTTAACATGCTTCTAGCTAATTTAGTTTAGGTTGTGATTGATTGAACTCATATTAGGTTGATTTGGTTTCTTTGCTTTGGTGACAAGTTTTATGAGTTTAATTCGATTGGGTTGCTCTTGATTTTATGCCTAGGATATTTAACAGTGTATATCATGTATGCGTCGTATTTACAACCTTGCGTGTGTAATTTTTGGGGTATTTGTTGACGCCCAAATCATAGTAGGGTTTTATGAAAATTTAGGGGGCGAAAACTCTAGATTTAAATAATTGATGAAATCATATTTAATCTTGGTAGAATTGTCTTCCCATATAACATTTATGATTATTAACTCGAGGTGAGGGATATTAGTCGCAATCACATCACTTTGAGCACCAAGAAACACTTGAATTTATCGGTCGCACATCAGTTTGTGGAATTTTCCATCTTGAGCTTTATTTGGGGTAAGCATGTCGCATTCTAATGTTTTTAATAATCGTAACAATAATTCTCAAAATCCCTCTAAATCATTGAGTTTTGGTGAATTCTCTCAAAGTCAAAAACATGAAACATCTAATATGAATTTGGGCGAGTATTACAAAAGTCAAGATTTCATTTATGGAAATTTTGAGAATGATTGTTTAGATGTTGGGACATAAAATCATTATGATAAGAATGTTGAAACTACTTTCATTAGCTTTCAAAATTCTTATACTAATAATTTTGATAGTAGTTCTGAGGATAGTTTTCAAAGTTTTCATTTTCAAGAATCCGCACCTCCACCAATGACATTGCATGTGAGGGCTTGTGAATTCTTGAAAATGAAAAACTTGAAAACCCTTATCGGGAAGAAAATCACCATTGGGAACATGACTTGGATTTATTATTTGAATCCGATGGTGATTTTTCTTCTGAGACTTTTTGAAGTTGAGGAGTGTTTTGAACCAAATGAGGAATCGATGCCTATTTTGGAACAAACCATTATTCACTTGGCTAGGACTTAATAGAGAATGAAAATGAAGAAGAAATGGATGTAGTATCCATTTTCAATGAAATGATTTCTTCTTTGGTAGCCAAAGAAGAAAGTTTCATTAAAAATGAGCCTATTTCCTTCGAAATTCAATCTTCTAGCGATGATGAGTCATCTCTTGAGTTTGAATATATTTTCTCCCCATCTTTATTCTATATTCTCAAAGTGATACAAGTATCCTATGAATCGTTTCAAAACTTTAAAACATTCACCGACGAGGATTACTTGCTCGAGTTGCTTTCCATGAAGGAAATTTTTCCTCCATGTACGCCACCTCCCAATCTAATTGTAAAATCTTTGGGAGGAAATTCTATTTTTCTTATATCCCATGTTTTTTCATCGCCCATTCAATCTAAACCCCCCATCATCCCCCCAAAATTTTTAATGGATGATGGTTCTTTTCTTCCGCCGTACACATACATTCCGTTGTTCTAACGAAATTCCTATTTTTCGTAAGATAGGCATAAAATTGAGGGACCACCAATTATCCCTCAAAGTCAAAATATTATTTGGGCGGACTCTCAAAAATTTCAACTACTTTTGTATAGTTAATTGAGTAATTGAAATTTAGGTAGTACATAGTTAATTCTTTTTTATTTATTTTTGTATAGCTTTTAGTGTAATGAGTTATTTTTTTCTTTATTTTTTGCATATGATTGTACCTAACACTTTTTGTAAGTTCAACATGCCTGAATTTAGGGAAAGAGTGCGTCCCAGACATGCAGTTGTAAAAAGCTAAAAAATTAACTCACAAAAATATTTTCTTTATTTTGCACACACTAATCCGTACTTTTATGCATATATTTTCATTTTTTTAAGTATGTCTGCATGTGTGTGTCGCCTATTGTAAATCTTATCTTCACATTAGTTTTTTTTATTGTATAATTTTATACATAATATTTTAGTATATATACTATTTTATAGTAATTTTTATAAATATTTTTCATTTACTCATTTATAGCTTTTCTTTATTTTTATTTTTAATTTTTTTATTTCCCCCACTTAGTTCCCATTGTAGAGCCAGTCTTGGGTTGCAACAATTGCAAGAAGGCCTTTACTAAGATAAAAATGCAATTGATTTTAGAAAAAAAATGTGGCCAAGTCCTTGTAGGCTAAAAAAAAGTTAAAAGAAGGAGGTCATTTCTTAACAACACAAACATGCTATTTGCTTGGGAAAAAAAGGAGAAGGAGGTCTTTCACATTAAAATGACAGCAGGTCTCGAATAATAATAAAAAAAAAACAAGAAGGTCAAAATCGAAATGGAGAGCAGGTGTCCCCGATCGACCAGTCCCCATGACGCGTTCGACCGGTTGGAAGATACAAAAGCCCCTACGGCCTAGGAAAATAGCAAAATTGCGGTCGATCGAGAACTGACCAGCATTCGACCGGGGAAAACTATTTTTTTTATACCTACTCTCTTCTAATGTATCTCGTACTCCCCTACTTTCCTCCCTGAACCATTTCGTGCCCTATTTTTCCCCCCACCCAACTTGAACCCAAATTCATCTAATTTCTACACATCTAAGGTATAAATTCTTCCTATTTTCCATGCCTCTTTGGTGTATTATCATTTAATTGTCATGATTTTAAGGTTTTTATATATGTTTTGACAATTTGTGAAGTTTTTTATTGGGTGTATCCCAATTGTTGTTCCAACTTGATTTTATACGAGATTTTTTATGTATATTCATTCATGAACACAAATTATTGTTGGATTATTGTGTTTGTTCATGAATAGGGATTGTGTTGGTTCAAATGGCACTTTCACACCCTTATACCACATTATGCACACCAAGTGTTCACTAAAATGCCCAAACCAATTTATTTTCAAGATTTTTAGCATACACTTGCATATTTTTCACTTATTGTCGCACGTCGACACATTTTGTCTCAATGTGGTATGTTTTCACTCGGCTTCACACACTTGCACGAATCATTTCAACTTGTTCACCGACTAACTTTAATTTCGCTTTAAAAATTTTTTATCTTGCATAATTTTTATTTCGTAGGTTTAAAAATACGTTTTAACCAAGTGTGTGTCCTCCCGGGGTTTTGAAGGATTCGAGTCATCTTACGTCACCACAATTGGGCGCTTTTTTCTTGCCAAGAATGGTCGCATCAAATGAGAAATTTGTGCATATATTTCATGTGAAATTTATGGTGGTGAGAGGGGGCATCAAATAGAACCAAAGTTAGGGGTGAAGATATGCGTTGGGATCCTCTGGTGGTCCCGATTTCTGAGTATTGTTGTAATGAGAAATTCTTATTTTGATTTTTTTCTCCTTTCTTTCTATTAGTATTGTATTGTATTACGTTGTTTTATGAAATTATGAGATTGGATACGATGCTATAGTTGTTGGTTATTTATTGGATTTTGATGCGTGTCACCCTCCATTTTTATAAAATCAAATGTTCACTGTCAATTTATCTAGTATATGCACTTCAGCCCCTTTATATTATTATGACTTACACCATGATTTCTTTAACTTAATTTTTTTGCAAATATTGGGGTGATTTATTTCTATCCCTCGCTTTTTCATAGTGTCTTTAATTCATTGAGGACAATGTGCATTTGAAGTTAGGGGGTGTGTGATTATTCATCTCAATTTTTATTTTATCATCGTGAGCCATGTGTATATTTATTAATTAAAAGTAAAAAAATCAAAAATCAAAAAAATTATTTTCTTTTCTCTTTCTTGGGGCCCTTGCCCCATTTTCCTATGATAAATTTAATAATTTCCCTATCCAATTGGTAATTCTATGATGTATTTTCTATTTCTTTAATGTTATTAAACTTTAGTCCTCAAATTATTCAATATTGTTAATAAATGCATGAATTAAACCTTGAAAATCCATGATCACTTGAGCATATTTTAAAAATGATTCGGTGGGACAATTATATCTTAGTATCTTTTTGTTACTTTGTGTACACTAAAACCGAGCGAGTTTTGTGCTTTTCTTTGTTTACGAGTGTTTATACATTACTATTTCCTCCTTGAAAACGCTAAGTTTATTGGTAATCTCACTATTCTTTCATTGAGCATTCCTTAATTTAGTGCATTTTTAAATTGTGTTACTTGAGCATGATTTTCAAAGTTGTTTTGACTCGATAACTGCGTAAACTTTAGGAAATGATAATAGCCCCCCTTTGTTATATTACTCATATTGACCTTGATCTCACTTTATATGTTTTCTCTCGTTAACCCCTTTGAGCCCAAATATAGACTTTCATTTTAAAACCCAAAAATCCCAAAACCAACTTCACAATTGAGTTCTAAATCACATATATCATCTTCCATCCATTTGTTTGGAATGATACTTGGGATTAAATGATGTTCATGTTACGTGGTTCCAATTAAGCATGTGAGAGTGGAAAAAAAAAGAAATAAGTGAAAAAGAAAAGAAAAGAAAAAGCGAAAAAACAAAAGAAAAATATGAGAAAAAGAATAAAAGAAAAGTAAGAGAAATTTTGTACATGTTGTATATAGTGTTCGATAATCTTTTCCACTTTCTAATGTTATATTCAATTCTTGTTATGGAAATCATTTTCCAATTTTGAAATTACCCTCAATTTTCCATTATCCCAAGTGTTTCATCCATAAACACCTTTGAATCCGTACATATTTCCTTCATTTTATAACCTTAACCACAAACCTACATTACAACCCATAAAAGTGCTATGTGATCCTAAGGTGAATGTAATTCAAATGTTATAATAATTGAGATAATCTATGAAAAATCATTTCACCTCTTTAACGATGATATCCTTTCATTGAGATTGCAAAGTTTTTATATTATACATAGCGTTCTTCATTAATGACATGTGTGTTGCCTTGTTTCCATTTACATTTACTCATTGTGCCCGCATGTCCCATGTGTTACACCTTATTCCGAGTGCTTTTATTTGTAAAGTGTTATATTCGGAGAGCATTGAGTGGAAGCATGCTCTAATATTTATCTGGGCTATAGGTGTTTTCACCGAATCAATGTTTTTTTGCATGTGCACGCACACCACTAACATTTGAGGTTTCAATTCCATGTAGTTATTCTTTTAATATTGATAGTATTTTATGATTGGGCAAAATTATTTTTTGCTTTGTTAATAATATGTTCAAATATCTAGTTGTTGTTGAGCTCGACATATTGGTTGGTTGGGCATGTTTTGAGAAAATTTGATGTTTGTGAGTTTCATCCCTGAAAACCCTCACGAGACAACACTTGAGGGTAACCTAGGGGTTTAACCGCTTATTACATATGATAAATGCAATCGTTCGCCTTTGAAAGTGTCATTTATCTCCTTTGTTCATATCTCTTTTCTTGTAGTTTACTTGTAGTTCTTCTTGCTTTGTAGTTCATTGCTAGGGATTAGCAATGTGTAAGCTAGGGGGTGTGATTTGGGTCGAATATTGCATATATTCACCCTCTTTACTAATGCATTTTAGTCCCCCCCCCCCCGGGTACCTTAAATCCTATCTTTATGCTCGTTAACCAGAAAACCTCTATTTGATGTGTTTACATGTTTTGTGAGGTATTATTGATCTTTTGTAGGTATGACGGTGCTTAGTGTAAAGTTTGGTAACATTTCGAGAAAGTTTCGTCGGCAATCGCACGTACAAGAGCATTTTAGTAATTTTACAATTTGGGTTTATGGCCCAATGTTTTCATAGAAGTTGAAGCCCTATGAGTCATCTTCGTATGTCCGCTGACGTGTATGATTCCAATCAATAACAAATAAGTTATGGGATTTCTGGCGGAGGAAGGACAACACCAAAACTGCTTAGGACAAATCATTTCTTTTCCATTTATTTCTTTTACCACTTACTATATAAGTGGGTTTTGTGTATTTGAAGACATATATTCTATTTTCTTAATTTAGATCTTCTTTTATCTTGTTAAGTGTTTAGGTTAAGGAGGTTAGGGTTTGGAGGAGATTTTTGGGTTTTGCTTCTTTCTCTCCTAGGGTTTCACCCAAATGGGTTTGTAAGTTACTATTCATCATCTCTCTCTTTAAATCCAAGCTTCCATTGTTGTTTTTCTTGTTTTGTTATTTGTTAACTTGCTTTTTAATCTAGATTTCATTTCTTTCATTTACTTTCTTCCATTTATTTCTTTTATTTAATTAATTCCATTTAACATGCTTTCTAGCTAATTTAGTTTAGGTGATTGATTGAACTCGCATTCGGTTGACTTGGCTGCTTTGATTTTGTAATGGGTTTTATGAGTTTAATTTGATTGGGTTGTTCTTGATTTGACACCTAGGATATTTAACGGTGTATATCATGTATGCACCGTATTTATGCCATGCGTGTGTAATTTTTGAGGTATTTGTTGACGCCAAAATCATAGTAGGCTTTTATGACAATTTAAGGGGTGATAACTCTATATTTAATTAATTGATGAAATGAGATTTAATCTTGGTAGACTTGTCTTCCCATGTAACCATTTGTACTAATTTACACGAGGTGTGGTATATTAGTCGGAATCTATAGCTTTTTCCCTTTTTGTAATCTTAGCTTAAACATACACGCCTAGATTATCTTTTATTTTGTTAACAAATTATATTTTACACTTTTATTAAGTATTAAATTAATAGAATTCTAATAACTAGTCTCTGTGGACTCGATACCAGGACTGGCCATTATACTCCCGTAAAGAGTGTAGTCAATAGTTTAGGTTTTTGTATTGAGGTGGAGAAATGAATACAATGATTAGCATACTAATTCCATGGTACGTTTCACCCTTAATCAATATGTTCCCTATCTTTGGGCATTTAGGTCGTATTTTGTTTGACACGGGAACATCTCATTCATTCGTTAGCACTATCTTTGCATGTGAGTCTTGGATGATAGATTTTTCTTCTAATATTGTACTGTACATAGACTCGCCTATAGGTATAGGGGCACCCATATGTTCTGTATGTCAAGGTATAGGAATCGAGACAGGGCGACTCACTTTTGTTACAGACTTACTGGTACTAGATATGCATGAGTACGCTGTTATCTTAGGGATGGATTGGCTAGCTACATACAGAGCATGTGTTGACTGTCATGGTAGGTCAGGTCCCTTGAGTGTTGATGAATGTTGATGAAATATAAGGATATTTTACCGAACTGGGTATGAAAAGGATGTGAATATAAGCTTGAATTGAACTTCACATGAGGAACTACACTAATTTCGAGGGAATGTACCTGAGATCACTAATGCTAATGGATATGTTGTTTGTCCTTGGGAGTAAGGTCATGGCCTCTATTTATAAGGCCAAAGGGAGTGCCGATCGGCCTACCCCAGGGAGTGCCTATCGGCGGGTGATCCTTGGGCAGGGATCTGGACCTGCCAATTGGCAGTCTTGTGCATATTCTTCTAGAAAAATGGTCTTAGAACGCAAATCATTGATCCGAATCGCGTAAGGGGCACATCGTTAGAAAGGTACTTTAGAGACCTTAAAGGGTCCTTTGGACTACTCGCCCGATTCTGGTAGTTGACTTTGGGTCAAATGTGGCTCGAAAGCGCACGTCGGCCTTTCAGGTGGGAAATTGTCGGACGAAAACGAATCGTTTATCCTCATGGTAAGTCAGAATCGCACACGGGATTTACTGTTGGAAAGGTTAGGAGATTTACTTTGACATTCCAAAGAGTTTTAATCTGTTCATAAGGTTGACCTTGGTTAACCGGGGTCCGAAAGTGCCTGAGAACCACTTGGAGTAAAACAAATCATTCGTCTGTATCGTAGGTCAGAATCGTGCATGGGGAGGATCATTGGAAAGGGTATTCAGTGCCCTTCGGATATTCATTTAGTCTCGTTCAAGCTGAAGAGTCGACTTTGGTCAAATGGAGCCCGAGAACACTCGATGACCTCTGGATCAATTTTCGGGGGAAACTGATCGTTCGTCCAATCGGTTATACTGTTTTGCGTACGGGGCGGACCGTTGGAAAGGGTTTTCAGTGCCCTTCAAAGAGCTTTTGCTCTGATAGTGAAGTTTATTAGGGTAAATTTGGGGCCCCAGAGTGCCCGGTGAGCTCTAGATCGGGAATCAAAGTGGGACCTAGGGTTTGTAGTGAGATGGGGAGGTTCTAGGGACCTAAAAGGGGAGAGTCGGGGGTCCTAGAATGTGGTGTCTACAGTAACAGATGAAGCTTAATGCAAAAAAGTGATTCTTTATTAAACAATCTGATTAATTACTTGTCTATTTGGCCATCCGAAGAGGAATTGAATCAAATCCAGATCAAATCAAAGCAATAAGGATGACTAAGGCCCGAAAAACCATTAGAGACGTTCAAAGACTAGCTAGAATTCTTGCCACCCTTAATCGGTTCATTTAAAAATCTTTCGAGCGATGACAAACTCTCTTCCAATTACTAAGAAAGGATAAAATGGGGTATGGAATGATGAATGATCAGTGACACTAAAGGAAATAAAGAATTACCTGAGTCGACCACCTCTGCTCATAATTCACGATCCAGGGGAATCATCATTACCGTAGCTATCAATGTCTGACCATGTTGTCGACTCAATTTTAATCTACGAGAAGGATAACAAAAGGAACCAATTTATAATGTGAGAAAAATATTTTTAGATCTCGAACTGTGATATATCTTGCTAGAAAAGTTGGCTTATTCATTAGTTATAGCTTCATGCAAGTTTAAACACTACTTTGAAGCACACATAATAATAGTTATAACTTATTTTCCATTAAAGACAGCCCTCATAAAGTCCTAACTCTTTGGATGAATGTCCAAATGGTCGGTGGAACTATAAAGGTTTGATATCCACTATCAAACTAGGACGACATTGAAAGGATAAGTGTTAACAGACTTCATTGCAAAATTCACTAGAGAACAACAACTTAAGAAAAAACTCAAGTCTCATGGTAAAGTATTTAAATAAAGTTATTATCACAATAACAGCGGACTGTTTACTTGGACAGAGCCTCCAATATAAAAAATCTGAAGTAGGAATAGTTTTAATCACCCTAGATCACACTGTAATCGAGCAAGCTATATGACCTATATGTGAGGCATTAAAAGTGAAGTGAATATGAGTCTATCATAGTGGGACTAAAGAAGGCCTTCTTCCTGGGCGCAAGTCACCTTGATGTATTGTACGATTTAAGGATGGCATTTAATCGGATACCATGCGACTATACCACTAGAGATGAGCGTATGTCGGCCTAGCTTGAAAAGGCCCAAGAGTTGGTCGCTCAATTTCAGCACATCCATGTGCAACAGTTTCTAATAGGAAATAATAGCTGTGGACATGCCTTAGCCACGTTGTCTTCATCTATCAAATTCGATCTCAAGAGGGTGATACAAGTGAAATACCTAGAATGATCAAGCATTTAGAGGAAATAAGATGTTGACCCAGTACTGGCCGTGGAAAAATCTCTCAGTTAGATGAAACCAATGACGAAGTATCTAATGGAATACATATTACCCCTAGAAAAAGGAAGTCCCATCAAATTAGAGTAAAAGTTTCTTGCTTTTATTTATCCACTGAAGGAAAGATCTATAAAAGATCATTTATTGGACCATACTTACACTACGTCTATCCCAGCAACGTTGATCGAGTCTTACATGAGTTACACGAAGGAATTTATGAAAGTTACATCGGTGGGAGACCTTTGCCATTTTGAACGTTTAAAGAAGAGTATTGGTTGACTTACATGTAGTAAGGCGCTATCTCATATGCTAGAAAATGCAAGAATTGCTAGTTATTCTTGTCGTTACTTCACCCGCCAACCGATGAACTCATCAAGTCCTTGACCAACCTATGTCCTATTATTTAGTGGAGACTAGATATCATGGGACCCTCGACTACTACAATCAGAAATAAGAAATACCTTTTGGTCGACACAAAGTACCTCACTAAGTGGATAAAAGCAGAGCCACTAGAGAATATCAAAGATGTCGATTTGGAGAAATATCATAACCCATTTTGGTATGCCAAGAAACATCATCGCCGATAAGGGACAAAATTTAAAAGTAAGCTCATCCAAGATTTTTTTAGCCATCATGTGATAGGGCATTATCAATAGCATATCTTTAAAAAATGGACAAGAGGAAGCCTCTAATAAAATAGCCCTCGATGGAATGAAGAAAAAGGTTAGAAAAGTTAAAAGGAGCATGGGTGGATGAACTCCCCCACATCCTTTTGACCTATCGAACAACTCCTACGAGGTATGATGGGGAAACTCCCTTTGCTTTAGCCTATAGAATGAAGACCATTATACCACTAGAGTAACGATTGCTGATTATGAAAACAACCATAATCGACTAACCATTGAATAACTAAATGATCGTTACGGAGTTCAACTTTGCATACGAAAGGTGGGAACATGCATTGATGAGGAAATAAGCCTACCAACAACAGTTGTCAAGGAAATAAAATAAGGGCATGCATTTGGGGAAATTTCAGGTCGAGAATTATGTCCTAATAAATATCATCGATAATGTGAGCAAATCGTCAAACCAAAAGTTAGGACCAAACTGGGAAGGTGTATTTACCAAGAAAAAATGGAGGGAAGGAAAATACCCTAGGCATGGAATGCAACGAATCTCAAGAAATTTTATTTATGATTTTCAATTTTAGTTTTTCCTTTTCAATTAACAATTCTTTCTGTTCGGTAGTTATATTTAGTTTGTCTCTTAATTCATTTAGCTTTTATTGTTCCAAGTGACAAGCAAGTAATAAAGCAAGTTGTTTTTCTATATGTATCAGATCAGACTTCACTTATTTTCTTATTGATTATAATGCCTTATTAGATGGTTTACAGTTCTACTTACTACTCTAAGACCACATGTTTCATCATTACAACACAAAAACATAAGATATGACCTATGGAAAACAAAAGCCTATGAGGGGGGACCCCTGGGCACTTAGTAATCCGATCACATTGGTCGGATAAAATTCTGAAAGGGTGGATAGCCCCGCAAATAACTGCATTCTCATCAAAAGTTGTTACTAGGCATAAGGTACGGTGTGATGACACCTTCTAAAAGGCAAACCAAGGAAACATAGGAAATAATGGGAAAAGGGGAATGCAAAAATAAATGGATAAAATATCATTTTTATTTCATTAAAACATTCAATATTTACAAGCATAAAAAGTACATTATTCGCGAGAAATAGCAGATGGTCCAGTCCCAGACACTAAGTGGGCAGTCTATGGACTATAATGAGGATACTTGTTGTCGATGTCTTATTCAGCTAGGTACTATTAATTCAAACTCAAAGGAACCAAAGCAACCGATACCCATGAGACCTCACAGCCAAAGGGAGGAAGCTTGTAATATAGGGATTCCACAACATACTAATACCAAAACTCGGAGTCATGTGGGACCTAAAGAATAACCAAGGAATTTATCCATCCATGATTGTAAGTTATATTCCAGGCTCCACTCAGATGGATTGGTGCATTTCAGATAACTTCATCATAGTTTTTTATCCAAACTTGGCAAGGCTGCTTTCGAAACTGGTATCTCAATATCATGATCCATTAGTTCAAACCTCTTTTATTAACTTATTCTCGCTAAAATCATATTAGGCTTTATATATTGACCTAAGTTAGCATTATAATTCTATAGCATGGTGGAGATTCTCCTTAATTCTTTAAGATCGGCTTGAAGACCTACAAATTTTATGCACTAGTCACCATAGAGTGACAGCATCCTATAAAACACTTGACAAATAGCCAAGAAGTCTATCTTAGCCGACTAGACGTGTCAACCTAAAAAAAAATCCAAGTGATCACTAATTTGGACCATTAGCATACGAGCCAAGCAATCATCAGGTTACAAGAGATGGACAAACTCAGTTCATTATCTAAGTAAACAATAAGATGTAAGTCAATACAAGCAAAGCATAAAGTAGCCCATCCAAAAAAAAAGCATAAGGCAAGAAAAACTCTTTTTCAAATACACATTTATATTGGGATAATTCCCTTATATGAAGAGGGGTACGAAAATAAAATAAATCATTCAAATAAGATAAAAAAAAATTCCCTAAAAGATACTGTACAACGATAGTCTTGTTATGAAGGTCCACTTCGACCTTGGATTAATCAATCGTCACCTCTTCTTTCTCCTCTTATCCTTCTTCCATATTTGGGGAAGTACCAGGGTCACAATCCCTGAACAACTCGAAGCCTTTAGGGAAAGCTGACCTTTGCCAAATCCCCGTTCTAACATTTCTTGAAAAAATAATTCCAGACAAAGTCTAGCTCCTTTTGAGAATTATCAAAATCCTTGTCCTAGTCTTTATCATAGGCAACATTGTTTGCCTATAATGCTGCCTCCAGGTTCTAGGTGAAATCCTGGTTGGACTTATCCAAAGTCACCACCTTGGTCTTTAACTAAAGAATATCTTTGGATTGGGCCTTGAGTTTGTCCTCCCCTTCAGTCGCTTTGCCCTTGGATAACTCAAGGGCCATTCTAGCTGCGTTTAGAATGGACCCTATGTTGTAACCCTCCTTCTTTATTTTGACACTCCAGTCAAATAGATTGGAGAAGTCCATAATGAACTACAAAATAAGAGAAATTCAATGAGGAAATTATTGATCAACAAAATAAACTCACAAGCAGCAAAAAAGAAGTTTGGAACTTACGAGGGAAAGATCTAGGAGGCATGCATGGACAACCTCTCCAAAGTCATCCCAATAATTGAAGTTTGATCATTAGGGAGGTAAGCTTCCTTAAAAGTTCGAGACCCAATTTTGGCTACTTAGCAATGAATCCATCGGTAGGGTTCTTACCCTTAATGATAACAACATCCACTGACCTAGAAGAATGGGAATGGATGACAATGCCATTGGTTATATTATTCTTCCTTATAATCTGGCCTAATCCTTATTTGGAGAATCTTCCATAACAACACGGTCTGAGCTCCCGGCCTCTTTTCTTTTTATCGAGTAAATAGTGGGGGAAGTGGGAAAATGGCATCACCCGTGGGGATATAAGTATTCCGAAATAGATCCATGTTGTCTTTAGAAGATTTTGGGATCATAATAGGAATAAAGAGAGATCCAAGGGCTCAAAAGAGATAGATCCCCTCGAAACACTATTGTATGAAGGGTTGTGGTCAGCGTAACCTTCTAGGATCTCATATTCCTTATCAACTGCCCGAACGATAAACGTCGTGATCGAAGATGTGTATGAGAGAAGAAAAGCAGTCGTCCTAGGATGATCAGAATCCCCCAATTTTTATTTAACCGCCCAAACTTTCTTCAGGGCAACAAAGTTCACCTCGTTTATTATGGACTCTTTTTTTCGAAAGTGCACAATCAAGAAGAGAAAAGATTTACATAAATATTCAAATGGATAAAGTAATGTAGTTTTTTAAAGGCATATCAAAGTAAGGGCATTTGAACCTTATGGTGGATATATACCAACTTAACCCCTTCAGGGGTATTTAGGGCCATTATAGGGTTCACCGCCCTTAGCATCAGTTCTTCACCTTGAAACCATGACACTAATATTCTGTAACACCCCGTAATTTTGAGGATTAAATATTTAATTATTTTAGGGAGTTATAAAAATATTTAAATTTGGAGAAACTTAAATTCATGAGTTGGAGAATTTAATTGAGTGAGCCGAATTATTTATAATTGGCGACTTTTAAGTTTAATGGTTCAAAATCTCGTGTGTCACATTTTGAGGTCGAGATTTAGAAATTTTGAAAAGTATTTTGGATGGCAATTCCGAGTGCACGATTGCGTCCGGATGGGTCGAGATAGTCAGAAAAGAGTACCCGGGGGTAGTAATTGGGTCTCGGGGTATTTTTGGGCATAGCCGGACCCACACGGGGTGAGTTCGGCCTTTTTAATTAGACCCACATGGCCAAAAACGGGATTGGATGTTTTTAACCTAATTGAGAGATTAGGGAACGACAGTCAACTCAAATCTAAGCCTAGGGCTTGAGAGGGAAATTGGGGGAAAGCAAATCAAGAGCCAATTTGGGGATGTTGGAGCCAAATTAAGGGACTACACCAACGGATCAGACACTACGAACAATTCCAGGAAAGTGGTTAACTGTTGTGATTTCTAAATTGACGACAATCAATTCATATCATAGTGATGTGTAAACCAAAATTCGTTTTGGGGATAAATGGGTACAAAAATGAGGTTTTGTTCATGGAACTATTGAATGAGATTTAAAGTAAAAATTATTGTGTTGTATATCTCTGAGTATGGATATCTGATTTGAATGAGAATCCGGAATATAAACTGGTGGGATTTGGATTTGGAATTTGGTTGGTAGAACAAAGTTGATGAATTTTAATGGAAAACCCATTTCGGGAAATTATGAAAGTAAGTGGAGAAAATTGTGTATCTTAAGATCCATATAATGTGTAGGATGTAGGTTAAACATATTTATATGGTGGGGTATTTTGATTAGAGGTTTGATTTAAGGTTTAAAAACCTTGGATTTTCATCATGGTGGAAAATAGAGGCGAATGAGAAGATGACCTGATCGATCGATCGAGGGAATTGGTCGATCGATCGATGGTCAGGGATTTCTGACAGTTCGCTCCTTTTATCTTATGGAGCAAATTATTTCTCTTCCTTTTGAGGTTTATTTAGTTAGAGTCAAATAAATACAAGGGATACCTTCTAGTCACTTTTGAGAGATTTAAAGTTAGGTTTAGGAGGGTGATAATTGTATGTCACAAATGGATGTATTTTGAGAAAATAAATATTTGTGTTAATATCTAACCGAGGAATAAAATTCGGGTATTGTAGTTGGGTGACGCTATATTATTAAATGGATTGAGGTGAAATATTTAATTATGGACCAAGTGGGCAAGTCCGAGTATGTTGGTAATTATAGGTAAATATAATTAGGAAATTATGGAGATGAATGTGCGACACATTGTGGGCGAATATGTGGGAATGAAATTATGAGATGTAAAATGGACCAAGTGAGCGAGTTCGGGTATGTTGGTTAAGTGACATCAAAGTATTAAATTAATTATTGAGAGAGAGTAATTAATTTGGAGTCGGAACATAGACTCGGGAAATATTAAGTTACGGGTCAAGTAAGTGAGTCCGGGGATAATGGTTGGGTGACACCAAGTTATTAAATTAATGGATGTGATAATTAATGAAGGTAGAGTCGGAGGGTAGACTCGAAAAAGTATTAAATTAATTGATGTAGTAATTTATTAGTTTAGGGTCGGGTTGTAGACCCGGGATTTGGTATAAATTAATTAATGTGTAAATTAATTAACTGGGAGTCGGACCACAGACTCAGTTTGGTATGAATTAATTAATGTGTAAATTAATTATATTAGAGTCGGACCACAGACTTGAATTTGTGTTGATTAATTAATGTGTAAATTTATTATATTAGAGTCGGACCACAGACTCGGATTTGTGTTGATTAATTAATGTGTAAATTAATTTAATGAGAGTCGGATTGTAGACTCGGGTAGGTACTAAATTAATGGGTGTGTTAATTAATTTAATAAGAGTCGGATTGTACACTCGGGGAGGTATTAAATTAATAAGCGTGTTAATTAATTTGATTAGAGTCGGACGATAGACTCGGGGCAGTATTAAATTAATAAGTGTGTTAATTAATTTAATTAGAGTCGGACGATAGACTCAGGGAGGTATTAAATTAATGGGTGTGTTAATTAATTTAATTAGAGTCGGACCATAGAGTCGAGGAAAGTATTATATTAATTGAGGCATGAATTAATTATATTATAGTCGGACCATAGACTCGGGAAGATGATAAATTATTAAGTGAGAAAATTTATTGTGTTGAGTCGGGCCACAGACTGAGGAAATTACAGGCAGTGTACGGGATTCTGAGTACACGGTAAAGCCGGGGTTTATATTATATATATATATGGTGTAGTGATAGTATATATATACGTGTATATATTTTATGTGATATTAAATATCAGTGACTAGATATTTATTCAATTTATATACTCTAATGCTATCAAGGGAGGTTGCGCGATGTGGGTGAATCCCCTAGCTTGAGGAGTAGGGCGAGTATATCCCCAGGTCATAGCGTCCGGTATATATGGGTGAGGGATTTATCTCACTTTCAGAGAAGGAATATGACCGCCTCCACTACGTTTAAATTTTGGGCCAAGTTGGTGAGCGATTCCAACTTGGGGAACTAGGTTTTGTGAGCACACCTAGTGAGATAGCATTTTAGAGGGAATCATCCGGCGAGAGTATACTCGAAGGGATGGATATACGTATGTTATATGTGTGGATGTTGTGGTAAAGGTACATATATAATGGTAGTAAATATTATATGCGGTTGATAATACAGTGTGTGATGTATTTACTTTATATAACTTGTGACACGGTTATATGCTACTATTTAAGAGGAATTAATTAAGTTAATTGTGATATAACTTATAATTCAAGAATCATTATACTCGGTTTAGAGTACTATGGCAAGGGGAGGTTATACCGGGACTAGTTGGACGGAATAGTGCAACTAGGTGGGGTTAAGGTAACCGTTAGGTGTGCACATTAGTGGAGGGGTGAGAATGTCCACAATGGAATGCGACACTAACTTAAATATGAAGCGCATTCATGCATTTTAAATTACTACAGTTAATTAACTTGCTAAATATTTTTAAAATGTTTTGGGTTCTAACCCTTCCTATAAAACTATTTTCAAAACCTTTTAGGTATCCAACCACATGGATGCCAGGATTGATATTCTATTCCAGGGACACGAAGCTGCGCCATATGTGGATGCTAGCAAGAGTTTGGATTAGACGCATCATTCATTCATTCCTAGAGTAGGAATCATTCATCAGTTCCAGTTTTATTTAGGGCATGTCGCCCAGACTTTCAGTTCAGTTTTTAGATTTGTTTTATTCCGGTGTTGAATATTTGTATTGGATTATTTCTTTGGTGGCCGGTGGTTTATTCGGCAAGTTGTGTAATTTATTATTCAGTTGATTTTCATTCAGTGGTGTGAATGGTTTATATTTAATTCCGCATGTACTATTTTGTTTAATCAAAAGTTAAAATTGGCACCAGCTTTTGGAATACTAGGTGGTTAGTAAGTTTTAAAAAGTTTTCGATAGTGATGCTAAGGTTGATCCAACTGGGATTCCTGTTTTAATTTGGTATAGGACTGATCACCCGATATTTTATTAGGTGGGGTGTCACATATTCCTTGTTGGAATTTGGTAAATTGATAATTAGTGATCTTTATGCTTTCCTCAACTTCAGATTATACACTTCATAAGGTCAGGACTGAGGATGTATGTTTAAACCATAAGTTTTCACCCTAAAATAATCCTAAGGAGGGTTAAAGAGGTTTGATTACATAACATGAACATTTTTTTTATTCAATTCAATTTTTCTTTTATTTTCAATCAACTCAGCACACGAAAACACTAGATGATGTGGTGATAACTTAATATCAAAAACATAAAGATATGAATTAGGCAAATTGAGTGAAAATAACTAGAGTTAAACACTTAGTTTCCATTCAACCAATTATACTAGACCTAAATTTGATCTATATCTAGTGTATGATCAAAGTGTGAAATTGAACAAATAACAATCACAAGAAATCCATAAGACATATTTTATGAGGAAAAAACACCACCTATGGGTAAAAACCTTGACACACTCCAATTTCTTTTTCTACTTGAAAAGAGTTTTTAAACAAAACAAGAAAGTACGTATCACTCATGCCATCATGAGTAGTATCTATGAACTTCCCCCCATAGGAGCATAGAAATCCACGTTGAGCTCCATGAATCAAATGAGAAACTCCATTCTTATCCTTGGAATCACGTTGTGATCTAATTCTTCAAATGAATTAAATCACCTATAATTTTAGATATAGGAGTGATAGATCATGCAATTCAAAGAGTAATAGTTTGAATTGAATATGCTAGTAATCAAAGATCAAGTCATAGGTCTAAGTTAGAATAATTTTAGAGGCAAAACAAGTGAATTTTGGAATAAATAACTCTCAACCTCAAAAATGCACTCAAAAATGTATTTAAGTTATGAGGTTTTCAGATATTTAGAAATGGGAGGGAAAATTACCTATTTATAGAAAAAAATTGGAATCTACTTTGTCGTACACACGGTTGACGTTTTTCATGCACACGATTTTAGGTAGTGCTGAAACCTTGGCGCAACCGTGCGCACGGGTCAATATTGGACCGTGTGAATGATTCCACGCATGGATCAATTTAGCCTTGCTAAGGGCTTGAGGCCGAAGTTTATAAAATGCCTCAAACTTGTCACACAAGTCTTGGTCATATCCCAAAATGAATTATACGACACTTTGAGAAAAAAAATATAACTTGTTATTCCAATTTAAAATACACATTTTTACAAAACAACGTGCACGTGTGTGTAACTATAAGTCAATTCACAAAACTACCAAGAAGATATGTTTTTCAAAGTATGTGACAACAAAAGTCTTTCTATTCTTGAATGGCTTGCATGATCTTCAAATTCAAAATCCCATTTAATCTAAATGAACGCGCCTCACTCAAATTTGTCAAGCCTATGTGGCTTGAATGAGTCAAGGATTCAAATGTTTTGTCATGTATTTTAGACAACTTTAGTACACAACAATTAAAATACAAAATATTAAATTTTTAATCTCCCCCTTTGGCTATTCCGTGGAAGAACCGTAAAACCTAAAATACTTTTGAATACTCCTACTAAATCCATTCCACATTAACCGTATAATGATAATATTAGGAAGTAAGACACATATGAATTCAAATGACTAATGACACATTAAAGTCTATTCTAAAACATGGATCAAAGTCGGATGAACATAGCTATACCTGGGATCACATGAAAGAACGAAGAAAATCATGTAGGCAATAGCATGCACAAAGAGAACCCCTTATTTGGGAGTCCTTCAAAAACTCAAAGTGATATAGATGATATAAAGAATATGAACACATGAGATATAATAGAATCATCTAATATCAATGAATAACACAAACATTATACCTCCCTTAGAAATAATCTCCCCAACCAAATCATATCCCCCTATCTTAAATATGTCTCCCCCTTTGTGACACATGGGAAAGGAAAATTATCTCCTCCTTTTTTACTAGTGGAAGAAAACTATCTCCCCCTTGACATGGAAAGGAAAAGAGAAGAAAATATCATGGACAACGGGTATTATGGTAAAAAGTAACAATCAAAATAGTAAAAAGAACTAGCAAAGCAAAAGTTGGTAAAGCATGTGAAACACAAAAGCTATAAAGGGAATACGCAATGATCATATACATGTGTATCATCATATGAATCTAAAAAAAGGACTAATAGATTAAAGATATCAATCAATACGTATTGAAGTAGGATATGTGATATACAAACAATCTAACTTGGATGGGATCATATAAAAAGAATGGATATAACAATAAGTATAAAAAATGGATAAGACAAAAAAAATCCATAATAGCAACAATGTGTACCATAACAACAAAAATTAATTCATGACAAACAAGGAGTGAAGGTACATCAAACATAAATACAAACATACAAAAATATCCTAGTACCAAATAAAATGGTACAAATATCTAGACATAAACATAAATAACCAAGTACCAAACGAAAGGTATAACAAGATCTCAGCAAACTTAAAGCTAAGTACAAAATCTCTAGTTGACATTAATTCCATATGTGAAGAGTAACGAAATGATATTAAGATCTCAATTACATAAGAAGGATATTCTAGTAATAATTAATATGAATTATGAAGTCTAAAGGTGTAGCAAGATCTCAAGCAAAGAGGTACAAACTCTTCCTCAACCAAACATCTCTCGTACAAAAGCAATGGATACTCCTCCTAAAGCAACAAGCACTCCCCATAAATCTATTAATGCAATGAGAATTATGAAAATCAGAAGGAAGAACATATGTAAAACATGTGAAACATTATGGGGACAGGATTATCATTGCAAGATATCATGAGATCATGTGATAGAGACATGTGAGCATGAAACATGGAACATATGAAGAAATATGAGAATCTATGATACGAATCACATATATTAAAAAATAACATGTCAAGAAGCATGTGCAATCACAAAGATAGTCAACAAGATAGAGTATCATAATCTAGAAAAAATAAACACAATAATGTCATAGGGAATATAAATAAGATACAAGGACATGTCTAAGGCTGAACTAACAATATACGAACATCATAAGCTCAAAATAAACTCATAAACTCAATCTGATCATGCAGTTATCCACCAAAAGATGATCAAGTTCTCATGACATACTCGAACTACCTAGGAAATAAATATCTCAAAAAACGGTATAAATGATAAAAATCATAGAGAAGACATAAATCTCTAAGAACAACCAAGTATCAACCACATAGTCATATAAGATCAATGTAGAGAATGTTATATAGGTATAAGATCGAAGGCATAAGGTACAACACATAAGCTCAAATAAGACCAGAAACATAAGTACCAATAAAACAGAAGTTGCTAAGAACAGAAAATAGAGTAGCAAAACAAAGCATTTGTGCACACAGGGGGAATCACAACCGTGCAAATAATTAACATGCAAATTTTTTTTCATGTGCATGGTGTGTTCTAGAAACTCAGTCAAGAACACATTTTGTTTGAAAAATACTAAGTGTGAAACCTAAATCACAACACTTCCAAAACCAATGATATGTATGAATGTAAAAACATTCATTTTTTACTTGAAAAGGAAAAATATGAGAGTATATGCACAAAAATCAGCAACCCTCACACACACATATATACAAATGCAAACTCTAAAATGTAATTTGTGATTGTGATTAGTCACATTATGATAAATTTTATTTTGACACATATATTTCCTATAATGTTGATTAAAACATGAATTAGAAAAATATTTAATCCAAATCTCAATCAATTCACTATACAAGGCATAAAATTCTTATCAAATTAATTTCTTGCGACTTTGTAATATCAATCAAGGCACGATTTGTGTGGCAAAAATAAATATAATATCAAAATGAATACACTTAACTAAATCATATGAAAATTACAAGTGATGATTAAATTTGTCATTTCACCAATATCCTTTTAAGATCTCAAGTAAATGGTAGTTTCTAACCATTTTTCTTCCTTAATCATATGTCGTTCAAAATGTTTTGAATTCCAACTAATATAGAAATTTTCATTTTTAAAAAGCTATTCCCTATCTAGTTTTGAATGTCGATTAAGCTCCTAGCTTGTGGATCTTTCCAATATATTGGTTTTTACACACCTAGATGACACCTACCTAACAAACTTAAATTCAAAATTGGGTGTAATTACTTTAATAGTTGACCTTATCAACCCATATAAACGGTCCTTTTTCAATCCCTTCAAAGTACAAAACACATAAAATCTCACACATAGACCATAAAAACTTTCAAAACCAACAAGAGATATTAGGATTTGATAATGATTAAGTCAAGTACCAAAGGCACAGATCACATAAGTATAATCACCCGCATAAAATAATATTCAAGTGCTCAAGCAGTGTGAAATCAATACCAAAGATTTCAACAAATTTGTCAATCACAGTTTTTCAAATGAATTCTAACCTAACAATTAAATCAATGAACATTTTCAATCAATAAAATTAATTTATTTTTCAATCATAATTCAGGTTAAATTAATTCATGAAATCGAATAAACCAAATACTTCACCGCATAATCATAAAAAAAACATAGAATATTTTTGGAATTTTGTTCAAAAGAATGATGAATGTATTAAAAACATGTTTTGTAAAAAATATTGCATAGAAAGAAAATGTATGTAAATGCACATATGCGTGAAATCCTAACCAAAAGATGAAAAGATATACCAATTGATTTTTCAAACTATCGCCCATAAGATTTGTTTCCTCAAAAATCAAGAACGAATTAGGAGGGGACCTACACAAAAACAAGATCCTAGGCATCCCAGCAAACTATCTTCATAAATAGTGATGGGTATTTCATCTCCTGGATCAATAGGAGGAACACGAGTAACCTCTTTCTTCACAAACTTCACATGTGGAACATCAATTTCCATTTTCTTTCTCTGTGCATTCCTAGATAATACACTACCATCTATCGAAATCCAACTCTCATGCCTCCTAGGATTCTTATGCCCAGTTCTCAAAATTTAAGAATATGGTCTAGGTCTAGGATATTCACATCCATCATCACCTCTAATTCTCACTAGTAAAGTCATACTTCTCATCAACTCACTTATTTGACCCTTAAAATGATCAATATGATCTCTCCAGAAAACTTTTTTCTTATTGTCAATCAACCTACATTTTCGTTCTCTCAAGCACTTACAAGCTTGATTTGTGTGACCTTGTCATTTGTAAAAATGTACAAAAGGAAACATTCATTTCATAATTTTTCTCACATTCTTTCTCACCTCTTGAGCTTTTAACTAACTCTTTCAAGTCTCTTATTTTTTAAGCAGAAGTGAAAAATATGATTCATTTTACCACAAAATGAACATACATCTCCACTTTTCATAAAAATAGATTTAGGCTCAACCTCCTTGATTTTCAATAATGGAGATTATTCCTTATCCTTATTTTCAAGAATATAACCTTCAACCTTGGATTTTGAACTTTTAACCATTTCATTTTTTTGAATCATTAAAACCATTGCCATGATTATCATATTTCCCTTGAGCATGATTTAACAAATTACTATCTAGACCACTTGTTCAATCATGCAACTTAAGTTTCAAATCCTTGGCATGTTTAAATTCATATTTTAATTTTTCAAAATCTCATTTTGAAGTCCTATTTCTTCCTTTTCTTTCAAAATGAATTTATTTTGCAATTTCAAAGAATCACATTCTTTTGTCAATTCATCAACCTTCTATTTTAGTTCCAAACATTCCAATTGAACACAATCAATCTTTTTCTTCATGTTCACTTTGAAATTTTTATCTTTTATTCAAAAGTTTGATATTTGACTTTTTGAGTTTTAAAGATTCTTGATAGAGTTCGTCAAATGCTTATTGAATATCTTCCACACCATCATCACTACCATCCAGTGATCTAGGAATATAATTGTGTGAACCTTTTGTACTACAATATGAAGAATCACTAAGTGACTTATCACTAGAATCTTTCAGCCGATTCTTTATCATAACACTATTTAAAGACATTCCCTCACTACTCACCTTCTCACTTTCTTCTAGCCTAAACATAAAGCCCATCTCACTCTTGATTTCTTCATTAGGAGAGCTTTTATCACTCTCATTCTCTGAGTCACTCAAACTAATTTGGTAGATATTTTTCTTCTTGTCTACTTCCTTATTATTCTCCAACTTCCTTAAATGTGTTGTACACATAACATTGATCTTCCTTATTTTCCTTGTGTTTCTTATGATCACTCTTTTTACCAAAAAAAAAAGTATGTTTAGTTGGCTTGTATGGCTTTGGCTCAACTTTCTATCATTTTTGTAAATTTTATTTTTATTTTTGTAGAATTTTCTAAAACATTTTACAAACAAAGTCATATTTACTTTAACATTTTCTTTAGGATTATCCCCACCCCTCATTGACACATTATTCTTTAAATCAATATCAAAACCTAAGTCCTTCTTAGATTTAGGCAAAACAACACTCTTCTCTTGGTCATAAATTTGCAATGACCTAACCAACTCGTCAAGGCTATAGGTGTCCGTGTCATTCACCTCATTCAAAAGGGCAACGTTAGTTCTAAACATAGATGAAAGAGTTATAAGAAATTTTTTAATAACTTTGTTATTGGGGATCTTTTCTCCAAGATTGAATGAAGCACTGAAAACTTTTGTCAATTATGTGTAGTAATTGTTAAGAGTCTCACCCTTCTTCATTATCATAGTCTCAAACTTTATTGTAATGTGTTGCAACTTGTCACACTTATACTAGATGTTCCTTCACGTGTCACCCTAATTACATCCCAAGACTCTTTTGACAATTCTCAATTAAGAATACTATTTTATTATTGTGTGATCACGAAAGAAATAATGCGTTCGAAGCAATAGAATTGTATTTTCAATCTAAAAACTCTGCATCCATCCTAAGAACCCTAGGGTTTTTTTCACTCTAACAACACCTTATTACTATATCGAAGGATAGATCCAAACTTCCTTAACACTCATCCAAACTCTCTCATGTTTAGATCTCAAATGTGTTCTCATTTTCACTTTCTAATGACCATAATTTGAACCATAAAATTATGGTGGCCTATTCATGGAACTCGAATCACGATAGTGATCCATCATATATAAACCTACACAATCCACAATACGCATGGTATATGAGCGAGAACACAATAAACACACAACAATTTTCGGATCAACTCAAGAATGTGAATGCAAAATTAAGAGCAACCACTATGATGCCAATTGAGGATGTGTGTTTAAACCACAAGTGTTCATTCTAAAATAAACCTAGAAGGGTTGGGGGTGAATAGGTTTGATTGCATAACATGGCCAATTTTTTATTCAGTTCGATTTTTCTTTCAATTTCAATTAACCTAGCACATAAAAACATTAGGTGATTGTGGTGAAAACTTTATATCAACAACACAAAGAGATTAATTAGGAAAATTTTGTGAAAATAGCTAGAGTTATATACCTGATTCCAATTTTAACCAATTATACTAAATATAAAAGTGATCTACTTATAGTTTGTGATCAAAGTGTGAAATTGAATAAATATCAATCACAAGCAATCCCTAAGATAAATTCTATGAGGAAAACCCCCCACGTAGAGGTAAAAAAACCGACATACTCTAATTTCTATTTCTAGTTAAAAGGAGTTTTTACACAGAGCAAGAAACCAACTCTCACTCATGCCTTCATGAGTATTTACATATGGACTTTGAATGTTCCCCAATAAAAGCACAAAAATCCACTTCGAGCTCCACGAAGTGAATTAAAACTCCACTCTTCTCCTTGAAATCATCCCATGCTCCAATTCCTCCAATGAATCAAAGAACCTCCAATTTTATATCTAGGAGTGATTGATCATGCAATTCAAAGAGTAGCTATTTGAATAGAATAGGAAATTACAGGTCTGAACTAAAAGCACTCTCTATTATCACAAAAAATCAAAGATCAAGTTATAGATCTAAGTTTGAGTAATTTTGAAGGGAAAAAAATGAATTTTAGAATAACAGAAGCAATAAATAACTCTCAACCTAAAAAATGCTCTCTCAAATGTATTTGAGTTATGAGGTTTTTAGATATTTAAAAATGGAAGGAAAAATAATTTACTTATAGACAATTTTTAAAATTTTGCTCTGCCATGTTCACGATTGACTTTTATCATGCGCACAATGTTAGGCAGTGCTAAAACCTTAGTTCAGCAGTGCGCATGGGTTAATATTGAACCATGTGAACGGTTCTGCGTGCACGGGTCCAATTACAACTGTGAGAACGATTTGATGCTCAAATTCGTAAATTGCCTCAAACTTTGCACAAAAACTAGGATATATCCCTAAATGGTTTACTGTGGTGCTGTAGGCTTCGAGCGGCGATTCGCCCGAGGGGAATTTATTATGTGGATACGGGAGTGCTTGTCTCCTAATCTTCCACTCCCCCTAAGGTCTGGTTATCAGTTCATCGTGGGTCTATAATTTTCTCCTGGAAGCTGTTTGACACCATATCCAGTGTTTGGTGAACGTCCCCAGTTTTAAACCTAAGCCTAAGTGTTTTTTGTGCGGAGGGTTTGTCAGTTATTCAAAGTCACCAGTTTATTTTATATAAAAATAAATAAAAGGTTGGGTTTAGACCTTTCAGTCTAATCCTAAAGCAGGTTTAAGTCTGCGATTGGTCCAGAGATTCTTGTTGTGTGGGTTTGGGAACCGAGTTATGAGTGGAGAATGTGTTAGGGATCCCACTTGTTCTTTATGCTTCCTTAATTATATTCCCGTTATTGCTTTTTACATTAGGTGATTAATTTTTAGTTTATTTTAGAGCATGCTTAGAGACCTTAGTTTGAGAATCACTTAATATGTGGATAGGTACTTAGGTAGGAAATCAATATTAGTGAGAGGTGTAGGAACGTCACTTAATCGATGCAGGTGCATAAGAGTTCTTCTGTATGACTCAATGCTGGTATAATGGGTGGTCATTTGTACGAGTATATGTGTGAAATAAATCTCATCTTAGATGATCGGTGCCTTTAATGTGTATGTAAATGCATGAGAAAGCTCGACTTGGGTAATGAGTGTCCATTATTGTGTGTGTAAATGGGTATAAGAGAATTCATGACTTGAGATTGTTTGATATCTCGTTTGAGGTTTGAGGAGAGATAGAAAGGTAATGTGGGATATGGATGCATGTCTGTTATGATAACATATCAAGAGATATATTGTCGAGTCTTTTGCTCATAGGAAGTAGTCAATATTGCGCATACGTACTCATTTTTTCCACGAGAACAAAGCCTACGTAGTTTGGTTGCGTACAATATGTATATGCATTTGTACATTGGTATGGAGGTGCACTAGAGGTTGTGGCTTTGAGATAGTTTGATATCTCATTTAGGTTAAAAAGGGATAATAGATGAGAAAAGGTAGATGGATTTTTCTTTGTGGGGATAATTTATCATAAGACATATTGTTAAGGCTTGTGCTTATGAGAAGGACTCGGTGTTGCACTTACGTACTCATATATCAACGAGATCAAAGCCTATATAGTTAGATTATTTACGTATTCCAATGTGATGTGTGTGTAAGTGTGGGACTTGGCTTAAAATGCAGATAATCTATCTTTAGGATAGAAGGTAGCTTCAGAGCAGGTTCAGAATGAGAGTCGACACAAAGTTTCTGACAAGGGCATCCAGCACTATTGGGCGATCACTAAATCGAAGGTGTTGGTGGACCTTTGAACTAGTATGGAGGTGTAGAAGGAGGAAGGAGAGAGTATTTAGTATTGGAGTGGACCGTAAGGATAAAAGGGTTTGGACTAGAGATGGAGGCAACCCTAAGAAATAATACGCTGACACAGGTATTATGAGGCTTGGGCTTAAGTAGTTTGGATCATTATACTACCTACACACCTAAGGAGAATTGGTATAAAAGAAAACATAGTTCCAACTTATGGGACATATTTATGGGTGTAGGCAATGGGATAACACATATACAAATACAACATTATGGTATTTATGGGGCCTAGTCCTTAATATAGCATTTTAGTTTTATTAGATAGATATATTTATATGTTAAAATAAAACATTATTA
This sequence comes from Sambucus nigra, assembly GCA_949130495.1. NCBI lineage: Eukaryota > Viridiplantae > Streptophyta > Magnoliopsida > Dipsacales > Adoxaceae > Sambucus > Sambucus nigra. The sequence goes on from OX422220.1 coordinate 26,990,061, forward strand.
TAGAAAGTTTTATAATTGATCATTTTATTTTTATTTGGCTTATCTCGTTACACCCCACTGCACCTTCCTAACTACTTCCACATATTCAAAGAGAAGAAGTTTATGACATTTGGAAGATTGAAGATTGTTCACCACAACATCATTCAGAAGAGTTATGAGGTGGTTTGGTAAAGAATTAATTACTAGGGGTTATTTCAAAAAGAGTTTGCATTAAAATATTTTCAAAATATTTTTAAATGATTTAAAAAAAATAATTTTTGAAATTTTTCTAACGCTTAGTACGAGGTGGATATATCGTTCGAAGGAGATTGTGCATGTCGTTCGAACGAGATCTGAAACATAACCTTTTGGTTATGCTCTGGAATGTCGTTCGTAGTTTCATTGGAAACACGTTCGAACAAGGTACTAGCTTGTTCAAACGAGTATGCGAGTTTTTAATTTTTCATTAAATCTTTTCCAAATCTCTAATGCCTATCTCTTTGAAACTACTTTCATTATAAATAGAGATGAGGAATTAGACTTTTTTATGATCAAAATCTATTCTTTTTCATCTAATCCCCTTGGATCTTTAAGTATCACTTTGCAAAATCAAGAAAACATATTCCAAGTTCAATAACCCTTGTAGAGATTTTATCAACTGCTAATTTGTAAAGTTGAGGCTCTACTCTGGAAGAGGATGGGAATTGAAGATTCCTAAGGTTGATTGGTGGACACTGAGGGAAGAGCTACTTCTTATGGATGGTGCTCGACTGTGCCATATCTATTGAATATTTGAATACTTGTGCATTATACTTATTGGAGATCTAAGTAGTCTATAAGTCATCGAGTATGTCAAACTCTTCAATAGTATTTTTCATTAAATTTTTCTTCTTGTTGTTTGGTTTGGAATTTGGCATCAATTAATATTACATGTTCACTTTAAATTAAATCGACATAAAATTTGATAAAAAGTGAATTTGTATATTTGACCTAATATACAAGTAATTTCGTATAATTCCCCACGCTGTTCTCACAAATTGGTATCAGAGCTGGGTGCACTAAATTACTATATGATTCTTTTGACTACGATTTTTTGGATACATATTTTCACAAATTAGTATCAGAGTGGGTTGCACTAAAATATTGTGTGATCATAATTTTTACGAATTTTTTTGGATACCAATTCTCTCAAATTGGTATCAGAGGGGGTTACACTAAGTTTTTCTGTTTTCTTTAAATTGGAATTATATGGATAATTTGTACAATAGACTACCTATTTTTTATGGGTCAAAATATATTTCCTGGAAAGCTAGGATGGGGTCGGTTTTAAGATCTATTAATGAAAGGGTTTGGATTGTGTGTAAAAGAAGGTAAACACCACCCACTGTCACTAATTGTGATGTCATAAGTCCTAAACATGTCACCTCTTAGATGGATGATGAATTTAAATGGAGCAATTTCAACTCTCATAGTTTAAGTGCAATTTTTGGAGCTGTCACGCCCGATGAGTTTTGTCCCATCATGGCTTGCACCACGTCTAAGGAAACATGGGACATTATCCAACTCACTTACGAGGGTACCAACATAATCAAAGTTCTAAGCTTAATAATCTCACCACACCATTTGAGAACATTACTATGCTAGAGATTGAGGCGTTTGATGAATTTTACACACGATTGTCTGATATCGTCAACTCTAGTTTTAATTTGGGTGAGAGAATTCCTGAGACGCATGTCGTGAAAAATATTTTGAGATCTCTTCCATCTCGATTTATCCTTAAGGTTACTGTCCTAAATTCTTAGGGAATTTTGGATACTCTTTGGTTAGAAGAACTCGTAGGATACCTTCAAACTTACGAAATTGATATGTTCCCCAAAACTAAAAAGAAAAAGGAAATTAGGATTACTTTGAAGGCCCGGTCCAAAAATAAAAAGGAAACAATTTGTGATTCTGAGCCAGAATTTGATTTTGAACTTGATGATCTTGTCTTATTTGCGAAAACATTCTCAAATTTAACAAAGAAAATTCTTCTAAAGAAACTAAGAGTTATGAGAAAAATAAAAATGGCAATGAGGATAAGAATTTTTTGAGAAAAGATGAGGTGAGAGGGAAAGTGTCATAAAGCCCACGGGTGTGCCACTAGGCTAAAGTGACAGGTTAAAAGAAAAGCCGCATATAAAGCCACTTTAAGCGATAATGACGTCATGCCGGTGCATTCCGAGGATGGACCACCACATGAACCTCGCATTGAGTTTATCGTCAGTCACGTTATTACTTCGAGTTTGTCTGACACTAATGATTTCATATTGCATTAAAAAGTTTTCAAAATATTTTTAAATGATTTTTAAAAAATAATTTTTATAACTTTGCTAACTCATTAGAACGACATGGATATGTCGTTCAAACGAGATTGCGCATGTCATTAGAATGAGTTCCCACATTCAAACAAGATATGGAACGTCATCTTTTGGGTATGCTCTAGAATGTCGTTCAAAGTTTTATTGGAAACACATTCGAATGAGATTGGGTACCACGTTCGAACAAGGTATTAGTTCGTTCGAATGATTATGCTAGTTATTAATTTTTCATGAAATCTTTTCCAAATCTCTAATGCCTATCTCTTTGCAACTACTTTCCCTATAAATATAAATGCAAAATTGGACTTTTCTCCAAGACTTTTTAGAGTTCTTTTTATGATCAAACTCCAATCTTTTTCATCTAAAGGATCACTTTTCCAAATTAATAAGAACATATTCCAAGTTCATTAACCATTGTAGAGATTTTCTCTATTGTTAATATATGGAGTCAAGGCTCTACTACTGAAGAAAATAGGAATTGAAGATTCCCGAGGATAATCGATGGATAGCGAAAGAAGAGCTACTTTCAGTGGATGGTGGTGGACTGTGACGTATCCGTTGAATATTTGAAGACCCGTGCATTATACTTAGTGGAGCTCTAAGTACTATTTAAGTCATCGAGTCTATCAAACTTTTTAACAGTGCCAAAATCTAAGTTTTTCCCAAAATATATTTTTCTTAAATTCTTCTTCTTGCTCTTTAGTTTGGAATTTGGGTTAAATTCATATTGCATGTTCACTTTAAATTAAAAAAATATAAAAATTGGTAAAAAGTGAATTTATGTGTTTGGCCTAATATATAAGTAATTCCATATAATTCTCCACGTTGTTCTCTCATACGCTAATCAATGGCCAAAGATTGACAAGTATTTATATGAAAACACATATACGGGTGTACCATCGTAGTGTTGGGCTTTGTTTGCTCGGAAAAGCGATGGGAGTAACCCAATTTTAAACTTTAGCTTGTGTAAAGGTTTAAGCTGACTCTGCTCACTGACACTTTCCTTAGAACAGTTTTAAAAAGTATGTTTCATGTTTGTATTTAGTCGTTGTGGAGTTTTTATGCCTTTATTTAACATATGATCATGTCAATTCAATAAACAAAGGTAATGGGCTAGAAACTAGGATTTGAATTATAAATGCTGTAAAATGCGTACATGGGCCTCTAAATGAGGGGCCATCTAAATGAGATAAATAGATATGGAAATTTTATCGCAATTTATATGAGATTCATGCAAAGTTTATCGAATTTTTCATATGGGAGTGTCCCCACTTGAGGTATCCAATTAGGTAGAGCTCCGTTTAGTCCGGAAGAGCTTTGTTTAGAAGCGGCATTTTTTACAGAATGCACACAGAGGTTTGGATCTATTTTTTGAACGAAGAAACTTTTCAGAAGTACGAGCTTCTCTTGGGGGAAATGACTTCGTGGAAATATGAGCTTTCCTTGATGAGAAAACTACTTTTTAAAGTGTGCACTTCTTCGAAATGTTTCAAAATGAGCTTGAGTATATCGAGCTCTCTGTATGGAAGAAAATTAGAAAACCGAATCAATGTTGGGTTTTGGGGTACTTTGAAAGGTTGATTGGGACCTCTATTTATAGGGGACTGATAGGGTGCTTTAAATGATCGGTCATCCATCGAATTTGGTCGATGGGTCATCCATGATGACACATGTACGGTGGAATGGGGCTGAGGGACATGTGTAAGGCCAGGAAAAGATCTCCAAAGATATTTTAATCATTACAGAAGGTGGGGAGGACCGATCTGTCAAAGCCTTATTTGGGACTTTAACCAATCGATTAAAGAGCCTTCGGAGTGTTTTTTGTCTTCTTATTATTTTTTCTCGAATTTCTATTTTTGTACTAGAGTTTTATTCATGGGTTTTTTGTGTTTTTTCAGTGGGTTTCGATTTTACGAGTATTTTTTCGACATTATCAAAGGACCTACACCCCAATTGAAAATCGGGGTGTCCACAGAGGAGGTCAACTTAAAGTTAGCGCGTGCAAATACTCTTCATCAGAGTTTAAAGAGTTAAAAATAGGTTAGCCTATTTCTTCTGGGAATTTTGGGGTACCGAGGTAATAGGTAGAAAGGGTGGGGGTAAAAATAAGGATATCTAAAACTGAGCAGATGGTTAGCCGGTCGATTAATCATTTCGTTTGACTGATCGATTATCCCTAAAGGGGCGTTTTATCTATCGATCATTCATTTAGAGAATCCCAAAAGCTATTTAATACAGTATGATATTTCCTCTTTTTGACAAACTTCATCAATCTCATTTAGAGACGTTTATCCTTTGGACAATGTTGTTTGTTTCAATGATTTACATTACACTCTTTGAGGATAAAATCTGATAGAGTTCATTTGTATTTATTTTGGCTTGTTCCGTGTTTGGAAAAAACCTTTGAATCATATGTTAGGTCTTGAGTGTGTTTACCTTTTTAAGCCCATGACGTGTTTGATTAAAGATGTAGCGGCCAAGATATCATGTTCATACCATTGTGCCGAGTTTTGTGCCTTTTTTTATCTTCATGTTCTATGGATATCTCAGGTATGAATGCATAAAAATTTTGATCCTTGGATCTTTTACTTGGGTATTGTTTTGAAAAATTATTCTAAACTAATTTTAAAAATTATTTTAATTTTTTTTAAAGTCGTTCTATTCAAACAAGTTTGCATAGCTCGTTAGATCATGATCCAACGAAATATGAACGAGGCCATTTTTGGTCTACACTTGTTTCTTGTTGGATGTTTTGTTAGAAAGGAGTTCGAATGATAAGTGTAGCTTCATTCTAATGAGATCTAATTTTGTTCAAACGAACTGACACATTTTTCAACGCAGAATTCATTTTTCAATCTTATATCATTTTTGGAAAACCTATTAGAAGTAGTACTTCAAAGCAACTTTTTTTATGATACTTTTTCATAACCTTAGAGTCTAAAACTCTTTCAAAAAGCTCTCCAAAAGTTTTGATCTTCCATGATAATGTTTTCCATCTAAAACCCTAATTACACCCAACTATTTAAAATCCAAGTGTTCATAATGTTAAGTTCGTGGACACCATTGTTTTTTTTCTCTACACCTTGCTGAGAATTGTTTCATACGGTGGATTTTGTGCCTAGTATGCTTACATACGGTGGACTCCGTGTGTGATGGTTTCATAGCCTGTATCGATGGATATCGAGGTATGTATAGATTCACGCATTGTAGAACTACATAGATGGACTCATATGTGTCACAAGGAGAAGAGAACAAACGAAAGAAGTCGCATCAAGGCTTGGAATGTAGTCGAGTCATTGTGTAAGTCATCTGTCTAACTTGTGTAATCCCTCATCATAGTGAATTACGTTGGCTGGGCGGTCTGAGATTTTCCCACTTGGGTTTTCCTCGTACAACGGGCATTGTGGTTTGAATTTCTTATTTTATCCAGCACGCACCTAGATGCATGTTTTTAGGCTAAGATAAAATTGGTTAATAGGTTTATTACAATAATCGGTGCTACATCTAATTTGGGTTAACTTGTTTAGTCGAACATAAATTTGAGAGTTTTATACCCATTTTCCATATATGGAACCCTATAAGACTTTTAATTGGTATGAGAGTGGGATTCTATAATTTTTTTAGGCATGAATCTAAGTTGTTCTTATATGGAGGGCCAGTTGCTTTCTAGGACACTGATGTTCGAGGGGTTTAATTACACGTACTGCAAAATGCATATGAAGTCAACACTTAAGGCTATAGATGAGCAAGTTTGGTTAGTTGTTATTAAGGGGTGAACCCCACCCACGACTTTAGTAGGTGAACTTTGTGTCCCTAAGCCAGTAAAAAGTTGGAGTGAGAATGAGAACAAATTGGTTAATTATAATTCACGTGGTTTAAATGCCTTTTTTTTGCGGTCACACCAAAAGAGTTCCATCGTATAATGGCGTGTGAGACATCCAAAGAAGCTTGGGAAATACTCCAACTATCCCATGATGGAACTAGTATTATTAAGGCTTTCAATGTCTAAAACCTCACCACTGAGTTTGAAACCATTAGGATGGAGGAGATTGAATCCTTTGATGAGTTATATGCTAGATTATCTAATTTTCTGAAGTGTCTATTAACTTAGGAGAGAGGATACCTGAAACCAAGTTAGCCAAGAAAATTTTAAGGTCTTTGCCTGAAAGACTTAATTCAAAAACATCGGTTTTGAATTCCTTGGTTGCTTTGCATTCTACGAAACTTGAAGAGCTTGTAGGCGACCTTCAAACTTATGATCTTGACATGTTTTCCTCTAAAAAGATGAAGAAAGATAAGGGAATTACTTTGAAACCCCGACATCTATTCTGATGATATGGCCATGTTTTTGAAAAAGTTTAAGAAGTTTCTCAAATTTGAAAAACAATCAAAAGATGAAAAGAAGTTTGAGAAAGGTAAGTTTAACAAGGCTATGAAATTCCCTAAAAATCGTAATGATAATTTTAAGAGTGATAAGTCAGATAGATGCTTAAGGTATGAGGGTTATGGCCATAGGGCAACTGAGTGTCCTACTAAACTAAGTAAGAAAGGAAAGAAACCTAAGTCCTACAATGTACCCTTAGTGATAGTGATCCAAAAGAGGGAACCAATTCCCCTATTGAGCGGAATTACACTGTGTTAATGGCTAGTCATATGAGGCTTGATAAAAATATTTCAATGAAGATAATTCTAACCATGGAAATTCTGAGGCCTTTATTTTTTATTCCCAAGTGAGTGATGGTGGGGGTAGTGGATAAGTAGAAGAACATGAAAAAGAGGAAGAGGAAAGTGAACTCAAGTTGCCTTTCAAGAGTTGTATGAAAAAATGATGAAATTGAAAAGACTAAATTAAAGTTGGAATCTAGGTTGAAAGAATGTGTCATAGAGAATAATGAGAGTATATTAATTAAGGATCTTAGGGCATGTGAGAAGACTCTTAGTGATAAGCTCGCGTTTGTTGAGAGGGAGCGACATAACTTTCGTGGTTTGATGGAGATTTTGAAGAAAAAATCCCTACTTTTTAATGAGTCTCGTCATATGCTTGAGTCTAGGACTGTTCAGTTAGATGAGGGATTGAGGTACTTTATTAATGTCAAATTTGATTTGGAGTCGAGGTCAAAAAAGTTGGATAAAATGTTTGACACCTTTCGAATCAAATATGACAATTGTGGTATTATCTTCGATATTCCGAATGCTTCCGCTACTAAATCCAATACCATGCTTTTGAGAGATTCAAATGTTATTAGGGATGTTAAAAAGCATCAACCCTTATGTAACATTCCTCCTCATCTCTTCAAGTGAACACATTACAGTAGGAAAGGCACCTTAGGCATTTTTTCTTCGTTCTTAGAAAACGTCCCAATAAGTCTAAGTTCAGAGTCACCGAGGTTCCCAAAACCCAAGATAGTCATGTCACACATATGTGGGTTAGGAAATCAGATTTGGAGGCGTTAAATGTTAGACTTGTTGATTCTCAAATGCTTTCACAAGTATCTCTCATGCTAAATCTAATGGTTGATTGTGTATGCATGTTTTTGTACACTAGATTTTGTACTTCATCATGACATGTGTTTTCTAGTTGTATGATTTTCGAGTCCTTTGTGTTTCAATTTTTCTTTTATTGGGTGTTATTGAAAAATACATTTTTTTTTATTTTTTGAGTTTTGTTTTCAAGTGGTGTATTTTTTTTTAAATGTTTACAAAACTCAAAAAGATTTATATTTATGTGTAGTTTAGTTTTACACATTTTGTGTGGCATATCCTTCTGTTTGAATCCACTTCAATTCCATATATCCATGTGGATAGAACATTTGATTATTATTTTTAATTCTTAAATTGTTCTTAATCATGCCTGCATGGAGTTGTTCGACTTTAATTTTCTTAATGGATGCACTTTTCACATGCCTCTGAACACACATACACAAGCTCTTTTGGATTTTAACTTTAAATGTTACATGGTATAAGTTAAGTGTTCTCTCATCAATCTTATTACTATACATATCTTTTTTTACTATGGGGGATTTGTGCATGTAAGAGCCATTTCTCGTGAGTTTATTGCTTTATTGAAAATATGAGTGTGCACAGGAAAGGGCTATGAAGGTAGAAATATTCCTTGAGTGAAAGGCCATCGTTGGCAAGAGCCTAAAAAATTAAGAGGCAAAGAAAAGAAAATATTGCTAAGGTTAATTTTTTGTCATTGATTCTTCAAATGAATGATGTAATACATCACCCTAAATATATTATTTAATCCCCGTATAAATTTGTGAGAAAATGAAGGACACGAAAACCAGGATGATTAAGACAAAGTTGTATTTCTACTTAAACTAATCTGTAGGCTTGAAAATAATTATTGAAAATTTCGAACTGAATTAAATATATTTATTTGAGTAGTCAAATTTATATGGAATATATATGTTGCAGTATAAATGAGAGTTGAAGAAAATAAATTTTTAATTGAATTATGGATTTATTTTATAAAGTCTTATATAAGGATTGTAAAATTTTAGGAAAGTAAAATGTGTTTTCCCTTATTAAAAGTTGGAGATTTTTAGGGGTAAATGTGTAAACTGAAAATGTTGGATTTAAAAGAAAACGAGTTGAACCAAGTGGTCGATGATTGAATCTCGGAATAATTGATGGGAAAAAATTAAAGTCAAATTTTTCAGTCCGGCTCCCTTGTCTCGTTGTCAACGTCTCATCCATAAATCCACAACTGCGTCAGCTTGCGAAGCCTCACAAGTTCGATAGAAGCAGTCCAACCTTGTGTCTTTAAGGGTCCGTTTGGTTGTTAGTGGGCAAAAGCGTGGGCATGGCAAAATTTGCCTAGACAAATTTTACCTAGGCAAATTCAGATGACGCTATCAAACAACATTAGGCAAAATTAAAGTCAATCCAATTAATTTATTTAAAAACAATTTTTATATTATATTCAAAAATGTTAAAAATAGTTTTTGCAATATTTTTATATTACAGTTTTTATATTATATTCAAAAATGTTAAAAAATTTGTAAAACATTCTCTTAACAATTTTTTATAATATCAAAAACAGTTTTTAAAATATTACAAAACAAATTTTAAACATTCACAACAGTTCTTTTAAACTCTTTAAAACAGTTTTAAAAAATGTTTTTTAAAAATTTAAAACAGTTTTTATAATATATCCAAAACAGTTTTTAAAAATGTTAAAAACTGTTTTACAATATTTTAATATTACGATTTTTCAAAAAATTTGTAAAACATTCTCTTAACAATTTTTTATAATATTAAAAGCAGTTTTCAAAACATTACAAAACAGTTTTTAAACATTCACAACAGTTTTTTTAAACTCTTTAAAACAGTTTTAAAAAATGTTTTTTAAAAATTTAAAACAATTTTTATAATATATCCAAAACAGTTTTTAAAAATGTTAAAAACTGTTTTACAATATTTTTATATTACGGTTTTTCAAAAAATTTGTAAAACATTCTCTTAACAATTTTTTATAATATTAAAAGCAGTTTTCAAAACATTACAAAACAGTTTTAAAATATTTATAACAGTTTTTTTAAATATTTAAAACAGTCTTTAAAATTATTTTTTTAAACTTTAAAACTGTTTTTATAATATATTCACAACAGTTTTTAAAAATGTTAAAAACAGTTTTTACAATATTTTGTTAATACGGTTTTTTAAAAAAATTGTAAACATTTTCTTAACATTTTTTTATAATATTAAAAACAGTTTTTGAAACATTACAAAACAATTTTTAAATATTCATAACAGTTTTTTAATTATTTAAAACAGTTTTTAAATTATTTTTTAAAACATTAAAATCGTTTAAGAAGTTGTCAAATTTGTGGGAAATATTTCCCACTCAAATAGGTAAGTAAAATTTACCCATAGATTGTGCATAGGAGGTGTTGTATATTGACAAATAATGCCTAGGCAAATTATGCAACCAAACAGTCAAAATGTGGACAAATTTTCATATTTATCAACTTTTTAGCATTTGCCTAGACAAATTATGCCAACCAAACCGACCTTTAAGGGTTTTTTTTTGGGTAAAAGAGAAGAGATTTGGGACTATTAGGCTCTGATAAGAAGCAGTACAACCTTGTGGTTGTCCTTCCCTTATTCGCTGGTCAGTGTACCCGATTCAAGTCGTCCGACGATGAAACAGGCCTCTATCTCTCTCTCTCCTTGTTATTAAGAAATTAACCCACGAATTCCTTTCGACAGCTCATGGGTCCAATTGCTTATCGTGTAACAAGGAATACATCCAGAACTTATGGAAGAACCAAGGCATCTTGCAGAAATTGTTCTCGTCCTATCATTCGTACTCAGTCATTTGTCAGCCCTGGGCACGTTATTATGTACGAGGATGTACGGAACATGTGAAAAAGAAATGTGACGCAGACTTTGGTTTTTTTTCTATACTGTGTAAAAGAAATAAACACAAGAATTATAAACCCACCTGCCATTCTTGCTGTCAACATGTGAACGTTGATGGCCTGACTTATGAGGGCAGACGAGTGGGGAACATCACAAGTCACGGGTTCTACAAATCTGCTGGAACTGTTGACCAAAACATCACGAATCAGCTAATAGGGCCTAAATTTGTGTATATATTAGAGGGAGGCGTGTCACGTTAGAACAAAAGGAATGCCATTTTTATTTCTCCTTAAGAGTTCACTCATTCAACCATTAAAATCCCCAAAAAATACCTTAACACCAGAAAAAACACTATCTCCACTATAAAAAGAATAAGTCACGAAATATATTCATATAGGAGTTATTTCTTGGGTTAAAAATGGTGTAATATTTATAGTTGGATGAGGGTTTGAAGGGGGTTATTTTGGAGATGGGTTGCTGAGCGTTTTGAAGTATTTGTTGGAGCTTTTCTAGGAGATTTCACGGTGGAGCTTTGTGTGACTCCCTTTAAGGCTACCTATGGAGGTGGGGGAATCACCCATCATCTTCAACACCACCACCATTTTCAGAGTGTTTGAGGTGGGATAATCTACTCTTATATTTTAATTGTATTGGTGTATATTGTAGTCGTACTAATGTTGAGTATTAAGAGTAGGTTTCCTATGAACAAGACGATATGTTTCTAGTAAAAATCAAAAGAGTGCATTTTAATGACATATAAAAATGTAGGAAGTTATTATTTGTGTAGTTTTTCCCTAATAATCTGGAAATATGCATTTTGTGGGAGGGAAAAATTTAGAAACACATTATTGTGTAAATTCTTAGTAAAAATAAATGTGGGGCATTTTTATAGAATAAAAAATGCTAGAAAGTAGTATTTGTGTATAATCCTAGTAAAAAGGTATGATGAACATTTTTATGAAATAAAAATGTGGAAAATATTAAAGTTGTCAAATATTTATGAAATAAATATTTCGAAGTTGTTTTCAAAATGGAATAATTATGAATAAATGTCATTTTCGAATTTAAGGAAGTTAAGAATGTCTCACTTATTTGAAAAATATGTTTGTTGTGAAAAGTATAAAAATTCTAGAAAGAAATACATGTTTAGTCCATTGATGGGATTTTAGCATTTATAGTACATTCTCTATGCATATAAACTCGTAAAATTTTGTGAGTAACTATATGAGCGGGTTTAGAAGAGGTCTTATTAAATTTAAACATAAAGTAAGACAAAGATGTTATTTCATGTAATGAAACTGTTAAATTGACAAGTATGAAAGTTGGGCAAAAGCGTGAAGTTAAAACGGCTAAAGCGTTAAAATATTAAGTTGGAAACTTAATGATTGTTTTGAGAAATGACACTTGTTAAGAAATAAAACTGCAAGTTTTGGTAAATAAAAGCTAAATTAGTAATTTACCTAAAGTGGAACATTTTTACATAAAAATGTTAATGAATGTTTTATACCGGTATGGGTGAAATTGAATTAAGTCCTAAGATGTAAATGACTTTTGCTATAAAATCAACATGTGTAAAACAAAGGACTTAAGGAGAAAGTAATAATTTTCCAAGTATAATGGGAAAATGGATGGTTAAGTCTAAGACTTTGGCTTCGGCCCGAAAAAGGTAAATTAATGTAAATATTATGAAAATGTTGAACACATTGACAAGACAATGATATTGGATGATGTCGGGTAAAATAATTAAGCAGGGTTGTGCTGTCCCTAGTGGTGAAAGACCCCAAACCAACTGCAGTTTACTTGGCGCTCGGTGTCGGACGGTGAAATTTCGTGAAACCGTGGGTGTGCGTGTGTTGTGGTGAGTGTGTGTTGGCGGAATACCTAAAGATAATGCTAAGTAATGAATTGATTATTCATGAAAGGGGCATAAATGAATGGCATTAATTCATTGATTTCCTAATGCAAGAATAACGCATTAAATATTTAATATTCATGTGGCAACATGGGATGGTTTAAAATGATAATATTATGATGTTTAAGCTACCTAATGAGGTTCGAATCATAAATATAAACATGCGTTATATAAAGATTTCAAAGGAAGAATGAGTATTTTCTAAACATGGTGTGTGTGCATCGAAAACAAGTCTTAGACAATGATGAATAATTCGACGTGAGTTAATGAACGTTAGGTAATAAACATTTGAAAGTAAATGGAAGATTTTTCCCTACAATTGTTAATTGTTTAATTGGGTGAGTTAACGGGAAGAATATACTAGTTCTAAGCTTAAAATACAAAATGATTATTTTGTAAAGATGAGGAGGATAAAAGGTATCAGAGAACGTTTTTGAAATAAAATGGCATAATGTATTGGGACGTCTGTTTTCTAATAGTATATATGTAAATATATATGTATTTTCACATGCATGTATTGTAGCGTGTGAGTATTTCTTTCTTCCATTCGTTTCTATACTGCATTGTATATAATCCCACTGAGAATTAGGCTCACATCCCTATTTCGTTACGGTGGATTACATGATGTTCCGTACTTTGAGAGCGTTATACAGGTAAGTAGTTACTTGCTTTTACGATTAGTGGCTTTGTTTACTTGGCCTTGGGGGCACGTCCCTTGGGCCCTATCACGTAGTTAATAAAATGGGAATCGCATGCTAACAAGAGTAACGTTAGATATTAATAAAAGTGGACTAGAAATATTATTTAGGTTGTTTCACTACACTTCACAATTAACGTACGAACCAGACCGGGTCGATCCTTTATTAACCTTTAAATTCCAGTAAGGGCGCTACAAATGATGTCTTCAAAAAAATGAGAGTGAAAAAATATAATATATATATAAGTTTTGATGGTGTTATAAATTGAAGATCAATGGGTTTGCACAATGAGTCCTAGTTAATTCATGTTTGACTCAATTGATTTGAGATCAGTAATATTTTCTAGGCTAATGTGCATTGTGTTTGTTTATCCATTGTGGGTTTACTTTATCTGTCACTATGAGGGTAAATCTTTTTTTGATAAAGTTAATGAAATCAAATAGAACTCCTTGGACATTTTTGAATGAATGGTCATTATTCATTTATTTCTATTCACGCTCCTTCACTACATACCACCTTTGTTTAGATACATCGATACTATGATAGTGTCAAAAATTTATGTGTTTTATGTCTTGTTTGTGGTGTTTATATTACCAATAGAGACTCGGTATCGATAAGTTGGCACTCGCCATTGATTGAGGTATGAGCTCTTCTCTCTGTTACGTTAGTATGAACTCTTCGCCCTGTGGTTTTAGATTATGGTCATTTTTTTGGTTGCAAATAAAAGTTGCTGCTTCTTCTCATTCACATTTTCCATTGAAGACACTGAAACCTCAACTTCTTTTTTTAGTCATGTACTATTCCAATATCGTTATCTTTTAACATGGACAATATGTTCTTATTACATGAAGAGACCACCATTGTCATAGTCTCTCCAAATTCTTAGAGAATATTAAGCACGAGATCTTTTAGGATGTGAG